>CM021544.1:5987022-6004320 GCA_010994315.2 Pisaster ochraceus | reverse complement strand
TTTAAAGTGCTTCTCAGAGTCAGAGGGTTGAAACGGCGATTACGGACGATTTTTCAAGGAGCGATGGTCGACGACAGAGGAAACGCTGAAAGTGGCTTACCGATAAAAACACAGGAAATTATTGTGTGTGGGTGGTTTGCCTGGAAATTAAAAAAAAAAATTCGTGGAGAAGAAACCAGAAGTGCGAAATACTGGATGCACAGTTTGCACGGAAACTAGGCAAGGTGAACATTTTCCAGACAGGCAATCAAATCTTTTGATTTCTTTTTGCCATCGAGACGATAAACCTCTAGTAGTCAATCAAAAACACCCTTAAAAAAACCTACACTGTCTGATACTTAATACTGACCTGACTGATTTTATTACGGCAATATATGCCAAATTGATAAGACTGTGAAATTTTCAGATAATTTTATCTGAAAATTTCTTAAACTCACATACTTCAAGTGTGAGAAAATTGTGCCTTTATAACCTTTTGTGTTAGAGAGAATAATACATAACAATTAAACAGTTTTTTTGTTTTTCCGTTGCAAGGTTTCGGAAGGACGTTAAACTGTATTTAAGAGCTATTGACCAGTTGGGCAATGCCCTTTGACTAAGACAAACCATAATTGACGAAACAATTGTTAGAAGCTACGGCTTATCCAAGCTTTAGTCCGCGGCCTCAAGGGAGGTTGCACAAAGCAGGTGATTCTAACGGCAACAGGACACCGGTGAGGGAATCTCCCCTTCCTGTATGTCACAACTGTGCGTGGGACCAGCCATCCGTCTCCCCCACACAGTGTTTGAGCCAGTGTCCGAACCTCACACCTGCCTAAGTAATGATCGATTACTGCGAAACGAAAGGGATGAATGGCACGGGCGCCAGGCTGTCTGGCCAGCGTAGGTACCACACCTGCTGCGGTTGGTCGGTCGCCAATGACGGGGAGAGTGCAGAATGCTAACTCAGGGGTATGATTGCAACTGGCTAGTGTGCCCTTGACTGGGCAGCGGGACGAGTCAGTTTAAAGGCATAAATAATAATAATAATAAAGACATTTGTAAAGCGCCTAATGCAAAAGCCTCTAAGCGCATAAAGAGAACATTAAGATATACAAAGAGTGAAAGAAACAATTACAAAGGACTTACATGACATCAGGACTTACATATAACAAAACAATGCAGGGAATAGTCAAGTACACTTTCTGTTCCAACTAAATCAAACAAAGAAAAAAAACCAAGTCAACAAACAAATATGTACTAAAACCTTACTAATGGCAGACACCTCCGCGAGAAGAAATATTTGCACCAATTCTTAGAGCAGGAATTTGATAGGCTTGTGAACATGAAGC
Source organism: Pisaster ochraceus (assembly GCA_010994315.2). Lineage (NCBI taxonomy): Eukaryota > Metazoa > Echinodermata > Asteroidea > Forcipulatida > Asteriidae > Pisaster > Pisaster ochraceus. Next base: position 6,002,989 of record CM021544.1, on the reverse strand, counting down.
CTACTTATATGCATTTATCTTTGGTTATAAATGTCCTACTCTGCAATCTGGGGCGATCTATATGGTTTTATCTTTAGCATACAAGCCGGGGCTTATACAATGATTTTGGCCCCCCCCCCAAAAAAAAAAAAGTCATGCGGCTTATGGGCTGCTATGTGGCTTTATACGCCAAAGTATTAATAATGCAGATCAAAAACCAGCGCACATTTAATCAATGTTATTCTAACAAACGAAACTAAAATCTTGTAAAATATGGCCTCTGCGTGTGTGGTCATGGTACAGATAGTACGGTTGCATGGCTTATACGCTGACACCTGAACTTTGTTGTGACAATTTCTGGGCACCGGGCGGCTTATACACCAGGGATTACGGTATATATTATTTTCTTTTTTTGGGGGGGGGGGGGTATGGGGAGGGGATTGAGACAACATGATGATCTGCAATATTTCACTCCCAAACAGACTCTATAGTGCAAGGGGGGAGAGACTGTCACCATAGTGCATGGAAGGGTCCATAGTGCATGGAAGGGTCGTGGTTGTGGTATCATTTGATCTGTTACAATTCCTCTGTAGTCCACAGAAAGTGACTAAATGTCCTGAATTGCAAATTCATAGTTCCCTGAAATACAAGGGGAAAAAGAGAATCCTCATCCCTCCCAAGAGCTTAAGGTCCTTACTGACAAATAACAAGTCACTTAGGTTAGTAACTCTGACAATTGTCATGTGGCGGGGACCCATTTGACTGCCTTTAGAAGTATTGTTAAAGAATGGTGACATCCGGTTGGGGATGCCAACAGCTGGTTCGGTGGTCAAAGTGGGATTAGCCAAGATTTACAACACAGAAGTTGATGCATGTTGGTAGAATTTGAGCTGAGCTCCTTCAGTAAAAGAGCAATCCATTAAGCCCGGCCCGCCATACTGTATTTTCTCCTGGTTTGTTTTCAGCAAAAATCCATTTCACTTTCATTAACAAACACTCACACCCGTGTTTCCCTAATTCATTCAAACTAGGTTTTTTTTTTTTTAAGCGACTATTGCATTCAATTTCGTTTTAAAGCACACACGATTTTGTTCTTCTCATTCAAGTTCGTTTCAGTCATTCTATTTCTTCTACAGACATTCAAGACTACATTCAAGACTACATTTCCACCATTCTTCAGTTCAATGTCTTACTACTTATTGTATGAAATTCAATGGTTGACAAGCCACTTGCTGTTGGCCTTGAAGATTGAACGATCTTTGCAACCTAATGAATTTTGAATGATCTCATTATTTCACCAACGACAGTTGAAGTTGAATTACTCATTTTGACTGTTGCATGCTGATGCAACCAAGCATTACCTTTCAAACAAAAATGAATGAGCCGGGTGTTAAATTTAATTAATTGGCCGCGAAAACCTTACAATAAAAAAAATATAATGCAAAAAACAAATAATAGCCTGATGTTTGAACCTTAGAAGAGTTTTCTTAAAGGCTAAAAAAAAACCAGCCCAAAAACAAAATTATGATCAATCATCACAAAACCCGATCTTCAGAATGAAGGGGGAAGTAGACAACAAGCAAGAATGTGACAGAGGCAGTTGTATTGATAAAAACAGGAAAGTTGATCCCTCGTTCATTGCCCTGGCGGGCCGTACTACAAGGAGGGTACGAGAGGGAAGGATGAATAGTCTTAACCGACGCTGCTTGACTTCACAAATTTCACAAGTCATTGGAATGAGCTGAACTGATCAGAGACAAACGGGCGCCACATCGTTTCGGACTATGAACATTAATGTAATTCTCCGCCAACAAAACACATCATGGTTTAGCCAGCCATAAATATTTTTTGAAAATCAACCCCTGGAAAAAAAAAGAAGAAAAAAAAAAGGTGGAAACTGTAAACAAACAACAACTGCCGATCACAATACTCAAGTCAGCATAGTTTTCCCTGCTTAGCAGAGTATGTTCTTCTGACCTCGATGCACAAATAGATATTTCCAAACAGACTCAATACCGCTTAGTACATTATTCTAGGCTCATAAGAGTCATAGTCTCAGTTTCTTAAAACTGCTTACAGGCATGAAACTTTGTATTTGCAAGAAACAGAGTAAACGGCCAATAAACAAGGACAGACAACTATGTAGGGTTTCTCATCTTCTATGGCACTGCTTTTTGTTCGATTTTAAAAGAGAGAGAAAAAAGAGGAAATCAGCTGATCAGCTAAAAATCCTTTTTGTCAACCAGAAACCAGTCATAAGCAAGAACAAATAAATGTGTTTTTGGCTGGTACTTTGGTTCTGCTAAGCAAGGTTTTTGTGCTCAGAAAATTTGTGAACAGCTCTACATGTAGGTACCCAATTTCATAAAGATGCTCAACCACAAAAAGTAGCTAAGCATAACAAAATTATGCTTACCACAATAAGGTTAGCAAAATACCATGTCATATGCACCGTCTTTGACTGGTATCCTGCTAATGTTTGCTTAGCAGAAATTTGTTGAGCAAAATTGTCTGCTTAAGCAACTTTGTAAAGTAGGGCTCAGAGTTAAGAGATTGAACCCTAGTAAAAGACTTTAAAAGTAACATGCAATAAAGTTAAAAAAAAAAAAAAAAAAAGGTTTTACAAATAATCTGCAATCCAGTACTTACTCTCGTTGCATTTCTTCAAATCAAGGACTGACATTTCTGTAAAAATTTCCCTGAAAGCCCTTTCATCAAACTACAGCTGAGCAAACATAAGTTCTCAGCAAGCTTTTGTCGGGGACCATTCAATAACAATACTCATAACATAGTATGTTGGCTGGTAACCTTGTTTCTGCTAACCAAGAGTTTATCCATTAAGCACTTTTGAGAAACTAGTCCCAGCTACTCACACTAGTTTGAAAGCATTTCTGTTTTTCCAAATGCGGCAGATTTTATATTTCGGGGGGGGGGGGGGGGGGGGTGGTCCAGTTACCTGATGGATACAACGGACCAGACAGTGGAAACGGCAACAGAGGTAAGGGAAAGACCGCAGTGTTGGGCAAAAAAGAAAAAACTCTTGCTTGATTGCACAGATTTCACATCTCATTGAGGTTAGCCGAGTCGGCTGGCGTCAGAAAGGCGCCATGTGCTGGCCTAGGGAGGTTCACTACATTGTACAGCCCCCGGCAATAAGTCCTCTGATTTGATGTAAATGCTCTGAATAAACTCTCTTGTCTTTTCAGTGGATGTACAGGTAAGGAAGGGGGGGGGATGAGGAGTAAGAAAGAGGTGATAAAAGAGGTGCCGTTTGTGTAAGCTTGTGTAAAATTGGGCTCATTTTATGTTTGAGGAAGAAACCGCGTATGAAATATTAACTGCTTATGAGTTCTTTCCATAGTCTTGTTTGGAAAATGAAGGATGGTGTTTTCAGATCCCCAAATCCCTGAGCAGAAGATCCAACGTTGCTCTACACATTAGGATTAGATTTTTGTGCATTTGGCTTTTGAATCAGTTGCCGCCAGATTTGTTATGCAAGCCCTTCCCTTCCCCCCACCCTTCCCGGTTGCCCGTCCCTCCTTCCCCACAAATGCATTGACAAATCACAGCCGCCAACATCGCCCAAAAGTCTGACGCGCTAAACTCCCATTTCAAACTACTAACAAGCTGATTCCATTTGGACTGATGTGTTGTGGAGTTTGTGAGGGCAAGCGAGAGCCACTGCTTGAGCAGAGAGGCACATGTCAGAGGCACCATCCATGTGAGTGTGCTATAAATGGGTAGATACTAGTGGGCGGAGCTTCATTAATATACAATCACACCATCCACGAGAGTGCAAAGGCAAATCCAAAAACTTCCAAATCAGAGGAGAAAACCCTGAGAAAAGGGTTGTTGATCTACTTACAACTTCGACGTCAATGTCGTAGCATGCCGTCTTCTTCTGCTCGGCTGTGTCGACCGTGATGACATGGTGAATGACGATGGGGTCAGGGGCGTGGAGCAAGGGGTGGAGTCGTTGAGGAATCTCAGAAAATTTCATCCGTCCACATTCAAAAATCTGCAACCGATTGGGGGGGGGGGGAAGAAAACAAAAGGAAGGTTTAATTCTGTGAGGTAGGCCGATGTACTAAAAATACAAACTGTTATCCAAAAATGGCGAACAAATTGATAAGCTTTGGCAAGGTCCTAATCAGGAGAGCATATCCCAATCAGGGTAGTGTATGGCTCATTCTTTTTAAGAGAAGAAATCCCTGTCAAGGTAGTATGGTCTCTTAAGTCATTGAAACAAGAGTTCCTAATCAGCTGAGTATACCCTATTCCGGGTTATATATTAATGATTTTTTATTGAAAGACGAAATCCAAATCAAGATAGAATGGTATTTTAAGTAAGTGAAATAAGAGATCCTAATCAGGTGAGTATATTCCCATCAGGGTTGTATAGAGCTTACAATTTTTACTGAAAGAAGAAATCCCAATCAAGGTAGTATGGTCTCTTGAGTCGTTGAAACAAGAGGTCCTAATCAGGGAAATGTACACCCCAATCAGGGTGGTATATTGCTCATTTTCATTGAAAGACAAAATCTAAATCAAGATGATATTTGAATTGAAATAAGAGATCCTTATCAGGTGAGTATACCCCAATCTAGAGTCCCAATCAATATGTTTTTTTAAAGTCACTGAAACAAGAGATGCTAATCAAGTGAGTATATCCCAAAACGGGTTGTATGTTGCTCATTCTTATTGAAAGAAGAAATCCCAATCAAGATAGTACATGTATGGTCCTTTGTACTACCAAAGTGATCTGCTCGTATGCAGTGCAGTTGATTGCCTACATGTTGCCTGTTAAAATTGCCTTGTGTGTCTGGGCCTTTTAAAACTTCCTCGTATAAAAAAACCCCAATGCAACATTATAGGTCTTCCAAAAATTAACTTAGCTCTAGTGAAAGTTCTGAGCTAGTAGGGCCCAATTTCATAGAGCTGTTTCGCAGAAAATGGTACTTAGCAAATTTTTCTGGCTGGTAACCTGTTTTTTTTGGCTAAGCAACATTTTTCTGCGCTAAGCATTTTTTTGTGCTGAACAGCTTTCCCAATTTCGTAGTGGTGTTTAAGGACAAAAACTAGAAGAACACAAACCAACTGTGCTTACCAGAAAAGGGTTACCAGTTAAAATACCATGTCACATGTATCAATTGCAACTGGTTTCCTGCTTATCTGTGCCAAGCAGAAAATTGTCTGCTAAAGTAGCTCTGTGAAATCATGGAGGTTTAATTCCTACCTCCATGGTGAAATTGGGCCGGGGTTTAGTGGGAAAACTTGGGGTCCTGTACTACGAGGGCGACGTACCTGTTGGAAGTACTTATCATTGTTGATGTACTCCCTCTCATGGGAGTCCTGTAAGGAATGGGTCTTGATATACTGCCACAGGGCATTAATAATAACTGGGCGTGTCTGGGTGTGGACGCCCAAGAGGCGGGCGAGACGTGGGTCCAGCTTGTACTGTGGAGGCTGGTAAAAGAAGAAAGAAGAAGGAGAACAAATGATTAGCAATTATCTCTCTCAATGTCAATCCCTTGCCAAGAAAGTCTTGAAAGAAGATGGGTTCCAGAGGGTTGTTAAAGTCTCCTTAAGACTGAAGATAGCATCTTGAAAGAATTGGTAAGAAATCAAAGTTTTCCAGAAGTTGTTTACCTGAAATCTCTACCAAATAAGGTACTGGGGTGAGGGTCAACCCCCGGCTTATCAAATTCCTACTTTCAAATGGGGCATGCTGGAAAGAGGGTCGGTTGTTTACACCTTACAGGGGGGAGTCATTTCTAATCAGAAGCCAGGATTTAATGAAATTGCTACCATGCTAAGAATTTCCTGAAGTAGAGGCCTGATAAAGAATTGTGCAACTACCCCATACCTGTTTTTCTTATCAGCTTTAGTTTTCCACAGCCGTGGGAAAATGTAGTTTGTTTCACTTTCCACAAAATTGTGCTGGAAACTTAAGATTTAACACACATAATGCTGCCCCTCCCCGGTAAATATGCAGTTTTTATGTTTCGTACCAGCCAACTTTGGCCGCATTTTTCTTCAAGACACCCTGTATATGTTCATATTGTATTGAAAATATACAAGCTTAATAGAAATTGTAAGATTGGCCCGAACGGAGCACGTGAAATAATAAAAACACTCCCCCCTTCACAACATAGACCTGGGCTTTTGATCGACCTTTTACCCGCCTGAGCTTCATAACACTAAACAGGCCAAGATCATGTTTTCCTTGAGCAAAACAACAGAAAAATAAACAGATCTGTCAGGGACACAAGAAAAACGACCTTGCGGACAGACACTAGCAGATCACCGGGAGGGCGGAGATGGGTAAGGGTGACACCAGCAGAGGGTATAAAGGGTGACTGGGGTCATGGGGGGTTGTGGTTGCTTCTAAGAGTAGCTTTACACAGTTTTTCATGGGGCTTATTGCCATGAGTCGGTAAGCTTACAAATTTGTCTAGCAGTGAAAAAGAAAGGAAATTTTTTTATTTTTTTTTCTCTGAAACAATTTTGACAGATAATGCTGTTTCGAAGCGGAAAGACATACAGAAACTTTCTCATTTGTCATGGACAATGCACAAAATACATCATGCAAAATTGTTCGTACATGGCTGATGGATGTGAGATAGTGTCGGGATCCAGACAGTAATTTATTTTTAATTTTCAATCAACTACCACTTATCATTGGCAGATTTTTTTATGCAATACCTCAAATGAAAGCTTATAATTGTCTTAAATCTATTTTTTTTAAAATAGCTATTTAAAATTTAAATCTAAATTTTCAGGGTCAAAATCGGTAAATAATTCGACCTGGCAGCTTTGGTATATTTTTTCTTCCAAAATCAGTTCATGGAATTTGATGGATTTGGGCGGTTTAGCGAAAATCAACAGGGCAAACCAACACCTATCATAGATTTTGGTGGATCTGGGAGCGGTTCAGAAAACCCCTACACATCCGACCAAACCCACTCACCGATTTGGGTGGATCTGGGAGTGGTACAGTAAACCCAAACGGGGCAAACCAAACCACCCATGGATTTTGGTGGATCTGGAAGCTGTTCAAGAAAGAAGACCAAAAACTGGCTCACAGATTTAGGAATAGGTTCTGAGAACCAGTACAATCAACCAACCTGGTGATCAAGGAGTAGAAGCAGGGTGCACTTAACATTCTCACTGCCTGGACGCTTAACTTGGAATCCGTCCGTCTCGGTGGTTGTGCTCGTTCGGTGCCACTAAATAATTTTAAAAAGACAAAACAAAACATTTAAGATCTTTTGTACATAAGATGAGTCTCTACCTACAATAACACGCTCGGGGCCCAAGCAGAAAATTTTGCTTAGAAATTGTGTGCTTAGCAGAAACTAGCAGGATACCAGTCAGAAATGGTGCATGTCACATGGTATTTTGGTTGTTAACCTTATTCTAGTAAGCATGATTTTGTTATGCTTAGCTACTTTTTCTGCTTAAGCAGTTCTATGAAGGGCCTAAGCTTTTTGTAAAGTAGCCCACCGGGCAAGTAAACTGTGCCTTTTACTTGACCCCAGGAAGTTTTAGTTGCCCAGGTTTTAAACATGTATTGCCATCAATGGATTATTCCGTGTACATGTACATGGTAGTGATCACAACCAGTTTAATGGATAAACGAAGTTACATTCACACACTCAAAAATAAACACATAATTTTTAATATATATAATTCACATCTGAAAAGGAAGACATATTTTGCATTATAAACAGGTAGGTTGCACAGTTTTCAGTAGCCCACAGGGCAAGTTGAGAAGTGGTGTGTACACTAACCCAGAGCAGTTTTTACTAGACAATGTACGCCAGGCTAGTGTTATGGGTCAGCCCTGCACATCATTGGTTTTGAGTAAGATCTCCTTCCAGGTTTCAATAAACATGCCAGACGACCAACCGGTGAAAATATCACCAAATGAAGTGAATTTTGGATTGAACAAAGAGAAAATGACTAGAGTGTGAGTTGAACCCGCAACCTCTAGATCAACATGCCGGTGTTCTACCAACTGAGCCATCTAGCGTTGGCGGTCTCCCTATTTTGTCAACATTTTTGTTGGGGGGGGGGGGCGCCAGTCAGTCGCATCCCCCTAGGGTGATCTCTGTCCTGCAACTTCCCAAGTTGTATTGTAAACTTGGTTGTGATCCCTAGTTATACGGCAGGTACAGGTTAAATGGCTTGAACAAAAATCAAAGATTTTGAAAAAATAGGGAGACCGCCGACATAGGGGCTAGATATCTCAGTTGGTAGAGCACCGGCCTGTTAATCCGGGGGATACAGGTTCAAATCCATCCAGTAAAAATTTTTATATTTTTCACCCCAAAATTAAATTGATTTTTACCCAGTTGGTTTCCCTCGTGATTAACTACTTCACATCAAATAAAGCCATCACGATTTAGTGAAGACAACAATCTTCATGTAATGTCACGGACTCTTTGCTCATTTGTACAACCATTATTTCGATTGCCATCATCGACACAATCAACAGTGACTTTTAGGGTTTTTCTAGTGGTATTTTGTTGACTTCATAGCAGTATTTCAGATGGGAATACTTCTCCGGATTATTTCACAGAAAGTTGAAAAATATCATCAGTCAGCATCTAGACTAAAGGTAATCAATTTTTTCATTGATAGTATTCCTATGAGTGTATATTCTACCTTTAATACAGAAATTTAGTAAAGTAAATTCAGTAAATTCTGCTTAGCAAACCCTATTTTACAAAACTTGTAAGCAAGGAATATACCAAAATATTGGTAATTGGGAAACATGTTACATGTTTATTGTGTTATATAAACATACGTTGCTTGCTACACCAGGGCCCAACTTCATAAAGATTGTAAACACAGAAGTTGCTTAGCAAAGAAAAACATTGCTGAGCAGAAAAAGGTTACCAGCCAAAAAGGTAGGTCATTCACACTGTTATGACTGGTGCTCCATTATCATTTTGCTTAGCAAAAGAATTTGCTCAGCAAGATTTTCTGCTTTCCAGCTTTATGTAATTGGACCCCCATTCCCACGAAAACGCGCTTAGCAGTTATGTGAAACTGGATCACAGAAAAGGCAAACCAGTTCAAAACAAATTTTACAATAATCTTTTTCTTCTTTTTCTCTCTTTTTTTTTTACATAGGAATGGGGGTAAAAGTTAAATATGTGCTACGTGTAAATCCCTACTCAATGCCTTTAAGCCAGCAGTGGAGATTGCCACACTCCTCACAAACATCATTAAGGTAAATACTTTCAGGAGAGAATACCGTAGCAAACAATCGCTCTCAAAACTGGAACGATGACCTGGAAAGCTGCTCAAGCACTCCGACAACATTTTGTTGCTGCAACTACGATTTATTCGCCCTCGTCTTTGACGTTACACAAAATCGAGGACGTTGGATTCTTCAAAGTCTTGCGTTAATAGTGACACGTGGAACGTCAAGAGTGAGGTGGGTGTTTGGAATCAAGTGGTGTGGAGAAGGAAAAAAAACCTAGAAAATAAGGTGTTGTGATGGAACGACGTCATCATCAAGGGAGATAGGTGGGTTTTCTAGAGAGGATGGCATCTTACTAATTGGGATATGAATGCAGTACACATTCTTGGAGTTCTACTTGACGCCTGTAGAAAAACAAGCATTAATATTGATTACACGGGGAAAGTGAAGTCTTGTAAAAGACAACCTAGAGCTACGGACTTCCGACCCTAAAGTGGATTTCATGGAAACTGTGGAATGCTGTGTGATTTTTTCTTGAGCCCTTTAGGCATTTTTGTTTTAGGCTTCTTGTCCAACTACTTCCTCTCCACACACTCCTAACGTTGTTTTTAGTTGCAGAAAATCTTCTTTGGAAACACTCGGTTAATTGACTTGCGTTGAAGTATAAAACAAAAATGCTGCACTTCGGCGAAGTGTAACTTGGCTCCTGGTTAAACAAATTGAAAAGTGCAGGACTACCTGTATTCACATTACATAGGATGGAGTTGTTAGATCTCAATAGGATCGATAGAGCCCGATAGGATCGATGGACCCTGATTGGATCAATAGACTCTGATTGGATCAGCAAACACTGATAAGATCAATAGATTCTGATAAGATTGATAAACCCTGTTTTGGATCAATAGACCCAGATAGGATAAGTAAACCCTTTTAGGATCAATAGACCCTGATAGGATCGATAGACCCTAATAGGATCATTAGACCCTGATAGGATCGATAGACCCTGATAGGATCGATAGACCCTGATAGGATCGATAAACCCTGATAGGATCAATAGACCCTGATAGGATCATTAGACCCTGATATGATTAGTCGACATTGATTGGATCGATAGACCCTGATAGGATCGATAGACCCTGATTGGATCGATAGGCCCTGATTGGATTGATAGACCCTGATTGGATCGATATACCCTGATAGGATCGATATACCCTGATAGGATCAATAGACCCTGATTGGATCAGTAAACACTGATAGGATCAATAGACCCTGATAGGATCGATAGACCCTGATAGGATCGATAGACCCTGATAGGATCGATAGACCCTGATAGGATCGATAGACCCTGATAGGATCGATAGAACCTGATAGGATCAATAGTCAATAGACATAGAGAGAATTGATAGACCCTGATAGGATTAGTCAACATTGATAGGATCAATAGACCCTGATAGGATCAATAGAACCTGTTGGATCATTAGACCCTGATTGGCTCAGTTGACCCAAATAAAATTGGTGGACCAAAAGTTTGTTGAACCCAAATGATATTAGAGAACCCAACTACTAGGAATGATATTATCAGTTGACCCTGATAAGGTTGGTGTATCTGTAACAATTGGTACACTTTAAATAGATTGGTGCGCCTCTCCCAGGTAAAATTAGGGTATGACTTTTTAGAGAGTTTGGTTCTTGACCCCAAAAGGCAACATTCTAAAGAGTGCTTGTCTATTCCATACTACCACCACGTGTTCTAGTTCCTACGATAGTGATAACCCAATTATAGCCCCAATTGCACAATCTGGTGGATCTTTTTTTTAAAGTCTAGCTTTTTAAAAGTCTAACACCTGGAGTGTTTAACAGGAATGAAAATGGGCGATGACCAATTTTGTACAAAAAGATCACAACAAATTCTAACACTAAAAGATGCATGTCTGGAATTTGGGCAAGGTGACCCAGACGTCAGCATTGTACTTCAATGAGCCCGCTGGTGGTAGTGGGACTGGGGGTCGAGTAAATAGGATGCAAATACTCAAAGGAAAAAATGATGAAATCATAACAGTGCTAGACATATCTTATCTTAAAAAGCTTCCAATCATGATCTTCCGAATCAGTAATCTATAATAATAAGAATAATTCCAACTCGTTCTTATATAGCCCAATTTACAATAATGCGCCCAATAGTGCCCTAGTCATTGGGCCAATAACATTCCTTTAAATCTTTGTCAGTTCGCTGGGGAGTGTACAGCCCGGGATGCCGTAGCGCTGTTAAGGCATCAGTCACGTTAGAAATGTTGATTGCTGTTCTTTACCTGTGTCCTGTGAATGATTGTGTTAAGCGTTGCCACCCTTTGACTGTTGAAATTTGTTCTACAAACACCTTTTAGTATCTTCAAGATTATCTCGGAAGTCTATAAACCATAGCATTTTGAGAAAAAATATGCAAGAAAAATAACGTGATCAGGCAACTGCAGCGGTAACTGCAAATGTCGACAATTTTCCACACACATGCATCAAACACAAATCGTCTCGAAAGTTCCTCTCAGGTCATAGGTCAATGCATAAATTTATCTCCAACCATGAAATACTTTAAACGCAATGGAGAAATGGCGCTATTACCAGTGAAAGTGCATACTGTTGACTGGTACAAGAGTTTTACGATGCATGCCCATCCGTAAAGACGGGATTATCATTTGTTAGACAGCGTTTTCCATTTTTTTCGGATATGATCACACGACGTAGGAAAAAAATCGCACGATACAAAACACTGTGCATTGTTGTCGGTAGACTTTCCAAAGTCTCCGCACATGTTCTTTTGCTGCAACAGTAAACGTATTACGGTCAAACAACTAATGAACCGTAACGTGAACTGAATGAAGCGAGGAATGAGAGAAGCCTAGACTATACATCCATTGGTCTCCATGGTTTGCACATGGAAGAAAACAAAAATCACAAAATATCGGGTCAACTGCAATTGGCATCAATTTGTTGTACTGTATACCCCCACACCTCACCCACAAAACGTTACATCAAATCCACACTGACGTCAAATACCACATATTTTTTTAAGGGGGGGGGGGTAGAAATGGACTTCCGATTTAAATCGTGAGATTCTCATCCCTGGTGTAAACAACACCAACAGCAACACAAAAACAACGCTCGTTAAACTAAAACTTCTCTGGGTTGGGAGAACTTTGGACACGGCTATTTGGCACGTTGCAAGTGGCTTATTTTGACCGAGTTTTCATTAAGAGCTGGCCCTTCAGGTATCTCAAAGTGATCTGGTGATTTATCACTGTAGTTCAACCTGATGAGTTCCAAAGTGTAAAAATCCTTTTAATAGTGAGAAGGGGGGGTAGGGGTCGGATTCATGCAACCAGCTGATATCATGCTATATATTTGTTTGTTTTTTTCTTTCTCTAAAACAACAATTAGATTGAATCTGCTCGGCAGAGGTGACATCTGTTGATTTAAAATGGGTTAGGGTAATCTTTGATACCTTTTCACACGTGCATTCCATTTCCTGGTTATCAGGTTTGTTAAAGACGATCTGATTACGCATGCTTCAAGATAAGGGGACTTCAAACACATTGCTGGCAATTACGCCGGCCGATTAGTATGTTTGGAAAAGATGCACTTTTAGAAAATGACTTTGTATCATTAGCTTAAAAAAAACAATGTTTGTTTGTCCTGGCATTTATCTGCCAATCAATTTAAAATGGTTTAATTTTTAGAAAAAAAACCTTTAACAACAATTATAACGTTTGGTTCTTTAGCGTACATATCCTAGTATCTAGCTCAAGGCACTTTACACCAATAGTATCCCTGTTCATCGGGCATACTTAGCCCATTCCTCAAACTTTCTCAACTCCCTGAGGAGCATACAACCCCAAGCTGCTTAAATTGGCGCTATGGGTTTATGGTTTAATCCAACGCAATACTGTCTCAGCCCTCTCAGTTTCCCATCTATACACCTGGGTTGAGAGAAGCAAATTATGGTTAAGTGCTTTGCTCTGGGGCATAAGCGTCGTGAATGGGAACTGAACCTACATTCCAATGCTTCGGCCATCAGAACTTGAGTCCTATGCACTAGGCTGTCGGGAAATGCCAACTTTGTGTAATTTGTATTATTATCATTTTTTATAGGCCCATCCATTAAGCCCCGCCCCTTGATACACTGACCAATCAAAACTGCATAAAGAAGCCAGACATCAATCTGACATCTTAGTATCCTTCGACAAATCTAAACTTGCTGCTGTCAGGTGGATTGCAGCATCACGTCTTTTCTGTGTGGTATGGATGCAGAGCAAGGTATCATCTGCACTATAGACTTTATCACGATGAAGTCATCTTGATTTTCTCCCATTCAACTCAATGTAATCAAACCGAGGCCGAAAGGAAAAGTAGTCCGGTTTCTTTTTGTACAATGAATATTAGCACCCATAGCTGCTACTGGATACAGGGAACATGACCAAGATGGTGGCAGCATGATAAAGGTCTAGCTAAGTGGGCGAGTTGATACAGCTGCCGTGGTGGGCAGTTCTTATGGGATTTTAATGGGGGTGGGTCTTGAAGAAAAACCAGTGCTGGCAATGGCTCAGTGATATTTATCAAGTTTGAAACCTTTCTTTTCCACCAAACCTCGACTCACACTGAAGGGGAAGAAGAAAATCACACACACAGGACAACTAAAAGAAAAACCATAAACACCTTATGAACAAAACCCAAAACAGTCTCACATTTGTAGTTGTCTAACACTATCAAAGGTAAAATGAAAAAGAAGAAGAAAAGTTGAAAATAAAATTTTTAATTTTCACAGAATTCCTTCTCTCAGTACTACTTAAAAACAGTTACCCAATACATGCAATGCATTCAAAAACAATTAATAAGGTTGAAATAAATTTACCCCCCCCCTAAAAAAGAGAGGTTTTTCTCACCACAAAAAGGGAGGAAATCACGCTTATGGGTGTAACTGGGTGAGGTTGTTTTTAAATGGGCAACAAACAATGGGCGAGGTCACCGATACGGGTGGCAAACATGGACGGTTGAAGGCAATGCCCCGCATCTCGAGTCCATTACTCCAGAAAAACTGGGTAATGGGTACGCGTGATGCATATCCGGGACCTGTATAACTTTCCTGCATGATCTTTTTGTGGTGGAATGGGGAGGGTTCGCGTGATCAGCTCGTGGGCTGCCACGAGGGCAACGACACCGTCACAATGCCCCCTGGACATTTGAATATATGATACTAATGGATTCAACAACCAATGAAGACACACTCGGTCTGGTGCCTTCAATGACAACAACAACAACAACCATAAGGTATCTTGTTTACTTTCCCTTCTCTTGTTTTGCCAGTGAAGCAAATCAAGCATAAGCCCTAAGCTTGGTAAATGAGTTCTGCTTTCATTTTTTCTGCCACTTTTCCTTCAACTTTTTTTTTCAGCCCTGACCACAAAAGGAGTTTATATTGAAATGTAAAGCTAAACAGCTATACGCTCTAGTGATTTTAACAGTATAGTGATGTCCTAATATCTACACTGAGTAATCACTTTGGCAAACACTAAAAAAAAAAAAGGAAACAGACAGAAAAGAGAAGAGGAGGTGGGAGGAAAAAAAGAGCTCTATTCTTAAGTTACCTGAATCATCTGCTTTGCGTACTTAAATTGGGTTATGACCTGGACTGAAAATAATAAAAACAGCACCTCACGTTGCTGATTCAATGTGATACAACTTTTAAAAAAAAAGGAAGGGTGGGAGGGGGGAAGAGTAAATTCATTTTCAAATATTTTTAAAAACACATTAATCCAAACAAACCATAGTTTAAGGCCGTGTCCGAAACGGCAACTTCGGCTACAGCTACAGCTAGATCAGCGCGTCTGCCAGTGTTGAAGAATAGGCAGACGCGCGCGATCTAGCCGTACCTGTAGCCGAAGTCGCCATTTCGGACACGGCCTTACATTCAAATATGCTATGTCCATTCATTTCTAAAGGTAGGGTCATGCTTTGGTAATGAACCTGAAAAGAAGTTGGGTCATTTTTTATCCAAAAGCCTCCTTATTGCAAAGATGGTAAAGGCAGTAAGCATCCTGTGAAATGGTTTTGTCTGAAGTGCCACCTGTTGATTCAAAATCAATAAAAGTGTATCTGAAAAATTGGAATCACCAAAGATTGCCTTTTTGAAATTGTTGAGGTGTCTGTTTGGATGCTGCCCTCGTAAACAGCCAGAGATGCGATTGGTACCCGCTGCCAAATCGCTAAATGTGGAAGGATACTGTGATGGTTTTTTCCTGTTTTCTCAACAAGTGAACACCGCATTCAGCTGAAACTTTCACAGGTGACTGTTATTGTATCTTTCTTGATAATTTTGCCAATAAATCAGCATCACGCTGTCAAAGACCAAACAATGACCAGGGTACGGTATGGGCAATTTAAAGTTTCAAATTTTTGTCCATACTGTTTTTCAGGGATAAACCTCAGGCATAATACAGTAGTCCTTAGTCAAGGGCACCTCTATGAGGAAAATCTAAATTCCTACGGGAACATTTCAAGGGGCACCAAGGCGATGGACAGGGGCATGGAAGCATTTGCCTGTTAACTCCATGTACGTAACAGGCCTGTAAACATTTCAACCATCAAACCTTGTTTTTACATACCAATATGTACGCCTTGGGAGAGTATTCCTTATTCCAAGTTTAAAATTCTTTGTAAAATTACTTTTTAATAACTTTTAAAAAAACCATCAAACCTTGGTTTGATATCTGAGGGCTACATTCC
>CM021544.1:5976283-5986837 GCA_010994315.2 Pisaster ochraceus | reverse complement strand
CAGAATTTCCTGTGTAGCAACGATAAGTCTACGGGAATAAAAAAATAAATTCCTCGCCCAAACAGATTTGACAACATGAAAAGGCAGCCGAGCGGGTAAGCACACCAAAAGAGTTCCAGGGGGTCCCAGGGGGTTCCAAGTGGGTCCCAAGGAGGTCACAGCGGTTTGCACCCCAACTTTTTGTCTATGTCATAACATCTAAATTCTGGAATTCTCAATTCCTCCCCACCCCTGCCCCCCCCAACCAAGAAACGAATTGAAGAAACTGTCACTATTCCAAATCCAAGTTCATAAAATAGGTGTATGGTTAACCCCCAAAATATTTTTACATATTATTCTTTATTCAAAGGATACAAAGTATTTTATCTACTAAATAGTAGAAATGGTGCAAGACTGTTCAGTTCCTACATTGTACATGTAGCTGTGGTTATTCTAACTGGCTTGATAGAAATGAACTTGAGGCAGGAGTCCATTACGCCAGTGTTGGCATTGGTGCCTTACAAAAATGTGACAACCCATGCTAAAATCAGGCACTTGGCGATTGGCATTAACACTGATGACAAAGTACATCAGACATGATATCAATTTGATGTCATCATCATTGAGTTTTGGGCCGGAAGTAAAGGCGGGTAGGAGATAAGAACATCCCATTTAATTAAATACACACCCAAAAATTTGAGCAATTGAAATGGCTAAATAATTACGGATGACACGTGACGCGCGTTCTACCAATCACTGCGAGAGAAGCTCCTGTCCAAATCTTCACTTTCTACTCAACTTTTGTATCACCTACATGTATCCTATTGCCATGTTTACACCGGTGGGCTCATCAATAAGGAATTTGCGTGTATCGCCATGTATAGTGCATCCATTTGATTTGAGTGGAAATAACAACACACAGAGGGTGACACTTGGCATTTACAAATAAAATCTGACATTTATGGCAAAACTCGATTGCCATCAAGAGGTGTTTTTTTTTTTTTTATGGTCATTATTTTGTGTACATAGCCTAGATTGTACAAACCAACTCAATGACTTGGGTTATTGGGGGAAACCACTGTAGCCACAATTACCCCATTATTATTAAGTGACCAATGCAGAGTTTGTTGATATAAACAAAGTCAAAAACAATTATAGCCGTTTTCACAATAAAGTCAATGAGAAACTGTTCCATGTAGAGGATTGGTATCAAGAGATAGTCTTGGGTACTTGCCAAGTTTGAAAATATATATTTTTTTCCCTTTCTTTTTTTCGGAGGAGCCATGCACTTTACACTCCCACCGTCCTCGCCCCCCAAAAGGGTTAGACTGCACTGACAAGGTTGTGGATTCGAATCCTAACCTGGATCCAATTTCATAGAGCTGCTTTAGCAGAACAATATTACTTACAAATTTCCGCTTAACAAAAATGAGCGCGATACCAGTCATAAATGGTATATGTGACATGGTGTTTTGGCTAGTTGCCTTATTCTGGTAAGCAAATGTGGCTAAGCAAGAACAGACTACCAACAACAATGTTGCATACTGTTTGGGACTGGTTACCGGTTGATTTTCACTCAACAGAAAAAACTTGCAGAGAGCACTATCTTTTGCTGGGCCTGGGCTAAGATAGCCTGGACCCGATGACCAGCCGTGCCTTATTTTTGCGGAATAAGCAATAACATCCACAACTGATTCATTGTCCACTGACACAACTGTTCCAAGAGAGGGTAGGTGTCACCCAAGTCTGACCAAAATAAGTTGAGTCTCAAATGTGACATTATCTCCACCTGCCTTGATGTCAAGTTCTCCCCCCAACATCAGCGATCAAAACCCTTTCCACGAAAACCACAGCATCCACGAGATGGATTGGTACGCAGATCAGATCGGACAGCCAACTCCCAGCCACCAACACCAGACTCGCACTGAATGGTTAAACTTGGGCCACATCAAAAGGAAAAACTCACCCCCCCCCTTCGAACTGAAAGGCCACCTAAGGGGAGCACACATTGGTCTAATCCCACAACCGCAAGGCTCCAAGGGAGGCTGACTTTTCGGGGAGCCCAGACGAATTTTCCAGAAAAAAAGGGCCAAACTCTGGTAGTGCCCCTTGAATGACCCATGAGTGGAAGTGGTGGGCCTAATCATTTGTTGTACTGCTTGAAATTCCTGTTCAGCCAAAGACTGAACCGTAGTATTTTCCTTTCATTTGGGGCGAGGGTTAGAAAAGGTTGTTTTCCTGGATTTCCTTTCTCTGTTACAGATATACTGTTGCCGCCACCATCTTTGTCAAGCTCCCCGAGTTCAATCACATTATTGAGTACCCATTCTCATTGTACGAAAAAAGGGTCAGACTATTTTACTGTAACAGCCTTGGGCTGGTGTGACAGTAATGTTTTCACAGCTCAACGGTTCACACGATCCTAAAACTAACATTTCCACCTGATTTGTTTGGACTTTGTTTGCATTTACTTTTGAACGTCTAACGTAGCTGCTCATTGGTTGAAAACATCAACCAATAACTTTCTTCAGTCAAATCAATCCCAATGTGCAATGTACCTACATGTGTAGGTGCTAAAATGACACAGGCAGAGTTGAAAATCAGCTTTGCATGTTTATTCTTTCGACAAAGGAATCTATTAAGGTTACAGCATTTTGAAAAGCATTTTTTATATATATTTTTTTACAGCATGTGGCCTCGTAAATACAGAAAACTGTTTATCTTTCACATTACATTTCATAACCCCAGCGATGTGCAGAGTTCTAGGGGTGAGCCATCCGGTGTGCACAGTTTGAAATAAACTGAAATTGATTTAAATGGAAGAGGTCTCCACGGGCATAATGTTTGTGGTAGATATGCAAACCTCCCTGACCACAAAAGACCAGAGCCTGCCGATGTCACAATCGGAGGTAATAAAACGGTGACTTCTTGACCCCCCCAGCCACCCTGAAAGACCGCTGGAAGTGAGACTCGGCAATTACGCCATCCAAATGAGACCGTGGCGGCGGTCGGCGTTGAAGGAAACATTCTTGGCACACGACCAACGCTTCTCCAAATCTAATAAGCCGGTTTGGAGACACCTACGGAGCCAAGAAAATGTGGTGGGCAGCCATGCCACTTTTAATGGGTCGCCAACTGAGATTTCCAAAACCACATTATGCTTCACTCATATAGGATAGCTGGTTAACTTTGGTTTTAATTGTTGTTCAGAAATGGCATGGGTTAGAGAGAACTTTAAGTGGGGGGTGGGGGGGGGGTGGTCAAACGGGTGGATGTTGCACGGTATACGCAATAATTGCATCTCTATCAAAGAAGAAATTGTTTAGCGCTTGATTTGCAATGGGAGATCAATTCAATCACTGTAGATATAGGGGCTGTAAAAATGCAATGTTTGTCAACAAATCAAACTCTAACTTGCAGATGGAATCAAGATTTCAAATTCCACCCAAAATTGTAAAAACAAAACACCACCCAGACGTTGAGTAGGTTTCACTATCACTGCATCTGAAAGGAGTGCCGCAATCAAGTGTAGGATTTTCAGCGCACTTCAAAACCCATAAATGGAGATTATCTTGGATAAATTTGTGGCATTACCCAATTCACACACATTAACAGTGGCCAAATCACCAATTTTCTTCTAAATGGTTTAATGATAGATGGGGACTTTGCCCAGCTCAGTCAGACTACAAATCCAGAGACCTGAGTGTGCATGTGTATGACGCATTGTATAAGTGTCGTTTTAATGTTCCCTTCGTAAACGATCCGACAAGATTTGATGTCCGGGGGGAAAAAAACGCCAACTCATGCTGACCCAAATAACATACAATTAGCCCCCTTGTCTACATTCAAAGAATCAAGTTTTTTTTTTCTTTTTCTTATTTAGTTGCAAGCTGATCGTCACCATCGGGGGGTGATTGCGTGTGTAGCTGCGCCGACTTGCACCATGCAGTAGATGCGCAAACACAATGCAAACGGCAATGTCTGCATAAAAAGGAAAATAGCACAACCCTGTGAGTAGACATGAGGGCTATGGTCGTGCCCATTGTGGGGCTGCAGGTTCCCACGGTCGTGGGCGGCCAATTAAAAAATGCTGAAATGGGGCAAAGCTGACGTTCATACACAACATTTTCTGCCTCATCTCGTGCGGTAACCATCCCTGCTCTGGGTGTGTTCTGATTGGTTAGTTATTGCTCCAGCCAAACTTTGGGCAGGGCACCGACCTCTTAATGGAGCACAAGTAAGACAGACAGTAGGGGGGGGGGAGGTGGGGGCTTGTTCCGATAGAGAAGAAAAACATGATAGATAATTTAACAGAAAAGGACTCTAGCTGCTCCAATCCTTTCATACAAAATTCAAAGGCACACTGAGTACTGCACACCCCAAGTATTTCTGACAATGTGTGCCAAACATTCTTTTGTTGGGGACCACGGAAAATTCCTGAAATACTTGTTCTACTTGTGGAGGGCATCTACCCTCGGAAAACCAGGACAAACAGTTTCATGTCAGCTTCACATAGAGTCTGCTTTGTGTCCAGATTTATTTTGTTTTAAACGGGCGATGGCACGGAGCGACCAATCACGTTAAGTCGGCCAACAGGTCCCGAAGTCACAGCCACTCGCTCTAATGTTTGTGTTTTTGTTCGATTTATGGAGTGTACAATGCCCTCTGACTAGAATGTTGTTGTTTTTTTTCTTCTTGGAACTTCGCAGCGACCTTACTTCTCCCTTCCACTTAAACCTTGACGCATTTGCTGACAAAATCTAAGCCTCGAGTCCGGGTACCAAATCTGGAAACTCAAAGCATGCTCTTTGTTTTATAAATTCCAATTGTTTTGGGTGTTTTGTTTACAGCATGACAGGATCTCCTGACTTGCACATGTGTTTTCCATCGCATAAAAGCCGAAGAAGTTTCGCCTTAAAAAAAGTTCTGACATTAGAAGCTGTGCGCAATATAGGACAAAAAAGGGTTTGCAGTTGACCTTGACTCACTCCTTAATAATTTACAGAGAGTTCTGTTATAGTGATCAAAATTTTCAAGGTTCAAATCCCACTCTTGCCAAGATTGCTCTTTCCTCAGAACCCAAATTTTTGTTTAATGAGTGATCCATACAAGACGTTCATCTGAGTAAATACTTTCAATTTCAATTTTGGGGGTCACCCCAAATTTTGCCAGTTTCTTTGATTTGTGGAAGCATAGAGATGACTCTAAACTGCAGTGGTAAAATTTCCTTGTTTTCAAAGGTTTCATGACCAGTTATATATTGCTAGAATTATGTCGGGACACGTCTCAGGATAAAGTACACAAACGAGCACCAACACAAAGTGTGACAACATAAAGGTTTTGTCTGCTTCATTGATAGATCCGCCAGGCTTAGACGACTGCCTAACGAAATGCAAAACCACGCAATCACTGGATATTCAAAGGTGCGACTACAGTGAGTTCTGTTGCGATTGGGATTGGCCAATGGCTGAAGAGGTAGAGCCCAAAGGCCGGTTTATAGTCAGTCACGCGATTGCCAAGCTGACTCCTAATCACACAAAGCAGTCTGTTGTTACCGCTGAAGCACCAGTGACTAGTCGCCGAGAACCCTGTTTGAAATGGTGATTTGCACAGTTGACATGGATGAGTCTTAGAATGGATGAAGTGTTAGAATAAATTTGCTACTTTACCTCCACGAGATGGTTGTCCGGTCCATAGAGCTCCTTGTCCAGCTCAATCACGAGACTTTTGAAGAATGAGGAGAACTTCCGCTTCTGTTTAGACTCATACTTTGGCGCGTTCGGCTAATGGTGAGAAAGTGACAAACTGTGAGAAACAAATGACCAGTCGTGTTCTGAAGCACAAGCTAAGTGCACTTGGCCGATTCGCAAAAACTTTGGGTTTACCTGCACCTTTCCAAAGAAGAGGCAACTGCCTCCATGCCCCTGGTCACTTCCACGATGCCCCTTTGAAATGTTCCACTACAAATTTAAATTCCCTCATAGAAGTGCTCTTTGCTAGGGAAAAACTGCCTTGCCCATACGACAACAAAGTATCAACCCGCATACTTATAACAAATGCTCTCTCCCCCTGCCCCTGACCACAAAAAAATTACTAACTTAAAAAAATACATAGCGCTGTATCAACGGACGTCTCAAAGCAAGTATTATTATTACTGTTTTCAAGACAGTTTTTTAAAGTTTTATGTAGCACCTTGTAAGGGTTTACAAGGTGCTGAGGCGCATTCAGCTGCCACTGCCAGAAACATCGCAGCAAACCCGTTCTCTTTGCGACAACACACACGAGACAAACGGCTTTACTTCCCATCCGAAAGAGGTAGCAAATGGTTAGGTGTTTTGTTTAGTGAAGTGGCCAAAACTGGGACTGGAACCCACACTCTACTGATCAGAAACACCAGAGCTTGAGTCCAGTGCACTTGACTGCTCGGCCCATGGCATGCCACAAAAGAAAAACACAGTAACCCCCCCAAAAACCACAAATTGTTTTCTCCAAAATCCTCATTTTGGCATGTGGAACTAACTACCTACTGTACCAATCCTTTCTAGATTTTAATTACTAGCTGAAGAGTCAAATTTGTGCCAAAGAAAACCTGGTCACTTACATCCTCTAGGAGGCGCCCTTCAACTCGTAGTTCCCATGAGGGCACACTGGCATCCTCTTCATCAGCGTCGGGCTTGCCCGGGTAAAAGGTGTTAGAAATGAACACGCGTAGCTTTCGTTTTTGCTGTTGGTAAACAAAAATATGAAACATAGAAATCAGAAATGTGAATACTTCATTCGAGAATCCATGAGTAAGCAAGAGTGCAAGTTGGATATAGAAAAATCATTGGACAAGCTTATAGAAATATTTAATGGACAAACAAATTCAATAAAAAATAATGAAATTGATATTAAAAATGACTTTAGGAAAAAATGAACACCTGCTATAAAGTAAACAATCTTGTGGTCATGTCCTTTTAAATTTTCAAAAGAAGGGAATCAAGCCTGGTTTTCTCCCCCCCCCCAATCATACCAACTAACAGTACAAAGTGCAAGGAAAATACTGGTCTTTTTTTGTGATTGATGCAGTTATTCTGATGTGCATCTTTTCACACCAGGCTCTAAGAGTTAAGTGATGTCTTGAAAATAGGTGCAGCGCTGTCCACCGGAGGGCGGTGGCCAGAGGGGATCTAACCCCTTACACCTCTCCTACCTTGAGATCCATAACAAAAACCAGCTAAGGAAAGGAGGGTTACATGTAGTTTGTAAATAGAATTGCAAAGGGTGGGTTGGGGGGTAACAGGCCAGCATTTTGGTGACAGTGAGACCAGAGGGTGTTCTAATTATTAAGAGCAGGCAACCTTCTTTGCAAAAGTAGCCCCCACCCTTCTTTAAAGGAGGTGTGGAACCTTCAAAATCCAACAGCCAGTTTTTTTGATTCAGTTGGACTGAGGACTGAACTTGTAAACTGATGATGCGATCAGGTATGATGCCACT
The DNA here is from genome assembly GCA_010994315.2 of Pisaster ochraceus. NCBI lineage: Eukaryota > Metazoa > Echinodermata > Asteroidea > Forcipulatida > Asteriidae > Pisaster > Pisaster ochraceus. Next base: position 5,979,382 of record CM021544.1, on the reverse strand, counting down.
GTAATCAGAGTCCAACAGTTTTACAATTGAGTTACCAAATGGTGTTGTTAGTAAGTTAGCTGTTGGTTATTAAGGGTCCTAGTAAATAACTCGAGTTAAGATATGAGTGGAGGCCTCAATCTTGGCTGCATCTTTGGAGCAAAAGACAAGGAAAAGTTTTGAATTTGGCAAAAATTTGAATTTTGCGAGTTGAACTTAGCGTAGCCATCCCCTTCTCAAATAAATTTAACTGAAGTTAGGGTCGATGGAAATTTCAAGACCAATCAGAGACAAGCTTCAAGGAAAAGGTCATTCCACTTCCAGTGTTTATCACAATATTGATTTTGGGGAATAGTAAAATCATTTCAATCCTCTAGTTTTCAACAAAATCACCACACAATCTACTTGTAAAATTCAGTCAAAATTTAGTGAAAAAACCAAAAACAGTTGATTATTTGTTGTAAATTAATTATTTAATTTGTTGTTCCTATTGTGCTTGTATCAATTGAGGCAATCAAAATAACAGCTGGTGACTTTGTGGGTGTTCAGATGCTATTTTCTTGATGCTGACAATATTTCAGACAGACTTGCTTCTAGTACAGGTAGACTTTTTATTCATAAAGCTTTCAGTTTGAAACTAAAATTTGTAAAGTTTTTATAATTTTGTTTAAATATGTATAATTACCAATCCTGCACTTTAAGGGAGGAATAAAGGACAAATAAATTCCGGAAAAAAAAAACCCAACAAAGACAAACAGTGTCTTCAGCAAGATGTCCGAGGGCGGCCCGGTTGACGGATCCCCCCTTATGGGCGTTGACAAAGGATACGTCTGGAGCCAGACCCAGATAACATGTTTTTTAAAAAAACTTGAACTTGGCAAAAGTGGACATGACCCCGTTCTGGACAGGACTGAACAAAAGCGTGGCATGGCAAAACTGGGTCGTGGTGAATGGATTTTGCCTTGGCCTAATTCCAAGCCAGGCCCTTTTCACAGCTCGAATTTTAAGCAAGATTTCGGCGTAGATTGCACGGTTGTTTTTTGTAATTTCCTCCCCTGTTTGTTTTTTTATTTTATTTCAGTAGCCGCTGCATCAACACAGGGCGACAGTAATTCTTGGGAAAGACAATCTGTTTTTTTCGAGATTACAGTTAACCCCATGATGTTTTTGGTAAAAAAATAAAAAAATAAAAAAACTTGTGAAGGCTGTGTGACCACAATCAACCAGTGAATAACCTCTGTCGGAGGAAAATATTGCGACTCCTGAAAAGACAGCTTTGGACTCTATGAAAAGAATCGAGGGGGGAAAAAGAACTTGTATTTAATTTTAACAATAGCAGACAATGGAGGGGGGAAATCCAGTTCCAAAAGTATGTTATTGTTCTGGGAATTCGGTAGGGACCTCAGCCAGGCTGCTCGTCAACTCCCGAGAAACTTCAGACCTGATCAAAAGGGAAATCTAAAAGGTCTTCAATAACAATTTGCCACAATGAGGAACTATGGAGACCTATACACACACACAAAACTAAATGTTCAAGTTATGAAAACATTTAACAGTTTTTTTCCCCCCGAAAACTATTGCCTCCATAAAATTTCAAAAGATCTAGAAACAAGTTGGGTTTTTTGTGTGACCCTGAGCCAGAAATTCTTGACTTTGTCATTTTCCTGAAAAAATATTTGAGTACTGGTATCACCACTACAGTGTCAATGTTTACGCACGGGAAGATTAAAAATATATATATATATATAAATATAAAAAACCCTGAAATTGTGGTAAGTGTTTCCACGGATGACAACAAGTGTGGAATTGAAACTCTGTGAATAATGCTCTTGCCTTGATTACTGACTTGACCGTGTTGACCGTGCTGGGAGTCTATATGCTTTAGATGCCTTCCTGAAAAGCTTTGGCGTAAGTGTGTATCGCACGTACGTCCCACCTCAAGAGCAATATAAGTACTTCTCTTCTAATCAAACAGCCTTACAATAGAGACTGGCGCCCAACTTTCCCCCAAATTAAATGGGTGTTTGGACAAGAGGGGTACAATCGATGGGGTGTTCCAGATACCTAAATGGGCTATACAGGCGCACTCAACCCCAATTTTTTTGTTTAAACAGGGTCGCCGACTCAGTCTATGATGTGGGTAATCGGCACCTCGATTCATTGTATCCTGTTTGTGTGTGTTTCCCGCGACACTGCTCATCCGTTGCCGTTCGCCGGTTACAAAATAAAATCGCATGCGACAAGATGATCGCAACCCGATCCCACGTTTTACATTGATTGAATTGTTGTCGGAGTGCAAATTCAATACCCGTTTTCCGGGTACCGGGTGCCGGGTGCACATGGGCGTTTTGGAAAAATAACCGGTCTGAAAACTGGGGGAGGGAAGTTTAAACTTCGGAGTACAGAAAATACATGTTTAGTCCAATAAAAGTGACTTCTGTGGGGGTTGATCCCGACACGGCGGCTAATGTCAGGAAATGTGGTTTTGTGAATAGCACTTAGTGTTAAATGGTTTTGTTTGATTGTAATTATACATGAAATGTACTGTGCATTGACCTCAACAAGTGTTTGGCTGGATGGGGAGGGAGGGGGGGGGGAGACAAGACCTGCTCAGCAGAAAAGACATGGTGTCAGCAAGGCTGTAAGGATTGGATGTTGGGAGTACAGCATATGAAATTACAGTAACTAACCAAGGCTGTTGAATGCTGGTTTAAAACACTTGACGATGATATCTAAAGAATTGAAAGGAAGGTTATCGGACTGTTTTTAACAGTCTGTTTGTAAAGAAATGTTATGAATTCCACCCCAAAATTTGTCAAAAATCTTTAAAAAAAAATCTAAGTTCCCATATTAAGACTGAGCCAAACAGCGTGTCAAATCTCAAATTATCCTGGGTTGATCTCGCGAGATCAAAACTAATTGTTTTACTCGTTTCTCAAAAACGATAAGCCTTTCAAGCACAAATATTTCAAGGGAAGTGTCCCCCCATGACCACCTGTATACCATGTAAGTTATGTGCATATCAATCAGGGTTCTCTGCATGCACAAACTAGCGTATCAGACCGAATTGCGTGCCGATATGCGCAAATGTTGGCCAATACGCGAATTGGAGTAAAAAAA
>CM021544.1:5948677-5964591 GCA_010994315.2 Pisaster ochraceus | reverse complement strand
AGGAAAAACTGCTATGCCTCAACCAGAATGAAGTATGAGGCCTGGAACATCTCTTTAAGTGTCATCCAAGCTACAGAGCCATTCAGCAACAGCCCCCATACTGTCCAGGCCGAGCTATCAAGAAAACTTCCTGACCCGATATTCATGCACTGTAATCCAGTTTTTGAGAGGGACTACGATGAGCCTACTCTGCTAAACTGGAGCACGGGGTTGCAGTAGGTAATGCGGCAGCCACTCCGGCCTTGCTGGGGGAACGCAGCGTGACACATATATCAATTGACTCAGAATATTAAGGCTAATTACAGGGTAGCAGTAAAACAGTAGGGTTGGAGCCGCCTCCGATACCACCACATGCAACTTGATCTAATTTAGACCAGCCTGCTCGAAGGACGAGGAAAAACTCCTCAACTGGAAAAGGCCAAAGATTGGGGAAAGTTGGCTTGTTTCTACATAATGAAAAATTTCCAACTTTAGACCAGGGGCCCAATTTCATAAAGCTGGTAAGCACGGTGAAATCTTGCTTAGCAGAAATAAGTTACCAGCCAAAATACCATGCAATGTACATTGCTTGTGACTGATAATGTTTGCTTAGCAGAATAATGTGCTAACAGTTTGCTTACAAGCTTTCATGAAAGTGGGCCCAGGGCCTAATTCCATAAATGACGAGGTGTGACTGTACTCTAACAAATGAAACCCCAAGAAACAAACGCTACATTTTTGTTAGCAATACCCTATTGGTCTGAAAACGGAAGCCCCCAGTACATACATGATGTTATGTCAGTTGAGAGGTTTACAGACTCTCTAAAATCACCACAAGTAGAAAATCTGGTCTACTAGAGGATTGGTCGTAATGAGGAGCCTGCGTCTTTCTTCCCTGTGTCGGCAACTTTATTTCTTATAAGAAAATCTAATGGTAAAGGAGAACAGCAACAATCCTTGATTCAGGAAAAATTCTGACATATCTACATATATCAGGCGTGAAAATGACAGGCAAAACATACAAAAAACTGGACAAGCTCAAGTTGGGAAGTGTTAATGAAAGATTCACTTTTTTTGACCAGTCTGTTTGAAACCTACAAAATTGTAGATGAACCTAAAAACAAACATCGAGAAAGTTGTATTAACTATAGGTCTCCATTTTTACATTTAGTGATCCAACATTTCTGCAGAAAGACTGCAAATATTGTAGTGTAAAGAGAACCAATAATTGATGAAAATGTTTACCCATGCAAAAATATTTATCCATTGGGATACTTCCAGTTAGGCTTAGACCTTCCAACACTAAATGAGCTTCAAGAAAACCCTGATTGGGGTAGAATATCTCCCAAATAGGGTCCTTTTAATTGGTTGAAAACCTGACTAGAGAATTTGAGTACTTACATGTACTACATGTACATCCCCCAGTTGGATCCCAGAGTACATTTAGGTTTACTACTTTCATTTATCTCCTGATCGGACCCTATTCTGGTATAATATCTACCAAATCGAGGCTGTTTGTATTACAATGTTCCTTCCCCCCTCCCTCAAATGAGGGTTAAATCCACCCTGATTGGGACCGTTTACCGATGACACAGACACACTCTGCAATAATAACCCAGTGATTTATCACTCACCTGGCCAGTCCCAGGTATTCCACAGGGTTGAGATAGACCTTCCCATGTGCGATAGTATAAACAAATAATATCAATCCCAAGCTCTACCAGGGTGTGAACTTAAACTGACCTTCCTCTTAATGAAATTTGTTTTTTCTTCTATAAAAATACAGAGCTGGATAGGCTTAAGAGGCCAGGGCTTGAAATTAGGAAGGGGGGGGGGGGAGGTTGACAAGACCACAGGGCTTTTTTGTCTCAAACTGTTTACTGGACCAAAATTGTTTTTACAAGACCAGGATCAATATGTGCAAAAACAACTTCCTGACACAGTTTAACATGCACTTAACTTTTTACATTTGGACAAGCACTAAGACATACAGTAAAGTGTTAGATTGGTCTCGATTTGTCTTCATGGGTATTCTGTATACTTCAACGGAATTGAACATTTAGGTACCAGACTCAAAGTCAACATTTGAAGTTGAACATAATTTGTTTTCTTTCAAAAGATATTACATAATGAGGTGGTGCTACTCAATTGAAAAACGCCAAGACTTGTTCAGTTGTAAGTTTACTGACCTGACACTTAAATTACTGGCCTCGAGCCTGTGGCTCAGTATAAAATTCAAGCTAAAATTTCACAAAGCTCTAAGATGCATCCTATGATGAGTTTACAGTATTACTATAGTGATTTGTATTTTGACTTCACACTTGGATTAGCAATTAAGATTGATTCACAGTTAAGGTCAATCTTAGCTATTTGTGAAACCGGCCCGTGAAGACACAAGACAAGAAATTGTATGAGTATAATCTTAACTGACTAGGTACATGGACCTTGTGCCAGGAATCCTTCCACAAGTCCTACACAAACAAAAATTGGCCTCTTATCAAATGCTGCAACATTTCAATACAATTTCACACACTGAGTTCTAGAAACAATAACTGCAGTCAGGTTATGCACAAGATCAAAGCCGGCTTCCCAAACTTAATGCCGATCACAACTTGAACTTTCACAGAAGGTCATGTTAAGGTCACAGGATGTGTTACAACCAAATACAAGTAGGGTCGATTGAGTCTGCCCTGCCAGTACACAGTCCGAAAATTGGGCCGATCTCATTGGCCCAGGACACTGTTTATGGTTAAGCAAGATTTTCTGCTAGTAGTAGAGAACAAAAATGGTTTTGAACTTCTAAGCAGCGCTATGAAATTGAACTTTTCACATTACGGAGCAGATTCCCAGGAAATAAAACCCCAGGAAATTCCTGGGGAGTTTTAACCCTACTACCACCCCATGTTTGTTTCACCCTTGGCGTATTTTTTGTCCTGGGGAGAATGAACACTTAGTATACTAACCCTAGGGTTGTCTCGCTTAGCCCTACTCCCAAGCACGGGGTTCATGTAGCTTTTCCCCGCGAAACGGCTCTTCCCTGGGAAGTTTGCCAGGGTTAGCATTTCAGTGTGAAAAGGTCAACCAAATGTTCCCGGGGATTTCCTGGGAAATTTGTTTCTAGTGTGAAAGTGGTTTCAGATACACCAACCTGTAAGAAGGAGACTTTGCATTGCTTATTGTGAGCCTAATTATGCTCCTCGATTACCCCCCACCCCAACTTATTATGACCATAAAAGCTGTCCTAATAACTGCTGCTTTGATACAAAACTGCAAACAACTCACCACCACAGTGTCCCTAGCTATGGTCAAGACGCCAGTCTAATTACTTCAGGTACAACTCCCCCGAAAACCATCAACAACCCCCTACAGCGTCCCCCACAATAAAAAATGCAGTTTATTTTTTTTAATCAATGCATTTTAAAGACTTTTTTTAGGGGTATAGATTTGTCAATAGATCGGTGGAATGGCATACCAGGCCAACGCCTTCTGGATCTGGTAAACCCTACGACTTCAACAGAGAAATGGTCGAAAATGATAAGGAGCTAATTAGAGACAAGTTTATTGGAGGTCACTGAAAAGAGACTTTTCAAGTCCTATAGGACATCAAAAGGGGCTGAAAATTCAAGGCCAAGGCAACAATAGGTAAGCCAGAATCTGCGTATATTTGTTTTATTGTACCCCCTGTCTTTCTCCCTCGATTCTATGAAAGAAATTATACGGTCTGATGAAAGCGCAATTCTGAGCAAGATTGTGGTTTGACGTTGCCTTGAAAATTGATTGGTGTACTTGTATGCCATGATCATTGGTGGGTGTGTGATTTTAGAAAAGAAAGGAGAGGGAATGGGGTGCAGGGTGCAGGGTGCGGGGTGCAGGGTGTGGGGTACAGGAGTTTAAGCTGAATGCTGAACTTCAAGTAAATCATAAGACGAGAGACCCTCAAATAAGCTGCATTTCCGGGTGTTCTTAAAAAACGGCCAAAAGAGAGGGCAGCCCTGTCAGGGTGGCAATTCAAACAGAAGAGTTGGGGTGGGGGGGGGGGGGTGTGGGAGAGGGAAATGGCAACAATTCTCATTTGAGCGTGGTTTTACATTTGTATTTACATGGTGAACTGGGCATCAGTTACAGACTGTAAAGTCCTTCTACATTTTGCATGAATTCCATAAAGTTGACGCACTTGAAGCACTTGGTAAACTGATTTTGGTGGCGATACATATTCCCGAAAGCACTTGTATGGCACATTTTGTGTGTGTTTAAGACAAACTTTCACCTTTTAATTTCAAACAGACTGTACAAAGTTGTTAAGCGGGGGGAAAAAAGGAGGGGGGGGAAAAAGATTTATAAACACAATGCAAATTATGAGCAGTGAAGTGATCATTTCTAGGCCATCTACGCCAATGCGTGAGATCTACTTAAAAGGGGTGGGGCTTCGTTATGGGCCAGCAAAACAACAGGTCTAGCCAGCAGTGGCGTGTAACAAAATATAACCTAAATCTGTAGTTCAGAACCAGGGTCTGGAACTGGAGTTTAAAAGATTAAAATAACTTCATGGAAGGTTCGTTGACTTTGAATCCCTGAGAAAACGATGATGCCAAGTTTATATTTGGTGTTGACAAAAGGGCAGCATAACCAGGTGTACTTTTTAAAGTCAAGGATGGGTACTTTTTATAATGAGTCAGGGCTAGATGGGAAGTGGGGCGCACTCTACCATAAAAAAAAAACCCAAACAAAAAAACATGCTAAAGTTGCACTTTCCTTGTCAACGATTCCTTTTCATAAACACTCTATGAATAGTAAACCAACCACTGTCACACTAAAAAGTTTTGCTCGTACAAACTCCTCCATGTGGGTCACGACAAAACCACAAAGTCCTCATTTCAGTTTTTAAATCCTGCAGCTTAGCTACTGTCACCCACGCAGCTGAACTTGTCTCGTACTTTTTTTGCGCGCAGAAATTACACCAGGCAGTGGTTATACCCCGAAAAACACACTATATATGGAAATGGGCAGGGGGTTACAAAGTACCAATATCTAACACAGACCACACTTTGCAATGCACCACTGCAGATCCTCCTCAGTACAGTTCCGCCTTGAGTAACTGTGCGCATGCGTAGCTCCACCCATTGGTTCTGAGCATACAAACAGTTTCCCTGTGTATTCCCATTGGTTCTCGGCAGTTGATACCATCCCAACAGACATACACTGTATACTTACAAACCCCACCTACTCCATCCCTGGAGTGTACATTACACCCCTCCCACTAAAATCCTTGATACTGTAGATAAACAACACCATATTGCCTCATCGGTGGTCCACCCTCATCTATGGTACGCCCCCACTAATGTAGTTGTATACTTATAGTACATGTACACTGCCCTCACCAACCCCATCCCTGCTTTGTACATTTACACCCCCCCCCAAATCCCCGAAACTTAAACTGTAGACTACCACCACCTCTTCCTTCATCAGTTGTAAAGAACATGTTTCGCCCCAACTTTAGAATCCTCCCAACTATAAAGTTGTGACAAGTCCCAACTTGAGTGTTTCAGTTGGGACAGCCCACTGGGGTTGGACCAGTGGTCAACACTACGCTGCTGGCAGGTGGCAAGGGTTGCATGGTGGAGCATGGGCATGGAGTGATGGAAATTCACTTCATTCATTTGAGACAGAACAAACACACACACACACACACACTCAAGCCAACCCCGCTTCAATCACTGGTACTACAGTTCCCCCCCTTCCCTGAACCCTGAACTAATTGCCCACCCCATCCCAGCTCACACAGTACGTAAACACCCACCCCCTTCCCCCTCAAGCAGCGCCTCTTAAAACCCAAATGCCAGTCTCCCCTTACCCCAAAGGGCTCTTTAGAGGGCTTCGTGCAGTCCTATCTTGTTGTTTTAGACCCAGAGGTCCCTCAACCTGATAAAAACAAACCCTCTCTCAGCCAAAACCATGGTTACCGCAACCTGCACAGGTGCGTGCCCCATTTTAGTAGTCACCAATGGAATGACACTTCTTTTGATTGGTGTACAATCATAAAATGCCTTTAAAAAGCTCAACTATGAATTTCCTGTCGGACAATAGCACAGACACAATTGTTATCTGAGGAAGCAACAGAGAAAATGACAGTGTCAATACACAGGCACTCGATTAAGTCTAAAAGTGACGAATTGGGGCGCACCTGCGAGCTCTCGGAAACCTCTTGAGAGTTTGAGATAAAACGTTCAAGTCTGACAGGCCAATTGATGTCAAAATGATGAATTATTAATCGTTTGAAGTGCAATTAATAACTTTAGATACATGATATTAAACGTCACATTAAAGGAAGGTATGAATTTCAAATAAGCACCAAATTGTTGTTGCTTTTATTATTGTGCACTGATATGTGAACCTCTTATTCCGTTACAAGTCTGAATGCAAAATATTGATTGATAATACTGGGCCAAATCAATGAGCTGTTCAACTGAAGTTAGTGCTAAGCAAATTTTTCTGCTAAGCAAAAATTTGCAGGGACCCAGTCAAAAACAGTATGCATAACTAAGAAATTTTGGCAGGTAACCTGCTTTCGCTCAACAAGATTTTTCTACGCTAATTAACTTCTTTCTTTTTTTAATTGGGCCCTAAACATGTTTCCCATTATACACCTTATGAAAAATGTCCACTATGAAATTTTGTCCAGATTTCCAAAAGCAGAAGAAGAAAATAGGGAAGTTTATTTGTGGGTCACTCAAAACTGCCATTTAAAAAAAAATAATAATAATAAAAAATTCCAAGCAAGGCGTACCTGGAAATTTCACATTCCACCGAGACCAAAGGGGTAGTCCAAATAAATTTAACCGATAAAAACTCATGGGCTCTGTTTTGATTTCCTCTTCTCCAAGCCGAGAAACAAAACAAGATTGTGCAAAATTCGGGCAAGCTGGACACCTTGAATGACCCGGGCCCAATTTCATGGCAGCTGCTTAAGAAGAAAATGTTGCTTAACAATTTGAGCAGGATACCAGTCACAGAGGGTAAATGTGACATGTCATTGTGGCTGGTAATCTTATTCTGGTAAGCATACTTTAGTTTTGCTTAGCTACTTTTTGTGCTGAAGCAGCCCTCATAGCCCATAAGCAGACGTTTTCTGTTTACAGGGTGGCCGTTAGCAGAATTTCTATTTCCTCAACACTGCTAATCATAAGCAAAGCGAGGCCAAATTTCAGTGGCTCTGCTTACCGCAGAATTCTGCGCTTGTGGCCAAAAGAAGTGTGTGCTTCACAGGGCACCATAAGCTCAAAGTTGTGCAGTAAGCAGAGCCATGAAATTGGACCCAGAAGGCACGCTAGCTTGCCGAAGGTTCTTGTAAGTAGATGAGGGACGCAACAATGCAATTCCATTGTGAATACGCAAATCTTCTTGATCGTTCATAAAGTGAAATACAATTCTGCTTATGCATATTTTTTTCTGCTAGAGTAAGCACAAGTAATGCGCTTACCAGTAAACAGCTGTATGAAATGGGGCCCCAGGTGAGTCAAGGTGAACTTAACATGACCTTTTGATTGGTTTGAAATGATACCCAGGTGTGTATGTGTGTAATTGGGTGAAATACTTGTACACAGTGTTTTAGGAAAGTAGACTGTGGGGAAAGCCAGGCTTATGAGGGCTATAAGGTGTGACAGGGTGTGAAGAGAATGTGTCAAGCTAAACTGTGCATTTACGCAATGACTTATGCCTAGGTAACAAACCCTAAACCGAATTCTATAAAGCTTGGCCCAATTCCATGGAGCTGCGTAAGCAGAAAACTTTGCTAAAAAGTTTTCTTCTGGACAAAAATCTTGCTTAGCACCGTTTTCTGCTGAAATAAATATACTTAATTGGTCCCTGGCTGTGCAGCTGAAACCTGGCTGAGGCTGCGTACAAGCTCTGGCAACATAGCATTATACTGCTCATCATTGTTTCTCAGGCCAGCACAGCCCGATTTCATAAAGTCATTAAGCAGAAAATAAGAGCTCAGTAAATCTTTCGAGTCATAACAAAACCCATTATACAGAATTTGGGCTGGTAACCAGTATCTTCTTAGCATTATTTTTCTGTGCTAAGCAATTATCTGTACTTTTATGAAATCGGGCCCAGCTATAGCCAAAGACACTTTTTTTCATGCCCAACTAAGGAGAATTTGGGCAGTTTTCATTTCGCATTTACCAAAGTGAGGCTGGAAGGACAAACTAATCTGGACCCTTTTATACTGATTCTGTGGTCCCACCATAGATAGAAGACCGGGTATCTGACCAAGTTGGTAATTGTATGATGTCCCACTCCCCATTTCCTCATTGTAAACAACCAGTGCTTGACTCTAGTATGTGTGAAGTAGGCTGCAGTTCCTGACTAATCTTTGTTACCATTTAACCAGAAACTTTTGTGAATACAATTTTTCTTTCACCCTACACGTCATTGACAATTTCTTTTTTATCCCCACCATGACAGGGTCTAGCGATTTCAGACAAACTGAGGGGCCCTGTGATTTGATTACCAAGTCTGTGACAATCACAACAAAATTAACGACCACAAAATGAGCTGCCAAGAAAAAAAAAATAACACATCAGGACAAACCACTTAGAGAATTCCAGTCTCTGGAATCACTGCAGCAGAAAGTGCAAAATTCACAACAATTGTGCTCCAGCCAATAAAAGCAGCCCTGTACACACACAACCCGGGACCAAGTCAACCAAGTCCTATTTCAATTATTTCCTGGTTCTGATAATGTGGGGGTCAATATCCACTCAGTTTGCTCCGTGGAAACAGGGTGGGGAATTGGCTTGGAGTGGTAGTATCAATGAAGTGGCTGATTGAAATACTTGACACGGTCTATTAAGGTTTTGAAGGATGCATGCCAAAGAAGGAACCAATACTCAAGCTTTCAGTCTCTCAAACAGGCACCGAAAAATCCTACAAATAAGTGGGCGCTCGGAATAAAAAAAAAATCTCCATGAATGGAGGGGGGGTCGTGTAGTCTGCAGAATGCGTGAGAAAATCAACCTACGTGATCGTATCATGCTGGTCTTTTCATCGGTGTACAAATAGTTCCGGAAAGAAGAAAAAAAGAAAGCAAAAACAGAAAGAAAAAAAGAAAAGACGGCAGTCGTAATTTTTTCTCCCCTCCGTCACCGACACCCTGCATGCCTGGCGAATGCAAAAGAAAAAAAAACTGAGAACGTCGACCAGTCTATGGTCGATCGTTAAGCCAGGCATGCATAAAGGCTTAGGTAAACTTTGCCAGTTTGGCCCCTGAGGCAGCACTGGAGATGAAAGAACCATTCTATTAGTGTCGCTGCGGTGGACACTAATACGAGATTCAAACGTCACTGACAGGTCGCTGACAAAAGCCGATTGCCACCTTAAGTCAACTTTACAACTTCCCTGGGGCTTTTTGGAGTAGGGCTCTCTCACACACAGGAAGTTTTTACTCTTGACGAGTGTTGAAAGTGTTTAAGTTGATATTTGATTGGATTTTGATTATGGTTGCGGGGGAAGGGGAAAAAAAGGGCATTGAAAGTGTTGTCCTCCCGTAGCCGCAGCTTGCCCTGACGATGGTAACCAAGACTTTGTTGGCCTTGCATAACGTTGTGGAATAGGGGATAATGGCGGAAGTTTGTTTGCGGCCAAACGAGACTCTTTGGGTTAAGGGTAAAGTGAAGGTTCGGTGGGACCGTAGGGTATTAAAGTGGCAATGCCTAAGGTTAAATGAAGCATAAACGATTGACATATTGCGTATTATGCTTCATTCATACATTGTAATTGAAGTGTGCATTTTTGATTTTCATTCATTCGTAAAATAATTTCCGAAAAAGGAAATTTTTTTTTTTTTGGGGGGGGAGGGGATAAATGGCAATAAATGTCTTTACAAATTTCTTATAAAAGGAATGTCACTAAAGAAAAGAAAAAACAGTTATACCTCCACAAAAAAACTGCAATACAAAAAAGAACTGCTTGGTATTTTTAACCTTAAAAACTAACTGCTGGTCGATATCCCACCAACCTCCTTGTTTATGGTCAAGCAATGTATTCTGTATGCATTAGCCCAACAATGAATTTCATTGGCTGATTGGACACTAACCTTCATCGGTCTCTTGAGAGCTTCCTGAATATCCAGTCTCTTTCTCATAATGGTGGCGTCTAGTTTCCTTTCAAATGCCAATAGGTCCATGTAGGCCTGGGACTCGGGCACCAGCTCGCGAATTCTCGGCGGGAGTACCTTGTCGGCCATTTTCTTCTTCTTCCTGGCACTGCTCCCGCTTGAGCCGCCTCCCCCGATCGACGCACTGGGAGAAACGATGGGGTTGAAAATTTATGACGGTATATTTACAGAGACAAAGTTTACAAACCGGCTAATATTGCAACACATCTATTAACTAAAAAAACCTAAATAGTGAACCTTATAACTGACATACATGTACATTACACAACATTTTGACTGGTAACTTAACAACTAATAATGAACATAATGTAGAGTGCATAATACTAGGCCTGGGCGACTATTGATTGCAATGTCTAGTCGCGATCGCTGCTTTTCAACTACTCGGTTAACTGCGCTGCAACGAGGACTATAAGATAGTGGTGACTAGTGTTGAAGTCACAATTAATTGAAGAGAGACTAGTCAGAGAGTGAGTTTCACTAGCCACCCAGGCCTTACATAATACACTTTGCCAGTTATAGAAAGATAAATGAGTGCATAATGATTACAAAGGAGTAAAACTCACCAAAAATGTTTTTATAATGTTAAAAAATGTTTAAACAAATTATTAAAAAAACAAAACAGCTTGATCAGTTTCATGCTAGACAAAACAGCTGAGTTTCTCAAAAAGCCCCTTAAGTGTCTAGGAATCAAAACTGCACTGTGATGGCACACCCCGGGTTTGATCCAAACATGACAATGGAAAATGCATAGCGACAAAGTTTTTTAAAAAGAGGCTGATCAAAGCACACCACAAGTAAATATGAATAATTACAGGGGGCACTGAGGCCAAGTGAAACACGGGTAAAGCAGGACATTTAACGTAGAGTGCTCCAAGTCTGAGTCACTGAGTGTGTCTCTATAAATCTGATATTCTCCCCCCAATACATCGCAGATAATTTTGACTAAATTGATTGATTACAGCTTTACTCAGTACAAACAGTTTTACATGAAACTTGAACGGCGGAAATTGATGATTGAATCTCATATCCTTTTGAATCTTATGGGATTAAGATGCTCCAATCTACTTGTGAAACCAGTTTTAAAAATTTATCTTTTAGTACAGCGTACTTTCTGACTTCAGGCATTAAAAAAAATAACCGTAATTCTAGAGAGATCTTCAATAAATTCCCTCCAAACAATTGGCAAAATTGTAACTGAAAATAAAATCGATTTCAAAACCAACATAAGTCAAGAAAATTGGGCGTTGCAAACTGCTGACCAAAATAAAAATGTATGGTATAAATGCAAATTTGTTTAATTGCCCCATGTTTTAACCCTATTACATAGTCTTTCTCAAGGGCTCAATGACAACACAACAAACACCTACATCTACCATACAAGAAAGTATAGTAATTTTGGATTGAACAAAGAAACATTAAAGAGAGCGGGATTTGAACCTGCAACCTCTGGGAATGCGCCAGCACTCTACCAACTCTACCTAAAGTTGGTGGTCTCCCTATTTCGCCCATATCTTTGTTGGGGTGCCAGTCAGAAGCCATACAACCTGTAACTACTGTGTAGTCACACCTCTAAGTTTGCGATACAACCTGGGAAGGGGCAGCAGAGGGATCACCTTAAGGGGATGTGACTTTATATTTCAAATATCAAGTGATAAACCGCAAGAAAACAGACCTGTTCTTACAACTTGTTCTAAGACACACATTCTATGTGATACACACACTTCAAAAAATTTGACTAAAAAGTGGTATACAAATACCTACTGTGTGCAACAGCAGTTATGTTCATTTTACCAAAAAGGGCCAGACTATTTGTCTTTTTAGTATCTATTTGGTTAAATCAAACTGAATGATGGGGGGGGGGAGGAGGGGGCATTTATAGATGATTTAGATTCTGTACATTTCGCCATTTTAATTTTATTGGAATGTATTTATTCTACAATTTTACAGGCAGATTTCTGTACTCTTAAAAATGTGGTGGTAATTTTTGTTGGTGCTAGAATGTGAACATTCTTCATAAGCAAAAGTTCATGTAAAAATTATCAATGCTTAGAAACAATCTTTAATACCCACCCATCGCCCCATTTTTCTTTTCAACTTAGTTCTGATTTTTTCCTTCTTTTTTATCTATAAAATGAAAATCAAATGTTGATTTGACCCAACCCACCCACATTTTCGAGTTAAAAACCAAACAAGTCAAGCGAGTTCTTAAAACATTGATCATTCTGAATGGCCCCTTATAATACTTTTTATCAATCAATGAATCAATCAATAAATCAACCAAGTTTGGGCGTAGCAATTTGAATGAAGTTGCACAGGTTTTTGGATCAATTTCAGTTTGGGAATTCCGAACATCAGTCATTGCCCTTTTGAGGTCTGTGACCCCCCCATCAGTCGAAACCACAAATTAGTGAATATCCGAACCATTCACACTCCTAATAGATTTATATAAAAAAACACTGAATCAACGCATTTATTTTTTTCTCTCTCTTCTTCTCTAGTTTCGTTTGAACGTACTGGGTTGGGTTCATGAATGAAGCTGTGAAAGCCGACATATGTTGATCCGCTGATGATTTTGAACAGCGATCATTCAGAATTAACGAATGTGAACTGTGCAGACAACTGTGCAGACTAACCATCCCCTAACCTTCAAAATCCAACTGCATGTTTTGTTTGATTCTGTTGGACTGAGGACTACTTTAGTAAACTGATTATGCTTTACATGGGATCAGGTTTACATGTACCACCATACTCTTTTACTATGCATTACATAACATAAAGGATCTACGGCTTTACGTCCCACCTGATGGACGAAGCAATCATGGTTAAGCGCCAAAACCTAAACTCAAACCCACACTCTGCTGATCAGAAACAGCAGCACTTGAGTACAGTGCACTTGAACGCTCGCTACGACACGACATGCCATAGACCTGTCATATCAACAGTGGTTTGACAAAAGAGATCATTTCAACTTGAACATACATGTATCTGTGATCACTTCCCTATAAATACCATGGTAGATCACTCTACTTTGAAATTTGGCATCACAATTTATCATCCAGTTACAAGTCAAAGTTTTGTTTTAAAACCCAAAATCCCTCCAGTCCCTCTTCACCATATGGTAACTCAACACCCAAACTGTTGGACTCCGATTATGGTGGCGATTATGGTGGCGTGCCTTGATCCCACGCAAACTATTATTTGGACACCAGAATTTTTCAACTAACAGTGAACTTGAAAATAAATTTCCAGCTTCTGGGAAACACCCTGCTGCAATACATGATGTATGTAAAATACAGTTAACTGTTCAACATAGTACACCTTCATACACAACAACCAATGAAGTACCGCTCCCTGTGGAGGCTTAGATGCCTGTCCAACGTTTGTGTTGTTTTCCTTTATATTTTGGGGTTCGTTAACGAAGGTTTGTTAACAAAGTAGCTTTCTTCTGACCAGTAGGGGGGCCATACACAATACGACAAAACCTACAGAATGTAAACAGGCCATTGACTGTGGGGACTCTTTCTTTTGCGGATGTAATTTTGCCTGATTAGACGGTCTCCACCACACACAAGAGTGTCATTATTTACACAGGCGGATAGTTTGTACTTGTAAAGGCACAGCAGTTTCCCTGTGATGAAAATTATATTTCTGCTTGAACATTTGAAAGGGCACTAAGGCAATGGCCAGGGGCATGCAGGCAATTTGCCTTCCCCGAAAAGGCATGACACTTTTCCCCGATTAGAGGGCGTCTCTGCTTGAGGGAAATTTAAGTTTCTACTGGAACATTTCCAGAGGGACCAAGGCAATGACAAAAAGTATCAGGCCTGTTCATATCGGATCAATCTGGGGTTTGCCCCAAAAAGACATATTTAAGTAGCTAGCCTGCATTTTTCGTTAGCGTTAACAAACACCGATTGTCATTAATAAGGTCAGTGTACTAGTAGTTTATCCCTTCCAGCCTCCGCTTGCGTTGCATTGATGTGAATGGGAGGCAAACCAAGACGTCTGCACTCATACAGGCTGAAACCTTCCATTGCTGTTTTTGACAAGTTTTTTTTGGTTTTTGCCAGGCTCCTTCATAGGCTCCTTGAAAGCAAATCTTTTAAAAATCCTGGCACTCAGTAACTGTCTCCTTTTGGTCTAGTGACGAAGCAGGCCTGGAATTTCACAGATGCCACGAAGGCCATGGCCTCTGTTGCCCTGGTCTTGGTCTTTGGTGCCCCTTCAAAAATTTCCCATAGACTTTTTTTTCCAATGGAAGTGCCCTTTGCAAAATGAAGCTTTCTGAACTTCAAAGAAAAAAGGTCTGGCAGACTCTGTACATATTTTGATACATATCAGTGTTCCGTTGATGGAGAGATCATGCCCTATACAGTTTGAACAGTTTGATGGTATTGCCTGGGGGGGGGGGGGGAATCCAGAAATTATGCCCCTTTAAACTTTGTAATTCTGATTGGAGTTAATTAATTAAAGCAACTGTTCCTCAGTGAACCAAGCCTCCAAAAACCAATGCAGGTATTTCCCTTTAAAAGTCAGGAAAACTCCAATGGAAGCCATTGACTAGTGAATTTGCCAACAGATTTGAGTTCCGTGCATGTCCCGTTAGTTTGCCCAGATCAATCTTGACAATGTCAATTTGTGAGCGATTGTTATTTTTAATATTCCAGAGTCGAGAGCGAAGGTTCTGGGTGGGGGGCTTTGGTATGGTGTGAATTCAATCGTAAGGCCAAAGCGAAAATATGAAGCGGTTAGCGTCCTTTCCACTGATACCAAAAGAAAGGTTTGGGGATATTTCTTTTGAGAACTTCTTTGACCCATTGAATATTATTTCAGTTGGATAAAGATTTTATTGGTGGGCCAAATAAGACATGAATAAGGTTGGCTCTAGAGCATTTTACCCCATATTTAGACCTGGTTGACTGATCAAAACAATAACAAGGTGAGCAATTTGTGGTTTTTTTTTTAGTTATTTGTTTTTATTTTTACATAGGGCTTTTATTAGCCACATTCACAAATTCTGCGTTTTGATTTAGTTACTTTTGCTACACGTGCAGGCTCTTGCACGTCTTTAGCAGGACACAATTTCAGGTGAGCTGCTTATAAATAAAAAGCAGCAAAGCACAACAAAATGATGCTTACCAGAATAAGGTTACCAGCCAAAATACCATGTCACATGTCCAATCAGGGATTGGTATCCTGCTTATAATTGCTCGTCAGAAAGTTGTTCAGCATAATTTCTGCTTAAGCAGCTCTATAAAATTGGGCCCTGTCTGCTCAATTTATTTGTATCATTTCATTTAAGAGTCCAACGCATTTTTTGGGGGGTAGGGCTAGGTGACGGGTGAGAAACTGTTTTTTTCTGTCATATGGCTACAAGTGAGTTCATACGAAGGTGGACAGAAATGCTGTCAAGTCTGACAAAAAGAAAAACTGTCACCAAATGTTTAGCTTCAACCATCCTATTTATTGACCATTTGGGATATTTGGAATGAAAGGTTTGTAGTGGAGCATAAACTAACTTGATTGGGGTAAAATTAACCCTGCTTGGTACTTCTGGATGGAGGTGAAGGAAATGAAGAGCATTGAGGGAGGGGAGGAGAGGGGAGGGGGGGGGCAACCTAGGAGTTTTGATCTTCAACCCTAGCTCACTTGAGTGATTTACTTGGGACCCTTCCTCACTCTAACAAAACTCGAACACTATATGGTAACTCAACACTCAAACCGTTGGACTCTGATTATAGTGGTATGCCTGATACCA
>CM021544.1:5930920-5948495 GCA_010994315.2 Pisaster ochraceus | reverse complement strand
TACAGTAACTCAACAACCAAACAGTTGGGCTCTGATTATGGTGGTATGCCTGATACCATGTAAAGCATGATCAGTTTACTATAGTGCAGTCCAACACCATTCAGTAACTCAACACCCAAACTGTTGGACTCTGATTATAGTGGTATGCCTGATACCATGTAAAGCATGATCAGTTTACTATAGTGCAGTCCTCAGTCCAACACCATACAGTAACTCAACAACCAAACAGTTGGGCTCTGATTATGGTGGTATGCCTGATCCCAGGTACAGCATAGTCAGTTTATTAGTACAGTAGTACAGTTCAACTGAATCAAACAAAACATTCTGTTGGATTTTGATTGTTTGGGGGTGGTAGAGACAAGGGAATCCCAATGAATGTTCCCTACTCCATTCAGGAAAATTATCTTTCAATACCTTTGTCCTTTTTTCTGGGCATCTGAGGGGTGAGCATGACGCTTGCGAGACTGGTCCATTCCTGGGCCCATGGAGCTCCTCATACCCGCATAGGGAGGGGGCATTCCTGGGGCCATACGCTGGCTGGAGCTTCCTGGTCTCTGTACAAATAGGACAACAAATCAGTCATAAAACAACAGCTTTTCCAAGTTAAACAAATTTTCACAGACAAAATAAAATTCACATAAAATCATAGAAGATGCTCTTTCTATTTGATTAAGACTTGTAAAATTCCCTGTATATACATGTAAATGCTGATTTTTTGTTTATTCTTGTTCCAATTTCATATGGAAGGGATCACACTATTTTACCTGTCTCTCTCTTTTTAACCCTAACCCTATGCCTTTGGCCACAAACCCTCCCATACCCTCCAAAATCGTCTGGTGCGGCAGAGTATACAGTGCTACACAAATCACTGTAGGGGTAAAACCAAATAACATTCTTTATCCCCAATGCAAACTTAAGATCTATGTAATATATATCACATCCATTTCACAGAATTTTCTTTTTTTTTCAAAGATTTGCTGAACAAAAGTTAGTCACCCATCTAAATAACATGCAATTGAATATTAATATGGACCCAGGTTCTCTGCAAATTCATGCTTAGCAAACAAATACTGACAATTCTTGCTTAGCATTATCATGATACCAGCCAACGTAACATGTGATAAATTTTGACTGGTTCCCTGCTTAGCAGGTCGATCTGACAGCAACAGAGCAAACATACAGTAGGTAAAAACAATTACAGAGAACGCAACCAAAAATACTACACCGATCTCTGAAGCGACAAAACCGCAACATCCAAAAGTGTATCCAACACCATGCGCACGTGCGTGCACAAAATACATATTTGAACTCGCAGTGAATCAGAAGCATGCACAACATGTGAGTTCTGGCTAAAAAAAAACCTAACACCCTTTATTTCCTGTAACAGTGTCAGTGAATAAGGTCAGTAACAATGGAAAAAGAAAACAGCGGTTGGAAACTGGCTCGCTGTGCAAGTTGTGACCTACTAACTCAGCAGGTGAAAGCAAACCTACACGGGGTAAAAAAAACCGACGTGGCCTATAAAAATATTACCTGCCGTGGTTTACGTAGCACAACAATAGGTGCATCAGCTAGTGTCCACATAACTGAATATCTGGGTGTGATAACTTCATCTCATGCAGCAGACCCATTCTCATTATAAGTGCTTACGTAGGTGTACCCCCTATGTAGGCCATGAGGCCTAATACACAGTTCTCAAGCGTGTAATAAGATTTGTGTTGAGCAACTTCAACAAACTAACACGATAGAGGACAACCCATGGGCGTATCGGTCCAACCCCCCCCCCCCACCCCAGTAAGGAAAAAATAACATTGGAAAGTGGTTTACAAAAAAAGTAGAGGAAGTTGAACAGGTTTTGACAAGGAATGCCTGGTGGTGGTACTGTGGTGGGAGTTATGGGAGGAATCATTGCCATCAAAGATATGATTAGAGACATATTTATATTCTTATTGGCCAAAGAAGGTTTGGGGTATATAAAGATCTTAATCAGGTCAGTTTCTGTCATAACCATCCTCTGATACCTCCTGATTTATAGAAGAGGGTATACAGATATCCCATTTAAGATAGTTTCTGTCATAATCATCCAGTGATGCCTCCTCATGTGAGAAAAACAGAGTTTTAACTCTCTCATTTGGGATAGTTTTGGTGATGAAAACCTAGTGCATGTTGTGCTACATTTGTAGCTGCTGTTAAACTGTTAAGCTGTAACACCTGGGAACCATTAATACCCTAATTGGAGGAGGGTTCTAATTGGGGTAGAAGTATTCCACATTTGGGATAGTTTATCTTATGAGAGTGAAATTATGTTCTTAATCACTGGTACACTTCTGGAGTCATCCTTGCTAAAGAAGGAGTAGAAACGGGGAAAAAAGCTCCCAGTTGTGGTACATTTAAGTAAATCAACGCCCACACAATTTTGGGGAAAACTACCTCTCCCCCCCCCGGCTTTCCCCGCCCACAGATTACATGCACTTTTTCCACATCCAGTTGTCACAATTGACAGTTATGTGTAAGTACAACTGCATGGTACATAAAACTCCAGTTCAGGAAAGTGTCATTCAAAAAGACACAGGAGTCCACTGACAACACACATAAGAATGATAGCCACAAAGGAAAGGTATTGCAATAATGTAAAGTGGTTTTTCTTTTCTTTTTATGGTAAATATGTACTTTAGTATGATTGTCACATTTGACAGACGCCTTACTTATGTATACAGGTGTTTTGGTAAAGGGACAGTTTAACCTCGGCTTTTGGAAGAGTACATTTGAGGAAACAGCGTGTGTGAAAAATTCATTGCAGTACATGTAGGTGCTGATGTTTTCAATGAAACGGTGTAATGATGGGACGTCAGTTTCTTGGTAAATTTATTTGACCCTATTTTTGACCGCATGAGGGTGCTTTCAATGGCTAATTTTCTTGCATCACAATTACAGTTTTGCCTTATTTTGACTGCCTGTATGTTGTTTTCTTGCATCAATTGCCAAATAAATAAATAATAATAATAATAATAATAATAACAACAACAGCAATGGAAAAACCAGATTGTTTTACTCATTTCGCATTATGTAAGTTTCATTAAAGCACACCCTTATATATGCGGTCAAAAGTACTGCGAATTGACGTAATTGATGTAATTGCACTTTGGTGCACCTTGAAATGTTCCAGTAGAAAACAAAAAACTGAAAAAACTGCCTCGCTCTTGAAAGAGGAGAGAGCAATTAAAGGCCTCTGATTTAAGCTTACTGTGATTGTACTCAACGTCAAATGTACCTACAAAATGAACCATACGCAACCAACAGCTAACATTTCTACAGCTTAAGTCTTTTCTTTAAATACTTTTTTGCGTGTGATAATAAATGGGGGAAAAAAAAGGGCATTTTCTCACTTTTTTCTGAAACCATCCAGTTTTGTGCAACTACACTTGGCAAGAGCTGCACCCTCGATAGTGATAATGAATTCTAAATTAGCTTCCACAGGTGGAGGTAGGGCAGTCTAAATTGCTTGCAAATTAAGGGTCAAGTTGTTAATCAGCCCAAAAAACCTGTTGCCAATTTTCTTGTTTGTATACAAAATTTATTACATATTTCCGTTGTGCTCTTGGCACCAATAAACCCCAGCAGAAAAATACCGTGACAAAGTGACATTCCAGGTTATTATGCTAAATGATTTCACTGGACAGTTGACCTGGGGACAAGCTAGTTAAGCCGCTAAGCACGAAAACTCCCTCAGCAGGAAAAATAAGACCGAACTAATGATTACCAGCTGAAGTCCCATACATGTACTTATCAAGTACAATTTAAGTGGTACCCTGATTAATACTGCTGAGCTGGAAGAGTCACTAAGCAAAAGTTGTCCTGATGGTGGAAACTGGTGCTTAGCAAGTTTTTGACACAAGGGCTCGGTGAAATTGGACCGTGATCTGAGAATGGATTCTTGACAGGAAGTCGTTGGGTTCACGTTGTGGGTCATTCTTCTCTCAATGAGACCCTCCACGTACACTCCACAGACCGCCCAACGTCCCCGTGATTATTGTTCTTGCGGAAGAACAAAGCGGACGCTCCCCTGGGATGTACTAAGATGATTAGGGGAGGTACTGTTCGTCAGACATTCTTCCCTATGTGTTGGAATTTAGGAATCAAATTCACACACACAAAACCCTGTGATTTGATTATTTTTGAGAAACAGAACTGCCCAGTATGGTGTAGCTTTAGCTCACGGGCGGTCATTTTGAACACTCGGTGTGTACAACCATCCAATGTTTATATATAAACACGGCTTGTAATTGTTAATTTCCCATGCTTTTTTGGAGAGCGTATTTTTAGTGGGTCGAATCCATACAGGGTATGAAGTCCTGGATATAAATCAATTTACTTCTGATGGCTGACTAAAAGCTTATCAATTTGAGAAAAGTCCTTGGAAAATTCATGGATTAAGATATTCAGAACTAATCAATCCTTTCAACTTGACAAACAACAGTACCTTTAAACATCTCCAGAGATTTGACCGAAAATAAAATATGAAAAAAAAAAAGTAATAAAATCACAGCATCATCTTAAGTCAGTCTTATGAAGTTCCCTCATTACAAGTCCCAACTAATCACTAGCAGGCCTGAAATTACACAGAATCCACAGAGGCTGTGGCCTCTGTTGCCCTTGTTTTTGGCCTCGGTGCCCCCTTCTCATAGACTTTAAGATTTTCTCGATGGAAATGCCTTTTGAAATGAAAATGACCTTGCCATTCCAAAAGCGAAATTCCAGACCAGCACTGAGCACACATCAAGCTTTCTTCCCATCTGATAAAGAAGACCTGAGAGCTCATCAAAAGGAAATATCATCTTTTGGTCTGTGGGTAAACAAAGCTAAATGGTGAACATTTTTGTCACCCGAAAACCGAAAAAATTTGTATTTTGTGGCTTCATGGTGCAAGACATCAGGTTTTAAAATAAAGAAATCACAAACTACAGAAATGTTTACCCTTAAATAACATAATACAATATTTGTAATGGCTATTTTCACCCCTAAATACTTTTTTCACACTTTTGCCAGTTATACCGGGGTCAGATCTCGAACCCTGTCGTAGGGACTTAATCTCACATCAAATACCAGGCTGTGGTCAAAGATTGAAATCAGACTGGAACCCAAAGAATTAAATGGCAGGCCCAGGGAAAGATTCACTAGCCAACCTGATCCCAACTGCACCTCCCACCAGAGGGTGTAGTGACCCCCCCCCCCCAGCCCCTCCCATTGTTCTCAGTCTGCAATTTAAGCATGGGCCATGTCACACGGGGCAATTTACAAGCAATCAGCTATGGCCTAGAAGAACAAAACTTCGCACTTTCGTCTTCACATTTTGACTTGTGACATTAAGATATTGTCAGTAAAAAGCATGTGGTACTACGGAAGCGTTCCTTTTGCATGCAGTTTAGTAGATTGCCTCTTAGTGACCTGTAAAAATTGCTGCATGTGACATGGCCTTCAGAGGCAAATAAAGTTCTAAATCAAGTAGAACAAGGAAAAGCAGACTTAAATTTGGTCTTGTTTCCAAAAACCATTATTCTTCTTTTAAGCACACTAATTTGGGGGAAAAAGGTCTGTCACTTTGACTTTATTTGAACTGAGCAAGGTGGTAAATACTAATATTGATGACTGAAGCTAAAATGTTCGCAGCCTGCAAAATGACAAGAATGCAGTGACAACACAAAATGCGTGATGATTCCATGTATATACAATCCAAATGGTTGAGTTCGTAATACATAGATTGTGAAGGAAAAAAAGCTAATTAAAGACACAAATGAAATGTTGTTTAATATTTATTTTGTGGCAAATTTTAACGGTAAGTCTAAGGTGGTGATATTTGTCAAATAATCAGCAAGGTGATTGCCTCAAGTTTGCACAGGCAGAGTTATATACCCCTTGCATATGATGTTACAAGACCCAAACAGTGCCCTCATTGAGATAAAAAAGACCTATCATTGGCTGCAGACATGTTTCCATTGTTTGACCTCAGCAATGGTGGCCAAAGCAAGGGGGTCTGTTGAATACAGCACAGCTCCATGCTTGAAACAATGGTGAATATTGGTAGTCGGCACTTCTTTAACACGTTGAATGCCACCTACGAGTATATTCGTAGTAACAGGTGTAACGGATTCTGCCACTACGAGTATACTCGTAGAGAATGAAAGGTTTTTGTATTGTTAATTGAATACACTGGCATCAAGTCCTGCGAACGGAACAAATACACTTCTGGCAGTGGTGAGGACCATACATCCTTAGAATTTGTGTAGTATGTTCAAATTATTATTTTTTTGAGTGTTTTTGCTGTTGGTATGCGCGCATGCGCACCACACTTGGCAAATGGGAACGCCCTATGAATCTATGACCGGCAGTCAACGTGTTAAATTGCTTCCATTCAGCCCCTGCTACAACCTTGCCTTCCATACAAAGTACAACACTACTGTAACAGTTATACTTGCACATGTGGCAATGGACACACTTCCTTACTCCCTCAAAGTTATCTCTTTATCAATGAAGCTGACCTTGATCTTTCACTTTGCACAATTAAAAAAATAGCAAGTTCAAAAGTTCGACTCTGCAAAAACATGATGGAATGCCACGCAAACATTTCACCGCAAGTTCATTTCAAAATAAAGAATGTTGACAACATGCTCACATTCTCATTGCTTTGCCATGTTACATTAATTCCCAACAAAACAACATCCGTTGGATTAAGATGCCTACGTACCTGTCGTTTCATAACCTCGAATCAACAGCCTTTTTTAGCGACACACCTGTGATGTGCCTAACACATCATAAATGCTTCTGTGAAAGTCCCCGCGCCTTGTCCACATTCCAGACATGAGTTATTACTGTAGTATTTTAAGACTCTTCAAAATTGAAATCACGCTACTGCATAGAGGAGCTTGATTTGAGAAGCCAACTGGGGACCATTAATCAATGTGGTGTGATACAAACGGGTGCTTACCCAAACGGCTTACAATACCAATGGGAATGGCCGTCTATCTACGCACTTGCACCTGTAAATCACAGCTAATTGTGTGTGTATTTAAGACTTCCTTTACAGGACTAGAATGTACAAAGAAGGCTTCCGTTCCATTGGCCTGAAGATATGATCATCTGAACAATGCGGGAACTGTCTATACATTTGTTTGGTTTAATTTTTTGACAAAGTTACCATCCAATTGTACACACAATGAAGTCCATACTTGTGTTTGCCCATTATATATTTGTGTCCTTGAGCAAACCTATAAATAATTGTTTCTAATCACCCATGAGTAAATAGTAACCTGCAGGGTAGAGATTGTTGATTTGATTGAATGGTGCAACCCTTTGGCTGCTGCATATTCCTAAGGAGTTCAGATAGTTTCAGGAATACTTAGGACTCAAAGAACAGTGGTAATAATATTGTAAGGCGCTTTGTAAACCATACATGCACGTTTACTATTATTGTTGTAAGGAAGTTTTCTCCTTAATAGCAAAAAGACACCTCTATGAGGACAATTTAAAGTTCTTAGGGGCCATCCAGTATGATCAGTGTTTAATCTTGTTTGTGGGTAGGTGGGTAAAAAGAAATAAATGAAAATCAAGATTCAGTTTATAATTAAATTAATGGGGGAAAACAAACAAATGTTTGTGGGAGAAAATACCCAGCTGCCCCTTCCAGATCGGCTGTCACGTGCGTTATAACTGCACTGTCCTTTGTTATTGGTCAACCTTATTTCAATAGCCGACCTCCGTGCCTGATGGCAAAAATTTCCTCTTCTATTTCAACTACTAAGTTGCATGCTTGAAGCCAGGAAAAGCCACTGAAAACTCCTGAGGTGGGGAGTACATTGATCTAAAATATCTGCATTTGAGGCATTACTGTGTTCTTCAGTGTATAGGGTATATTCAATAGTTTGTCAATAATTTAAAATTCAAAATTTGTGGTGGGTGGGTGGGTCAAAAATAAAATCACAAAAAGATTGACATTTTTAAAACATTTTGATTATTCTGAATTGCCCCTTAGTACTGGAGCAGTCAAGGGGCACCAAGGCAATTACCAGGGGGGCATGAGGGACAACTCTGTATAAAGTATCGGGACTGAAGTATCAGGCCTGCTTGGCTTTTGAAAGGGCACAATCCAACCAACCCTCTCGTCTGCCACAAACACATCAGTCAACCAACCTGTGAAGATTTCATCAAATTAGGAGGTTGTGCTCTCCAGAAAACATCAAATAACAGTTAGTGTTTTGTCAGGGACCTGAGCACCATCATAAATTGATTAACCAATCATGTTTCATGCCTGCACCTCTAATTGGCTTGACAAGCTCAGGGCTCTTTCAGTGAAGAAGAAGAGAAAAGAAGAAAAAAAAAAAGTAGGTGGGTGCAAAAATGATTGAACAGGATGTTGACAAACTCAAGAGTCCTGTGAATGATCGGTGATGAACTAGTTGTAAACACTGATCACTTGATGAGGTGAAGAAGTACTAGAAGGCGATGAGAGGCCTTGCAAGATAAACGAGAGTCTAACTGACTCTGCCTGACCTGAGACCTGCATGGATTTCTTAGAGCAAGGCCAACTCTTACAAAGCTCTTTAAAACCCTACAAACCCCCAACCCTTCAAAAGTCAAACTTCACAATTTGTTTGGATTTTGTTGGACTGAGGACTGCACCAGTAAACTGATGTACTAGAACAGTTCGGTTGTTGAGTTGCCATGTTTGTCATGTATGTTGGATAGTTAAGTTGTTAGAGTGGAAGGACCCCAGTAAATCACCCAGGTGAGTTAAGGAATAAGCACAGAACAATCTTGCTTAGCGGGACTAGTCACCAGACACAACTTGCTTTACAGCAGAGAGAAATCAGGTTACCAGCCAAAATGCCATGAAGAGTTTTGTGACTAATCTTTCCGCTCAATTTTGCTTTCTACATAAACTTGCTAAGCAAAAACTTTCAGTGAAAACATACCAACTGGGTAGTCTAACAGCCCTTACTTGGGGGCTTTTTCACTACTGAGGCTATTTAGTATGGCAAATAAAGTCTTTCAATAATGCAACAGCAATTCGTCATCTAGAAATTTGTTTGCTATTAGCAGTCATTCAGAAGAGACTTGAAGTGTTGACAGGGTTTAAAGCATGATAAACGACTGCCTGAAATTATGTGTCTTCTGTAAACAAAATCGGCTGGCCCTGGGTAGAAGTCAGCTGAATTGATGGGACCTTTCAATGCTTGAGCCCGGATCTTTAGTTAGACTTGGTACTAGCCAATTTTTGTAGGGAAAATGTTTGCACAACTGTGTAGGGCTTACATGGATAGAGCTCCAAACAATCTCAATTTGTTACTCAAGAAAAAGCGATAACCTAGGGTTAATTCATACGCGCTGCTGGCAATGTGGCTACGTAATATCTAGGTAAGTACACATGAGTCTTTGTAGAAAATAGCGGCATTTCTTATGAAGATCAGAGCATGGGACTTATTCACGGTTGTGCCATTTTAAAAACTTAATCCCTGTATGTGAACTAAATCTCTTTTAACCTGGGCCCAATTTCATGGCAAAGATTCGACGCTTACGGAAGCTGAGAATTCCGTGCTTACGTGAAGCGTATTTCACGGGTTATCAGGGATTTTTTGCTTGTGCATGTGCATACTCCATGTTACTAGGCATTTTCGCTTATACAGCTACTGTAGCTCAAAAATTCGGTGCTTGCACAGTAAGCGGGGATTGGTGATCGCAAGCGCAGATTTCGGCGGTAAGCAAAACCATAAAATTGGGCCATGTTGGTGAGTGGGGCGTAAATTTCCTTAGCTGTATGCGCAGGCAACAAATATGTGTGCATGACATGCAATGCTTTTCCAACCTACTCATTGAGGTTTACATATATACAGAATAAGATTTAATGTACCTGTTTGCTTTCCGAGTTGTATTTTTTTTTTTCTGAGTGAATAAGTGAAAAAGATACATAAAGTTCTTTAGTCTTGCTGTCAGGAAAGACAAGACATCAAACTGAATGATCATGCCCAAGCCAGACACCTCTGGGAATGGATATTGGGAAGATCAAAGCGTTTTTTTCTGAGGATGTCTCCATTTTAAGCAACTCTTTTGGATGGTCCAGCAACTTAGAGAAAAGTGGGTGTGAAGAATATGACAATTGAAGTTCCCTGAGGTACGGTTGGTCCAGCGATGGACGTTTGTTGTTCGCAGTGTTAACCTGTACCATTTCGAGTTGATTGCCCTGGCTGCTGCTGCTGGTGAAGCGGCAGTGCAGGAAGCCAAGGGCCCGACTTTTAAAGTGCAAATGCAGTTTGTCTCATAAGAGCTCCTAGTTGTTTCGTCTTAACTTTTCCACGAAAAAAAGAGAGTGTCAAACCACTTTACAGGTTCTGATGCCAAGACACAAGATGATCATGTCGTATGTGTATCACGTGTAATTTTTTAACTTGATTTCACTTTAATTAAATAAAAATTGTCAATGTAAAATAGTTATCGACCAGTATCTATGATGTTTACTCGGCCTGAAAAAGAATACCACTAAAATATTAAGAGCACCTTAGAGCCGACCTTTAAATTAACCTTTTTTTTGTAAAATAAGCACACCTTTTAGTAATAAAAGTTACTTAACCGTGCGCGAGTATGTTTGGGGAAATTAGAAAACCACAACATCCGTAAACAGATGAGGAAAAAGTACAAATCATAGCATGAACAATACACATTTCATAACTCTCTGCAAAAAAACAAAACAAAAAGAAACCTAGAATGTGAGCACTCTGAACCCAACCAGGCAGTCCGCGTCTTTTGTCGTCCGCTGCTGGTGGTTTTAGAGAAAGGAATGTTCAACGCAGGATCACCGGTGGGTTAATAATACTTATCTATAGGGTACATTGTCAATGGGCTGAATTTGGGGCATTGTACTTTCATCAAGTAACTAGGTAGGATTCATACCCATGCAGGGTTGAACCTAGAGTGCCCGGGTAACAACCCAACAACCCGCAATTTGGAGTTTACCAACACAGCAGGTTTTTTTCGAGGGATATCCGATTTTGGAGGTCTGGTCGCCCACTCGTTCGGAATACACAGGGCAATTGTTCGGGACTATTGTTGCTATTTGTTGACGGGCTATTATGCCGAGTGCGAGCGTGGGAGATCATAACACACAATGATGGCACAGTTGCTAAAAGGGGTGTCGTCGTGCAAAAGAAAACGTAAGTTCTTTGAAAATATGGTGGGGATCTACCCCTTTTGTAAAGTTTGTCTAGTCACCTCCCCCTCCTGACACAGAAAAAGGCCTCAGACAATCAATGATTTACACGTATGTCAATGAAATGTGGAATGTAGGGGCCCCTATGTCTGCTTGCAACAGTTGCTTTGTCCCTTTGGTATCAACTTATTTGACAACATAACATTTGTAGACTGGTACATGCAGAACATGTGACTATCATTGACAGGATATAAAGTGGGGTCCCAGTCTTCGGTTTCATCTGTCAGTTGATTGGTTCTTGTCGGCAATCTTGTTTATCTTCCATAAAAACACTGGCTGCGACTGTGGCTTGAAGTATATGATACCCATAGCAACACCCTTAGCAACAGCCATAGCCAAACCCACCAGTTCAGACATAGCCTAAGGCTTGAAGAAGCAAAAACAGTCTGGTTCCATTATGTGTATGTTCATCAGCATTTCAAATAATAATTGAGCATATGGGAAACTTGACAATACTGCAGCGGGCATACATGTAGTAAATGTCAGCTGTTTCCTCCAGGAGGTGGTACATGTAAAGCAAACATCTAAGCTGGATCAAATAAACTTTCTGAATGTCAGAAGAGGAGGTGTGTTGTAATGATGGCATTTCCACCTTTTGATAACCCCTGGAGTGACAGGTTTCAAAGAGCTTTCCCGAACAGCATCATCATAGGACACCTAAGCATGTGGTTAAATAGGTATCCCTAATGTTGACACTCATGGTGCATTAACATTATCACCCTGGTCACTGGGCCATTTATTTCATTCCTTAAAACCACCTCAGTTCCCTGGGGAGTGTAAGTAACACATAAAGTTAACTCAATCACATGAATCATCTCTGCCCTTACAGGCACCTAAATTTACTCCTTGTTAAACAGAAGCAATTCTAGTTCTGAAGTGTCTTGCTCGGGGACACAAGTGTCACAGCTGGGATTTGAACCCATATCACAATGACTTAAGGCACCAGAGCTCTATGCTTGGGCGGTTATTCCGTATTACCGAGTAGTCACGGTATTTGCTCAATACCGAAAATACCGAGAGCTGTTTTAGAAATACCGAAATACCGTCCCGCACGGTTTTCAATTTCAATACCGCGATAAAAACAAAACCATGAACGCATGTGCTGTAGCCATTAAAAACAAACTTTTAAAAATTATCTGTTAGGCCATAAATGAGGAGAATACAAAGCCCAATTGTCCATCCTGAGCAGACTGTTTATTGTTTGCGGTTTTCAGCAGTTTCCTGCCCCCGGCGTGCCGGCACCTGGCCGTATCTCTGTATCTCTGCGGCAAACTTCTGATAAACACCGACATTCCACGACTTCCTGGAGTATTACCGGGAACTTTTCGGATGGGGAAAAACCCCAAAGAAGCACAACAAACACCACACATTGAATTGAGGCCAGACAATCATGGTTAATTAACAACAGGTTAGCGCTGAGCTTGTCCTTATCTTTTATTAGGACAAATAGATTGACTTGTTTTCAACATAAAACTGATCAAAATAAGCTTACTGTCCATGCATCAGTGCTAGGAAAATCTCATGGTTGATAACTTGATGAAAATACTGCGATCTATTTTCTGCGATCTATTTTCCGCGATCTATTTTCGTTTGCATGCTGTCGGTATCTTAGTGGTACCCGCACACCCAGTTGTGCATTGCTGATGCATGTACTTAATAGCCAGCTTGCCGCGATCCCGATCCGAACGTGTGAGGTAATACCGGTATACCGTGGACCACAAAATCAAAAACCGCCCAAGCTTAACCAGAGCCAGAGTCCGGTGCACTAAATAGTAATAATACCAGAGTGTGTTAATAAGATACTCAAGGCGCTTGAACAAAGAGAAACATTTTAAAGACAAGCTTTTTAAATTTTAAACCAATTTATGTAGCACCTTGTAAAAGTTTACAAGGTGCTGCGGCGCATTCGGCAGCCACTGCCAGAAACACCGGGGCAAACCCCTTCTCTAAAGGATGAGTGTACTGGGTTCTTTTACATCCATTACACAATGAACGAAGCAATAATGGTTTTAACATTCAAAGTGTCTTGCTTAAGGACACAAGTGCCATGACCGGGACTCGACCCGCACTCTGCTGATCAGAAACACCAGAGCTCGAGTCCAGTGCACTTAATCGCTCGGAAATGGCACTCACTTGACCACTTGGCCATAACACGCCTCTTATACTGACACTCTTAAGCTTCTGTGAAAAAAAAGAAGAAAACAAATGATAAAAATGATTTTGCTTTGGTCCCTGTACTTGTACATGAATTTGTGTTAGCTTTTAATTAATGGCTTCAGGAAAGCCCATCACCTTGAGTAGAGTATGTGAGCAATTTCCCCTTCTTAAATCATCTTGGAAATTCGGCGAGGAAGTTTATCTTGGCACGCTAATAAACTTGGGGCTTTGTGTTTACTTCAGCCCAGGCAGGTGACTAAAAATAGAAATTACTAGCATATTTTGGTGACAATGTTACTGGCCAGGTGTTTCCAGAAGGTAGGCTTTTGAGCCCATTCACAGTCAAAATTAAATCTGTTATGGCTTCACAGAAAAATGGCCCCCCGCCCCGCCCCTTAACTGCCATCCTTGCGATTGTCATTCAGCCGAGATGAAAAAAAGTACACAGAAGCATTTTATGGACATTCAAGGAAAAGATTATAGAGCGTGACTTGAGGTTTGTGAGTGTAGGTGTAATTTGTCACCTAAATTATATGGCTTTTGTGTATTTTTCTTCTAGCATCCAAAGTATGCACTGTTACACAACACTCAGAGACACAAGTGCAGTATACATTTTCACAAAGATAACTTTCTTTTAAGTTTCTTTCAAGATTTGTTGATATCGTCTGTGTCTACTGACAGCAGTAAAGCAGAGTTGAGTTGACAACCTGTCTTTGCTTTGTAATACACTTAATTGAAAGATCAATTGCAACTACTAACAACAGGAAATTTGGTACAAAGAATCAAATAACAAAGTAGAGACGTACATATGAACAATTTTGACAAGACAAAAATCTCAGATATCCTGTGTCACTTTGACGAAAAGTATCTTGAAGCAATGGCCAAGCATTTAATCTTTAAACAGTCCTGTTGATGGGCAAAGTTTCCTTAAATGTAATACTGCAAGGTAATTTATTGTTTGAACAAAAATTCCATGTGTCAAATTGTGGTCAGAGCCTGAAGAAGTCAGAGTGTGTGGAGAGTGACCAATCATCACCTTGCTTTGCACATTCCAAATAGAAACATAAAGGGGGAGATTTCTCGGAAGCCCAGCATGGTGTGTCGTGGGTAGAGAGGGAGAGAGAGACAGGGAGATGGTCAAATTGCAGACACAAAGAGGAGACAAGGCCTGAGGAGTGTCAGGACAAACAGGTTGATTGAAATTGAAGGAGTGGGGGTCATCAATCGGACAGACTCTCAGGGTCTATATAAAAATGGATAGTCTAAGGACAACAATGGATTCAGTTACATTTATGCCGATTGTGAACAAACGTCAAATGTGGTCGCCAAGTCAATTGTGACTAAACGACCGATAGTAAAGAATTCCTAACTATTGTGGTCAAAGTGCCTGCAGAGAAGGAATTTCTAGAACTGCTCTGTCCGGTACCAGCAACTTGAGGCTGGAATCTTTCTCCTTTTTTTTTACCACAAAGGAAAGCAGACTGCTTAGCATAACAAGCAGAGGGGGAAAATACCCTCAGAGGCACCCGGGACAACTGTATGGAAACTACCAGTGTTTGACTAACCATCGACCTGACACCAACAACGGAAGAAAACTGTCAAACTAACAGGTTCCCATAAAATATTGTTACTTTGAAATACACAGGTGCAGAACCTGAGTGACCTCTTCCATTTTCACTGTATATCCGTGGTTACTATTTACACCCGCTTGTGTAGCGCTCACACCTGAGTGTGTGTACACTCATAATAGAACACCAGTCTCACGCAACGCTCGTAAAT
This sequence comes from Pisaster ochraceus, assembly GCA_010994315.2. Lineage (NCBI taxonomy): Eukaryota > Metazoa > Echinodermata > Asteroidea > Forcipulatida > Asteriidae > Pisaster > Pisaster ochraceus. The sequence continues at coordinate 5,933,305 of CM021544.1, read as the reverse complement.
TCCTGTGGACTAAAGGCAAAAAGAGGGTGTTCTATTTTACTACAAACAAAACTGGACTTTTTTTTCTTCCCCCGTCAGAGTTTGCTGGTTTGGGGGAGAACCTAAAGGAGATGCAGAAAATACTGGTATCGGTTATTAATGAAAATGGCAACTTGCCTTGATTGCCTGCCCTGTGTTGGAATTGGATGGTGCAGAAATTCGTGTGGATTTAACAGGACCAACTGCTTGAAGTTTAAACAACTGGTAAGCCGCAAAACAAGTTTTATTGTATAAATATACAACATTGAGGTCTCCTGGCTCAGTTGTGATGGAATTCTTATTCAGAGTTCAGAGAGGGGATTGGCAATTCTTTTCTCATAGCAATGTCATCGGAAATCTTGAGCATACTTCAAAGACAACTAATTACATGTAGGACACCAAATAATCCTGAGGTTTTTTGTCTCCAGAGCTGCCATAAAGCGGAACAGCCATGATTAAATTGAAATGTATTAGACAAAATTATCAGGGGGAAATTATAAAAACTTATCCAAATTGTATTGACAGCTTTTTGTCATCTGGTCCAATAAATGATTTTTAAAATGTTTTTTTTTTTATTGCAGTCTCTCTTAAACACATTTGCTACCCTTTAGAGTAGGTCTTGTGTTTTAACTTCACTGATAAAAACATTGAAATCATGGAATACCATGGCAACACACATCATAAAATCCTCCTTTTTTAAGCCCTCCTTCCCCCTTTGAAAATGGGGACAAGCTGAAGTTACTACACGTGTATAAATAGTATACAACATCTAGTTTGTCAGGTGAACTGGGGCATGTGAACAATATGAAAAAAACAACATTGAAATGTATAAAGTACGAGGGCAGACCTAATAATCATCCACGCTGAATGGCTTAACAAAATATGCAGGCATTGAATTAAGTGTGTTGGTGAACAAACTTTATTTTAACCCAGAGTATTATCAGGGTTGACCTGCCTTGAAAATGACATTCAAAACCTATATTTTGAATGTAGATGTAAATTTTTGACACGACATGGCGTTAAAAAGTGCATGCTATTGATTCGTAGTACGCTCATACAAATAGTGTACAAGAAGTTAGTTCTACTCTCGTTCATTTTCATATGAAAACGAACGAGAGTAGAAATTTGTAATTACATGTACGTCAAATTAAATTATATTTTTTTCAATACTTGTTCTTGTTCAGGCCTGAAACTACACGTAGACCATGGCCTCTGTTGCTCCTTCAAAGGTTTCCCATAGACTTAAAGATTTTCCAGTGAAAGTGCTCTTTTGCAAAATGAAAAAAAAATTGCCTTACCCTCTCAAAGATGAAATTCTTTTCAGATTTAAAAAAAACCTATTCTTTATTACAAAGAGCTTACAACGTTGAATACTTTGTAACTCAAACACCCAAACTTTGAATTGTGGTAAGACTGGTCTGACAGCGACATGCCAATTGCTAAGTAAGGTTAGGCTAAGCAGTGCTGAACCAATCAAAACCCTGCAAAACCAGGGGATGGGTTTTGGAAGGGATTATGAGGGTTTGGTTCCAAAGAATAATGGGGGGGGGGTACATTTGTACATATCACTTTGGTGAAAAACAGAAGCCATCCAAAATCAAATACATTCATAATCTTTTTATTAAAGTACTTAAATTTTTCATTGCTTTTACCAAGTTTTAGGACCCAGCACACAAAGCTTTTCATAATTATAATAATTAGCATGACCTACGAATCACCGGGTTTGCCATTTTGCGTTTTCACAAAGTGGGCACATCCCAGATTTGCTACTTTATGCATTGAATCACATAGAGCTGGCACGGCGCCAAACACATGTAGTGACTTTTTGCATTTTCACAAAGTGGTGAATCCTGTGACCTACTTTAGTAAAGCGTTGTTACTAAGTGATAAAAACCCAACAAACATTGTTTTGTACACAGCACTCTGCAGGCACACTAGGGTTTTTTTTCTTTCATTTTCACGAAAAGATTTGTAATTTCTATTTTTAGTCACCTGCCTGGGCTGAAGTGAACACAAAGTTTAGGAACTAATAAAAATCTATTAAACAGATTTACAAGAAGGAAACATGTTTGAAAGTATGATTGAATCAGTCCTGGAAGTATATTGAGGCAACGGCATCTGTTAAAAGTTTCCCATAGACTTTAAGATTTTCCAATGGACGTGCCCTTAGTTGCAAATTCAAATGCCCTTGCCCTCTCAAAGAAGAAATTCCAGGCCTGTAAAGAAGTCAGTGTTACAACATATTTTGGTACACTACAAAATACTGGGGTGTTAAAAATGACACCATTGGTGTTGCCACATATAGACCTTTTTATTGTTGATAAACAAACAGCGCTGGTTGGCATGGACCGCCGAATGTTACTAAAA
>CM021544.1:5887232-5930742 GCA_010994315.2 Pisaster ochraceus | reverse complement strand
CCTGGGTTGGCAAAAACTTGGGCTGTGACGTTGCAAAAGAAAGGTCTATAGATACCGAAAAATGAATTAACATTTAATTTCTGCCACCATAATTACCTGTTGTTATTTTAACACCCTATGATGTTAATTTTGATTCTCTCTTGGGTATCTAAGTTTTTGTAGTGTAGCTAAATTTTCAAGGAAAAAAATGGTGCAAAGTCTCCAAAACTGCAGGGGGAAAAATTAGTTCAACTTTAAATGTGATTTTCTTTAAACATTTTGTTAAAACGTAGCAAAATGTTTACTTAACCCTACTATTAAATTGTTGACTTAAACTGTAATAGACAAGTACATGCACAGTCACAACCCTCCATTTGACTCTTGAGTGGGGAGACATTGCATCATCTACGAAACTTTATGGTGGAACCAGCGAGAAACCTTCAAGTGACTTATAGGGAACCAATAAGAAACAATTAAAACAACATCAAGCCTTGATGGTTATCCTCACAATAAACACTGCCCAATTTTATAAACCCGCTTTTAAGCAGAAATTACTGCCTAACAATCGGATGCTTAGCAAAAATAAGCAGGACACCAGTCACAGACGGTGTCACATAGCATTATGGCTAGTAAGCTTATGCTGGTAAGCATAGTTTTGTTGTACTTATTAATTGCTGTGCTTAAGTAGCTCTATGAAATTGGGGCCTAGATCTGGACCATGGGAGATTCAAGTTCCGAGTTGTTACATTTCAGACAATAAACTTGACACAATTTTGTTTACCTTTCATCTCCCATCATGCTCCACCAGGTGATCCTTCATTGGAGCATATCCAACTGAATATTATACTATTGTCAGTATCTATGACAGAGTAATTCAGAGTATTCGATGCAAGAGGTGAACCCGCACGTAGTTGGTACTATTTAAATGAGGTGAACCTCCATGTAGTTGGTGCTATTCAAGTGCAGCCAACCCTGTCATAAATGCTTCCGGAATCAGGCGAATTACTCAAAGGCTGTTTCAGTTGCAACTTTCCCAAATGTAAAATTAGAATTCCAAGCCAAAATCTTTTATATGTTTTCCCATTTAAAATACCTCTGTCAACAATGTACCAGACCTTGAAGCTTAACATTGTCTTTTTAGATGGCATTTTCCATTTATCAATAAGAATTGTAAACAAATGTGTTACAATAGACTCAGGCTGGCATCAGCAACAGTGAACACTGGTTGAGTTTCACCATAATTTGCTGGGTTGTTTTTATCCCTGCCTCAGTTCGACTACATTAATATGAATAGGTGATATAACAAAAATGGCTTCAAGCTGATTTGGTTTTTATTAATTGATACAGAAGTTGTGGATTCCAATACCACCCAAGTATCTGTGGACTATTTAAATAACAAAATAACATACTCAAATCATAAAAACAAAAAAGGGAAAAAACACAGTGTCTTTCAGAAACACTGATAATTTCAAATGGCCCAACAAGAATTTTGGAATGGACTGAAATACTGGATATCAAGACACACACAGGAAAACGAGGAAATCTCCTAGAGCCTAAAGAGATCCTTGACAGGATGTTGGACTTGACAGAGTTTATTTAGGACTTTCCTCCCAAGTCTCATTCTCAGACACTTGAAATCAGGGAATCTCTAAGGGGAAACTGAAAAAAACAAACCCCCAAACGACTGTATTTCTCTCAAGGCTTGGAAGCTCATCTTCTAGGACCAGGGCCAAATTTCGTAGAGCTGCTAAAGCACAAAAATTTGCTAAGCACAATCAAATTTTGCTTACCAGAATAAGGTTACCAGCCAAACTTCCATGTCACGTGTACAATTTGTGACTGGTATCCTGCTCATTTCTGCTTAGCAGGAAATTGTTAAGCATTATTTTCTGGTTAAGCAGCTCTATGAAATTGGGCCCAGGGCCCAATTTCGTAGAGCTGCTTTTACAGCACAAAAAGTAGGTACAAAGCACAACAAAAATAACCGTACCAGAATAAGGTTACCAGTCATTAACCATGTCATATGTACAATCTGTGACTGGTATCCTGCTTATTTTTGCTAAGCGAAAAAGTCGCTCAATATAAATCTCCACTTAAGCAGCTCTATGAAATTGGGCCAAGGTCTTCAGAGGCCATGGCCTCCGTAAATTATCTCATGAAAATATTTTCATCAATAAATAATGATTATAGCACATTTAGTACCTATTTGGCATCTCATACATTGTAAAAAAAAATTTAAATAAAAAATTTAAGCGAAGTGAGGGACATAACAAAGGTAAAAAAATAATAGCCCTTTGTGTACTATGTAGGCCACCATCAAAGAAGTCAAACAATGGAAACGTGCTTGCATTTAGGCACCATGCAAAAACTATCAGCCAATAATATCTTCCTTTGACCTCGATGGGGGCGCTTTTTGAGCTCTCGACATCAGAGGCAATTGAACTATATTGATCTGCTGGTAAGCAATCTTGAACAAATGACTTTTACGCTTAATCGCAGTCTTGGGTCTCAGGTAGAGCATTCCTTTTACAACGAGGCAAGGTCTGGGGCAAGGTCTGGGGCAAGGTCTGGGGCAATGCGGCAAATGCCCTGTATCAAAAGGTCTTGGCTCCTGGTGGAGCAACTTCCAGCAGATCTTGTGAGGATTATAGGAGATTATTTGGTGCCAAGCTGATAAATTTATTTATTGGGGGAAAAAAAAACAACAGCAAACTAATACAGGCTGATTGTGTGTGAAATTGACTCCACAGCATGAAACCTTTGTAGGGGCGTTATCGTTAGAGGAATCTAAGTCAAGTGTTGTTGCCCAAACAAGAAAGGAGTCTTCTACGTCAAAGGTTACTGGCACATCATTTCTGTTTGAACTTTAATTAGTGTACACAAATCCAGTTTTTGATCAGATAATATACATACAAGTAACAGGATGTTTTGAGACACTATGACAAAGCGTTAAAATGTTAGTATTTTCATGTATTTTTTTACTGTGTTTCAAGTTTTATGGTTTGTAGCTGAAGAGAGCAGGCTGGGAAAGTTAACACTACGTATACCAACAGGGCCTAATTTTATGGTGCAACTTACCATGGAATTCTGTGCCATATAAAGCGTGTGATTCTATGGGCTGTACGAGCAGAACTCCATGAATTTGGGACCAGGGCCCAATTTCATAGAGCTGCTTCAGCAGAGAATATTGCTTGTTAAATATTCTGTTAAGCAAGAATAAGAAGGATACCAGTCACAGGTTGTAACACCTGACATGGCATGTTGGCATGAAACCTTATTCTGGTTTGCATTACTTTTGTAGAGTTTGGCAACTTTTTGTGCTTAATTAAGCAGCTCTATGAAATAGGGTCCTCGTTTCCACTGTATAGGACTCTCATACTCCGTTCTTGTGTGTAAGAGAGAGGCAGTTGTAAAGTGCATGTCTATGAGGGCAACGTAAATTTCTACTGGAAAATTTCAAGGAGCATCAAGGCAATGACCTGGGGCGACTATAGACGTTTATCATGGTGCAACTATCTTGATTCATTCCCATTCAATACAACGTAACCAAATCGAGGCTGGAAAGGCAAATAGTCTGGTTCCTTTTTGTACAACAAATATTAGCATCCATTACTGTCATTGGATACCGTGAGTAAAGGTCTATTGCCTCTGTTTAGAATCAAGCATGTCAATAATGAAATTATTACATCAAAGACACATTAATATGACAACTCTAACTTCACCTTAATTTCACTTGTGAACTTACACTGATAAACAGTCACACAGTGATATGTGTCTATCCATAACAAATCGACAATGTTGTTTTGTTTACATATTTACTAAAAGAAAATAATGCAGGTCATGTGGCCCGAAAATTTGTTTGCATAAAGTACTATAGCCTTCATCATGGTGCATCTCTCTTGATTTTCTCCGAAATGTTTAACCAATCCAAGGCTGGAATTGCAAAATAGTTAGTCTGACCCGCTTTTGAGTCCATAGGAATCGGTATTGGTTATTACTGTACAGCATGCAGGGATTATGACTATAAAAGATGGCGGTTGGATGATAAAGGTCTACAGTGCCAATCTAGAAGATATAAATCTTTATACGCATGTAATTAACCTCAATTTACCAGCAGGCCATATTCATAACGCTATTCTCAAACATTCCTATTAAAACACAATTTGTACTTTTCCTAATCAGTTAAATTCCATCCAAAAACTAAACTGCACAACTCGTCGCTGGATGGTCAAAGTCTAACAGTGTAGTGCATGCCATAGTTTTTTTTTTATAGAAGTCTTGTACTGTAGGTGTGAACTACATTGCACAGGGCTATGTACACACACTTGAGTGTGTAAAACAGACCGTTTAGCACCATTTGGTAACAGATGAAAATCAGCATATGATACGTTGCACAGTTCTGGAATATATCCATATAAGAAGTGATCTTTCAAAAATGTGGACGTCAACGAGTAAACAGGTAATGTTAAATTAGTGAGGATGATGGCCTAATTATAGCCACTTGTTTTTTCTAATTTGTTAGTTTACATGTGGTTAACGAGGTCTTGTTCCAAGTCTGTTCGAACGTTGTATTTGGCATGCATCAGTGTGCATTGATCAATGATATAGTCGCATCTAGGCAACCAATGTGATAACACTGCAACAAGTGCACCAATTAACGACCGCCGTACATGTACAACACACGTTGACTTCAATTCGAAAAAACGATGCCCTATTTAACTCAATCTCTGATTGCAACAATAACAATTGAGTACTTTTAGTCTCATCTCAGGTCTGTGTGATTAGGAGGTGCATAGTGAACTGTAAACTATTGGTAGCAATGTAACTTTTAAAGTGACAATGTTAAATGTCATTCAAAACTCTACAAGACAAGGGGTCGATCTCACAAAACCCATCCTAACTTAGGACTAGTCCTAGGCAATGCTAGGAGAAAGGACTAGTCCTAAGTTAAGACCAGTTACTGGTCCTAACTTCAGATAAGACTAGTCTTATCTCTTTGTGAAATCAACCCAAGGCCCTTTTGCTAAAAACATAGCCTAAATCCTCTAAATCCCACAGTAGTAGAGAATTAAAAGCTTAAAGAACTCGGATCCTTCTAAATCATCTTAGTTTTGCTTACTATGGCTAATGGTCTGAATCCTTCTAGATCCTTTTATGACAGGGACCCTATCTGCAATGACCTCCCATAAAATCCAAATCCTTCTGAATACCGTTTTGATGGCCAAGCTGCATCAGACCTCAATTCTTCTCTTTCCTCTTATTCCTTTTAAACCCTCCCATTGCAGAAACCCACTACGGCCCCAATCCTTCTGGATCCTTCTCCACTGCAATGTCCTTAAAGACCAAGTCCTTCTAAATCCTTCACTTCGGCAAGGGTGATTTGGGCTAGTAGGGGTTATGTAGGCTGTAACCACCTTAGCATGTTCACTGTAGGAGTACTGAATACAAATCCTCAAAATACTAAAGAATCAAAACGACAACTCTTGCCCAAATTTTGTTCTGTTTATATGACTGGTTGGATGGAATAAAGTGTTAACAGCTTGTAAGCTTTGGAAAGTAGGCCTACCACTCATTCTGTAAAATGTTCCTCCATGTTTTTAAAGTATTTTGAACTTACATACAGTACAATGGGAAATCCTGCCGACAGTGAACAAAAAGTGTAACCTATCCAAAGCTTATTTCCGATCCTAACTTTGTTTCCAGCTACACATCTTGTAAGCGCCATTCTGAAGGAAACGTTTACTTGGTAGTTTAACTTACAGTCTAGTTCTTCTACATCCAACTGCCAAAGTGAAGAATTCAGAAGGATTCCAATCTTATCTAAGTCCAAATAATTTGGTGTGGAGTTGACATAGGAGAAGTGGAAGGGGATGATTGAGGCAACACTCAGGCTTAATTACCAGTCTATAAAGATCATCTATGTAACTGATTATAGGATTAGAATGGACAACACTTTGAAAACCTAATTCTGATCTTTCCCTGTCCAAAAAGCCTGCTTGTGTCCCTTGAGATGTTATATTTATGCTGATTACATGAACATATTATCACCCATTCTGAATAAAGTTGGGAGATACTTTGGGTAAAACAGAGTATTGGAAAGAATGTACACTTCCAACCCCCCAAAATGAGACAGTTCCATAACATATTTTATTGATTGACCCGATTTTGAACCACCTACTTCTACTATTTTTTGGGTACAACTTTGAAGTGGTGACTTCACGTACTTTTAGCACTCTGTGTACACTGGCCCAGATCTTGTGTGTGAGAAGGGGGGCTCGTGCGGGTACAACGAGGCGCTACAGAGGGGCTATAAATGCACCTTATATCAATGGAATCTAGGTCATGCACACGCCAAAATTGGTACATGTAATAGCCCATATTGTACTGATTACTGGGCTGTGACAAAACAGGGAAAAACTTCCAACAATAAAGTGGGAGAGGTCCTTTTTCTTCAACAGGAGCAATCACTATAAAAAAAAGGCAGACTTCACGCGGCGACACAAAGGGTGTAGTTGAGCGTGGCACTTTAACCTGTAAAACCAGATACATACCTGCCGATTGTATTTACGCTAACCTAATTCTTTCCTTCACATGGAAACTGTTTTCAGTTCTGTACCATTACTGGGTTGGCCATTAAAGTCACAAAAACTTTGGTTATTGTGTTTAGCTGCAAACAGATACTATAAATCAGTGGTACATGTGCCAGAGTCAGGCCAAGGATCCTGTGGTTGGGGCATCTCTCTGTGAACCGGGTTAAGCTACCATCATCTACATAGGATGTGTGAATAGTCCATCAACCTATTTATGCCAACACTGTGTACGTCATGTTTCAGTGCGGATCCTCGGGATGGGTGCAGTTGCCAAGAGATCTCATGAACTTTAAATGGTTTCGCTATGGGCGGATATAAATCACTGTAAAAACCCTAAAAACTAAATCAACTTTACCCATTTCAGTGTTACATATTTTGTTTTACAACTGCCTTTTCTGTTTTTCAACATTTGTTCACTTTTGCTGATTTTTAAGTTTGAATTTGTATACATCATTATTACTATTTATTATGGGTTTTTTTGTTTTTTGTTTTTGGGGGAGGGAGAAGGGGGAAATATGGTTGCAAGTTAGATGTACTCCTTAATAGTTTGCTAGTTAGAATATCTTTAAACAGTTACCAACTATTCATAGCTCATCTTTTTGTACACATACATAAAGTTCACATACATAATGCTAACATCCATGTACCCCATCAGTTAAATCAAGGCACTTTTCAACCACAAGAGCTCCAAACAGGCAGGGAGCGACAGCATTAACAGTATCTATTACAAATGGAGGCCCTTTTACCATCGCTCCCTAAGAACACAAAAATGGGAAATTATATATATTGTGAAATTAAAAGGCTTGATCGGATCGGATAAACAGCTGCATATATTGTGCGTGTACTGGGGATGCATTGAGAACAGTATTTGCAAACAGGCCAAAGTAAGAACAAAATATCAGCTAATAACACAAAATTATATTCAATCAATCAATCAATCAATCAATCACTCAATCAATCAATCAAAACAGGGTGTCCATACAAAATATTTTCAAAGGCGCTTTGACGCCCCCAATTTTTTTTCAAATAAAAAAATTAATAAAATAATAAATAAATAATTAAATAAATAAATCAATGAATAAAAATAAATAGACAAATAAATAAAATAAAAATAAAATAAAATAAAAAATATATATAAATAAATATATAAATAAATAAATAAATAAATAAATAAATAAATAAATAAATAAATAAATATGTAATACTAAAAATAAAAATAAAAATACTAAAAGCATAAATAATATGAGTACAAATGAGTCTCTTTCTGAAAAAGTCCACATTCAGGGAAGTTTTGATGTCTTTCGGGAGATTGTTCCATAACATTGGTGCCAAACTAAAAAATGCACAGCGGCCATGTGAGATAAGTGTCCATTTGGCAATGTGGAGAGGAAGTTTATAAGAAGACTATAGTTTTTGATAAGATGACTGAAGTGGTATGAGCTCGGTGATGTATTGTGGAGGAAGTCCACTGATGGCTTTGTGAGTAATTTGGAGCAGTTTGAAATGAATACTGAACTGGCAACCAGTATAGACTTTGAAGAACTGGAGTAATGTGATTGATTTTCTTGGTGTGAGTGATGATTACTGTGTTACTGGTTAATGTACTAATACCATATGCTGAGTACAAGAGTCTTACAAATTTGTACATCCCCACTATCCAACGACCTCATTACTAAAGAAAATAGCTGCCTCCCCATCCTGTTTTATTTGTCCTATTTTTTGTCCTTCGAGCTGCCTAAAATATTTCTCTGCGCTTTTTTACTATGCAATGGAAAGGCCCCCTCCATAATGAGAATGAAAACCACTAATCCATCCATCAGATGTAGCCCGTCACGAAACGCAACCTTAGATGTTTCATACATGTACATCTCACTGCCATTTTTCACCCCATGTGATTCAAATCACTACTGTGACAGCTCCACTAGTCACTGTGCATTTACGTAAATGGTCTGCTCTAATTCTGCAACAGTAGCTAGTGTTAACAAACAGTCTAGCCCACTGAAAAAAACAACAACATTTCATGTATTAGCCTCAAGTCGTAAAACATCATGAAAAGAAAACCAAGAACAGAAACCATGTAGAGGTGTTTATTGATAACCGACAATACGAATCGGGAGTAGTAAGTCACGTTTATTTTCTGCCGTATGTTAACAGTGGAATGTGACGAACTGCCAAATGGCGGCTGCATCATGACCCCTGACACTAGCACTGAAAAGCACCGATGAATCACGATAATGTACGCCCAACATGCATTTCACAGTGATCGTGTGATCTTCGTTACAGCACGGAAATATCTCCACAACACAACAACCTTACCTTCAGAACCATGCTAATGCTGTGTAATGTAAAAAGACATCTAAAGGAATGTAACAAATTTTTATGCCGAACCATAAACAATTCCCTCTAGCTACAACCATTTTTATGATAGTGTCATTTAAACTTCACATGGGGTGACCACGCAAAAACCTTTTGAAATGTGACTTGCATGTTGCAGAACACATTCATATTTGTTTTCAGTCCAGGGAGGACACACTTACCCACTTTTGGAGCATTTAGTTTTTCACTCCTTCAAATACTTGGTTTGTTGACATTTTAAAAGCTATTTATAAAAAAAAACCGAACATTTCTGAAAAGAGTTCCCGAATTCCCAAGAAGGTTTTTATCAAATTAATGTACGCCAACAACACCCAAAGGTATTAACAAAAATGGACAAGAGGACACCTATATGTTTTCTTGTATGACTAGTCCTCATAAACCAATGCATCACACTCATCAAACAAGTGGTCCATATTTCAAATGGATTTCAGTTTCTAATGGTGGGAGACAACGGGGTAGAAAGTGGAGCATAAAAATACGCCCCCGACCCTGGCAACAGCACATCTCGCGGGCATCCTTCCCCCGGCAACGGAGGATCAAATGGGCCAATGGCATTGCTTGAAGCCCTGAATTATGTGGGTGGCTAGCAAAGCCCAGTGTAGTGCAAATAAAGTTAGCAGGCAAGCATGAGTAGGCAACCCCCGTCAAGGGGGTATTTAAGGATGTGTCTTTCTTCATCAAAATCACAGCCTCTAACTCTGCTGGTACTGACGGACAACGAGCATAACCGTTTACAACTTCGATCATCACACTGTTGCAAAATTTGTGGTGACTGCGTGTCAATGAACAGTGAAGTCGAACACGGACGCTGCGAAAACAAACACCATTTGAATGGAAACATTCACTTGAAAAAGCATGCCAGGTCATTTTGTCCCCCCTATTTCTCCAACGGTAAAACCGACTTAGTTCTGATAAGTTCATTGTACAAGGCGAGCTGACAACAACTTGCGTAGCCCAGAGCGGAATTCTATGTACACTTTACACCAGGAGTGGCCATGTTCACATGTGTTAACTAATGATCGTCAATCACTCTGAGAAACATTTCTTAATCCTACGAAAACTAATCAAGTGTAACTGGTGACCCCTTCTCTACAGAGACGGACAATGCTGATTGTGGACTAACTTCTAGCCAATGCTGTACATGTATGCAGTTAAAGTACATCTGTCAACCTTCACTAGGCACAGTAACCAAACTAAGGTAAGAAATACATGTAGGAAGAAGTTGCTGAATACAATTACCAGATTGTGGATATGACTGTAAAGCTCAGTTTCACCTTCAACAGAATAGGCCTATTTAAGGGTATATATAATTGGTTACCTTTCACCAACCTGCTTTTTAACAGAAAACATTACTCCGCGAGTTTTATTTACAAAGCAAACTCAGCAGGGAACTAGGCAGAAGCAATTCAAAGGTTTTTGATGTTAAACAAAATGTGTGTCCTCTGAGAAATAACACCCAAATTGATCATGAGCCATTGTGTTGTTTTGAGCAAAACATTGCTATACTGCCTGTGTGACAAGTTGGTGTAACACAGTAGCTGAGAAAATGTAACACTTTTATCATTGTGTGATACAAAAAATGTATTACAAAAAGATACATGTTATACTGTCTGCTTGTTCCCCTTGAATGGGGTACATGGTGTGTACAAGTATGTTATGTAGTGTGGGAAGTGTGTCAGGCCCACTCAGAGAGGTACCCTATGGTGAATTGAACTTTAGTAAATGCTGAAATGATTATCACACATTGTGTGTAAACCAATTCATGTGGGTGATAGCATTTCTAGGTATTAGGATCCACCAAGTATATAACTTTTCAAAAAGCAAGTAAGCAGGTAATGCTATATAACAAGTATGCTAAGCAAAGTGTAGCAGATGTAAACAACACAGAACACATGGCTGGTAAACTGACTTGTTTCTATGCTAACCAAATCTGATTACAAAGCTGCTGTATGAAATCAAGCAGTGAGTGTTCACAAATCTGTCAACCATAACTCCTTGTGGGATTTGAATGTCAAATTACTTGTGTCAACTAAAAGCCCAATTACGTCAGTAGATACACCCACAAATGTAATCTGCACCATTAGGTCCTCGTACCGTAGACACACTGAAGATGTGATGTAGACGTGTGACAATTACCTATAGTGTACACTTGACTGAGGATAGCGCACTACACCCATCTGGTGAAATACGTACATGCTTTCCAATTAAGCAAGGCACTGGGTTATGTGACAATTGCTTAGCACTGCGTCATGCCCCAAAAACCATCCCCACAGTTTAATCATCAACAAATATAAACTGTGCGCATGTTGGGCTAACTTTTTCCTTATTGCCAATTTCCGCACTACGATATAGGATAATTATACGCTATGCTAATCCCAACAGGCATGGCGCCTGGGTGACCTGTTTTAGCCACCCTCGGGATTGGGAACGGCAGGCTATATAAGTACAGGGGATGCTCTCCAAGGTTGGGAGTTAACAATGCTGATGTAGAGAGAGAGGACATTGTCTAAGGCGCTGGTTGCCATAGGTTTTTTTTTTACATAGCGCTGGTCGCTATAGGCGCTGGATCGCCAAAACCCCAAAAATTGGCGAATATTTTTTTATAAAAACATAAAGCGCTGGTCGCTGCTGGTGCTGGATCACCACTGGTGCTGGATCACCACTGATATTTTCCTGACAGATCTTATTTCAAAATTTCTTCTGTAACAATCACCTGCAACTTTTGCAAAGTCGACTTGATTATCAACAAAGGTAAGTCACTTTATACTAATGTTTTCTTTAGGTATGCATACATCAATCTCTCTTTGCCTCCATTGGGTTCAGTGTGACCCAAACTGAGACTACATGTAGGTGGAAAATTAGGCTGACACTTTTATTTATTTATTGATCAAATGAGAGATGGTTCTAGCAGCTTGCAAACAAATCCAAAACAGGTGGCAAAACTCTATGTTGAAGTATTTTGGTAAAACTATTTCTTCCTTTTGAGAAAGACTTGTCACTTTTTCTTTCCATTTAAAATCAAACTTTGCGCCACCAAATATTTTACAGTTTAACAAATGCTATGTCTCTGATCCTCTCCAGTCAAAAATATATTAAACATTACATTTTTTCTAGCATAATTTCTCAGTAATCAGAAGATCTAAAGACGATCCTGTGAATGTTGTTATTTTGGTGAAGATTTATTTTATGAATGTGGTGCAGCTCTGTTTGAAGCTTCTCCTCTATATAGAGAGTGTGGCAGCAAATGTGTCATTCCTCTTGGCCTAACTACATTAAAGATGTAACATATCATAGCTGTGATAGGAATAACCTTTATATAATAAATAACTTCTGTGTCAGTGTAGGAAGTGTATGTTACATTCCCCATGGTCTGACATGTTCTCTGGGGACAGTTCATCACTGGTTTTGGATGATGCGTTGAAGCACATCATCAAGTTACAGTTAGAACGGAGTTTCTGTGTACTAATACATTTCTGCCTTCTAGGCCCATTTTCATAGAGCTGCCTAAGACCAAAAAGCAGCTAAGCACAACAAAATTATGCTTACTAACAGAATAAGGTTACCAGCTACACTACCGTGTCACAATTTGTGACTGGTATCCTGCTCATTTCTGCTTAGCAGACAATTGTTAAGCAATATTTTCTGCTTACGCGACTTGATTCCATAAAAATGAGCCCAGAAGGATAAGCCAGTCTTGATAAGCAACTGTGTTTGAACATGCTGGCAAGCAAAAACAGACCAACTGTGCTAAGCATGTGTCACTTCTGCTTAGCAATTTTACACTCATACTGTTGACGTCTATACTCTGAAGTGAAAAAACGAGTTCTTTTTAACAATCACGACTGGCGTTCTGCCGCACCGATTCCTGGTATTCCTACCATAGTCAGCAAAGCAGGTTTCCAGGTTAAAAGGTCATTGACACGAAATTTCATTCCGGAATTGGGCCATGCCATACAGTATATACTGTACCTCTGGGCACATCTCCAGAATGTACATACATCTATAGGCATCAATGGTGGAAAAACCAACTTTGCCACGGGGGATTTGGGAACAATATTTTGGTTCCACAATGGGTAGTTGTAATACGTAGGGTATTGACTTGCGGTGGTGATGCATGGGGGATTGGTGTATGTGTACACAGTGTATTCCTAGTGTACAAATAGCTCACATGCATGACGTGCGTGGACAATGATAGACATGGGGTTGTCAGGTAAAATTAGGTGGACCAATTTATTTCCAAAAAAAATATTTCTGTCAAGTAGTGATACCTTTACAAGAACAAAAAGTGGATCAAAATTTTTCAAAAGCTTTTTTAAAATGAAAATATGTTATAGATGACCGAGATTTCCTTTTTGTTCATTGTATTATGACTACTTGAGACCTCTTTTTCAACAGCTATCTGAAAGTTAAGTTGAATGCACTGCATGTCAACCTTCCTACAAACTTCTTTTCAAGTACCAAACATTTCCAAGAAGTGCTTGTTTACCCTCATTACCGACTACCTCACAGCAGTCTTTACTAATGGAATACTTCTTTCTTTTTTTGGTGACTAACCACTGGCACATTAAAATGCATAATTCTCAGTAATGACTGCTCATTGTAAGAGGTTTCAAGTGTTATTTTATTTTGAAATGTTGCTGAACAACCTGCGAGGCAACAATTAACAATAAACCTCCAAGATTCCATGAGACACAGGGCTAGGCAATGAAGACAATTGCCCCTTGAAATGTTCCAATACAAACTAACATTTATCTCATAGAAATGCCCTCACATTAATTAACAAGCAAACTGCCTTGTCCTTACAAATACCAGGCCAGGATAGGTGTACTCTGCTTCTGCTGCAAAAGCTAAACTTTCCTGTGCTCAGCAGTGCTATAAGATTGTTTCGGAGCATAGGGTACCCCTCAAGGAATTCTCCATGCTACACATATTCTACAAAATTCTTGCTAGAAAAAGGGTTGAATTTGCATTGAATGCAACTACATGTAAATCAAGCAGATTTGCCACAAAGTTTCTTTTATTCTTTGACTGGTCATCCAGTAATCCCCCCTTGTTGATCAAGCCTCTTGTTTTATTTCACTCAGTAAATCTCATATTTGTTTGGCCAATTTTTTTTTTTAAACAACTGTGGCGTCACAGCTCGACCTAGTCCTAGATCAGAGCGTACTGGGGCCTCATTGACAAACCTTAGCCACAAGCATACGAAGGGGGTAGCGTGTTCATTTATTCTGTGCTTTGCACAATGGTACAAACAAATATATTGTGAATAGTGCCGGTGCCTGTGAGTCTGTGCGCAGGAGTTCTATGACCACACGACTACTGAACTCTGTCGGGGACAACCTTGAAATTAAATGGTCGTACTATGTACCACAGAAAAACTCTGCCGGTAGAAGGAAAACAAAATGTTGAGGAGAAATCTGGAACAGAAACCATTACCGCCACAAGGACAGCCCGGTGCGTTTGTAATTTGTGATCTTGAGATATTAATCATTTCCAAGCAGTTGTTTATTTCCAAATTGGAAAACAACTTCTCTTTTTTTTTCCAACGAATTTGCAACATTTGCAGGAAACATTGAAGAAGGCAATAAACTATTTGTTTTGTTTCTGAGCAGCTGAAGGGGGACTGACTCAAGGCAATTGAAAACCATTATATTGTGTCCTTTTTTTAAAGTCGCAACGCAACCTCTACTAAGATTTCAGGGTTACAATACAACCAAACTAATTTTAAACTAACAAGGTTGTGTAATTTCGTCGATAATAAATTATGGAAAGCAAACACCTGGAGGTGGTTCCTTGTGACACAAAAAACTGCACGACGCACATTTGTTGATTGGGTGCAACATTCCTGTACCCCTCTGCCCCAAAAGGGGTGTGAACAATGCTTGCATTATACCCCACATGTGGCCAAATTTTCTGAAATATTAGAACAGGTGTCGCTGGAAAATATCTGATTGGTTTATCAACAGATTTTTTCTATTTTTTCTATGGTGGGCTGGGCTTAAAAAAACCATGCAACCATCGCCTCCAAGCCGCCTGCAAGGCACTCATGTAAAGTAGACCCTCAATTGTCCCGGTTATCTGATAAAGAACTGATTTCCTACCAATGATGACAAGGTGTGATTCGAATATCCCAAAGTGGTGGGACGGACATGTGCGTATAGTACGGCATGCCCAGCATTTGGTTGGTGGTGATAGGATGGTGATAGGTGGTTGATGGGTGTCAGCCATCCAATCCATTAAACTACACTGCAAGTCACTGGAACCGTTTAGCTTAAAAATATACACACGCCTATGCAAGGTGCCACTCACACTGATAATTGAGTCAACCCCCCCCCCCTCCAAAAAAAAGAGGGCACAAATGATACTCCAGTGACCCCGTTTACATGCTTAAATGCTTCATAATCAAGAAGACCCAATGCATGACCCAATTCAGCCTAGTCAATGATCCAGAAACACAAATCAAGCTATCGAAGGAACAAAGCAAACTGCAAAGAGTGGGCAAATCAAATGTGATGGGGATAACTTTGGGCCAAGGAAGAAGGTATAAATAGGGCCGCAGGTTTCTACCCTTGCCATTGCGATACATGTTGCTTCATCCCGACACAAGTCTCTGTAAAGTCGTTTGACAAGCATCAGGCTCCAAGTGCGTACTGTATGAGTGTGTGGCAACAGGTGAGCGTTTACTGCACAATTACCAATTAGTAGCTGGATACATGTACGCTGGCCGTTACACTCAAGTAACCCGGGTACATGATTAATGCACTTAGGCATTCAGTCAAAATTCGAGTACCAGTGACAGTCGGTGGGACTGTATGGTACAAACATGTATCTTTATCACATAGGTCCCCACAGCATTACATCAAATGTCACATTGAACATTGGCAAACTTTTTGGGTGTACTTTGTTTTACTCCTCGGCTAAAAAGAACCCACGAACATCTATCATTGATTCATTGAAACAACACATTGGTGATGTTTGACTGGACTGAATTAAGTAAATATGAATATCGATGTTGGAAATTTGTTGGCTTTTAAAAACTGTTTTTAAAACTTTATTTATTATTTTAAAACTTCATAAATTTTTGGAACCTGCACTCATTTATATTATTTTGTACTTGTTCTTGAGAAATCTTATTTTTGCAAATCCATCCTTTTTTTTTTTTTTTTTTTTTTTTTTTTTTTTTTTTTTAATCACTTTTTTAAAACATTTAATTATTATGCTGATGGGTAGTATTGCTCTCTTTTCGGGAGTAATGACAATTCCAACTCTTTTTAAAAACTGTTTTGCCAATGCGGGGTGTGTGATTTATTAATTTATTTTTTTACTTTGGGGGTTCAGCTCAGCTCATATGTAGCATTAAATTAAATTAGTTACATCAGAAAGTCAACCCTCAGGAAATGAATGTTTCTTGTCTAAACCATGATTTGACTTTTTGTATTACTTGGAAACCACAGAAAGGTAAGTGACACTGTAGATAAAGACAATTCAACAAGGTAGTTTCACAAAACTAGAGCATGGAGACTCAAATCTGGATCAAGGCTAATGGGAAGTGACACCCCCTCCCCCTTTACTTCCCCACACAATTATATAAAAATGTAAAAACTTTTAAGTTTCCACTTAAAGAATTGGATCAACATCGGTTTTTAGTTTCTTAGAATGTATTCATTCAAAAAGCTTCATAATTTCAAAGTCAAATCATACTTTTTGAAGTGGTGTTGAACTTGTTCAGGAAGCAAAACAGTTTATATACTAGTTACAAGTTTTCATAATCTTACACATCATATATATTTTTTTGTGGAATAGATATTTTTTTCTTTCTGGTAAACAAATTTCAAAAAGGAAAATACAAAAATATTTCTGATGCAAATTAAATTGACTCTGAGTCAGAAAGTGCAAGAAGTTTCAGAAGGTTTTCAAGATCGAATCCGTGAACACAGGAAGTGCACTAAATCCACGTTTAACTCACACAGGTATAAACCACATGCAGTGGGTGTTCTTAACGCCATCTAATCTGCCGTTTCTTTGAATTCCCTAAACCTCCAACCTCAAACTGAAGGACATAGTTGTCTTTGGACAAGGCTGTGAATGTGTAATTGTGCGTGTGCAAACATGTACATAGGGTGCATATAAAGGATCATTGCTTGAGGATGTTGGTTAGTATTAAACACTTCCTTCTCTCCTCAGTCTCATTTATGCTGGTAGACGTGGGGAGACGCTGCAGCTTGACTTTGTCTCGGCCAGACATCATTCATAAATGCTTTGAGATTGTGTGTCATCGTGTTCATTGTGTGTTCACGGTTGGTGATGTTTTCAAAAACTAACTTCCCTTTCTCCTGATTTGTCATTTCTGCAGACAAACTGAAGCGCACAAGTCCACTGTCACGAATCGGATCACCAACTGGGGGACACACGCGTGCTAACCAACTACTACCCACAGAGTCATCATGATCCTCACAGCTTCACTTTGTGGCACGGCACTCTGTGCCATGTACTACCTCAAGGAACAGTATGATTACACTATCCGACGGATGCCTCCTGGGCCGTCGTCCATCCCATTCATCGGGAATGCACTCAGCATCGACTGCAATGCCCCTCACCTTTCGATGTTAGAATTGGCGAAGAAGTACGGCAACATCTTCAGCATCAAGTTGGGATCGCAACGCGTCGTGATCCTCAACAGTTGTGAGGTGATCAAGGAGGCGTACAAAGGCTTGGACATTTCTCACAGACCAAACATCTATTGCATGGATGTCTTAGTCGGAGACAAAGGATTCTTGACGTGCAAGGACACCAATCAGTGGCGTCTGCACACAAAACTTTGCCGTAGCGCCCTCAGAGTGATAAACAACAGTAGCCTCGGCGTCAAAATCAGTGAGGAGGCCGATTGCCTTATTAATAAAATCCTGGACTATCACGGCAAGGCGTTCAACCCTTGCCAGGATTTGTACCTGGCCTCACTAAACATCCTCTGTAACATTTCATTTGGGGAGCGGTATTCACATAATGATCCGGAGCTCCATGAAATCTTGGACTACTCAGCCCAAATCCTGAAGGTGATCTCACCAGTCCACCCTGTCAACGCACTGCCATGGTTAAGGCACTTCCCCAACAAGTGGTTCGATAGCCTCCTCAAAGCCAAGGACAAACGAGACAGACTGCTGATGAGGAAGTACGTGCAGCACGTGGCAACGTACAAGGACGGTGAGGTGCGGGATATGCTTGATGCCATGCTGGCCTCGGCCAAGCAAGCAGTGCAAGAGAAGGATGAGAACTCACTCAGTGTCTTGACACCCGAGCACATCATCATCAACATGTGGCTCATGTTCTTTGCAGGTAGGCTTTCTCTCTCTCTCTCTCTCTCCCTCATACAAAAAGGTTACATGCTTTAACCTCTCTATGTCGTCAAAGCGGGAGGCATGCACACAAGAAGATCGTCATCAGATACTTCTTAACATATCTACATGTAGGGTGTAAACTTCTCAAACACTACACCAGATACAAATCATGTTGACACACCCACTTTCTTGTGTGTCACTGGCACTTGTCATTACAACCGTTGTATGTCAAAAAGTGTAATTCAAACCCAACAAAAATATATATATATCTCTGGCAATAAAATCACCCAGAAGCAGTGTGTAAAATTAATACAGGAAACAAAATCAAATCAAGATAGATGGTTCAACCTTATATTTCCCCAAACCCCATCTTAAAATCCATATCATGGTAAGATGATATTTAGTAGTTAAACACTTCAAAATCACAAGTATGTGTCAACTGCTTATCAAAATTTGTATTACAAGTGTGTTTGTTTCCCATGTGGTTTATTACATGACACAAATGTATTCTAACGACCACAACAAATCTGAAAAACATTTTCCACATTTCCTGTGGGATGTAGTGTCCGAATAAATAAAACAAGCTTCAAAAAACAGAATCAAAATTGCAAATTAACGTATAATTGCCAGTTTCATTTCCTGCTTTCAAATGTTGTTGTTTTTTAAAGGATGAATCAGAAATAATGCTTTCTTAATGATTTTTCTGACTTTTGATGTCGACAATTTGAATGGGTAATTGAAACCCCGACTAATGAAAGTCTTCAAGAAAAGCAAACTTCTAAAATGAGAGTGACCACGGATTGTTTTCCCCTTGAAAGATTTAAACAACTAATTCTTACCGACAATTTTTGTTGTTGTAAATTAAGGTACAGACACCGTAGCCAATACACTGCAGTGGGGTTTACTGTACATGGCAGCCTTTCCCAAGAAGCAAGCCAAAGTGCAAGACCAGATTGACGAGGTTCTTGGGAAGGATGGACCACTCACACTGGAAAGCAAATCCTCGTTGCCGTATTTGGGTAAGTCCCCTCCATCTTTTTTTCCCTTTCTGTATAAAAGTTGTTTACCAAAAATTAAGATCTGCTTATAATGAACGATTTATCGACCCTACTGAAAGTCTTCAAAATGTTTCACAAGTCAGTACAAAGAAGGAGCAATAATTTCAGAACAAAAACTAAGAATGAACAATAGTTTCTATTCTATAATAACTTCAGTGTGGCATAAAATAATGACTTGAGTGTACTGGGCATTTAACATCTCACATAATAGAACAATTACAATTTATAAGGTGCTATCCCATCAAGATCACAGCGCACAAGATTGAAATTCATATGGATAGAGTTGAGTCTTAAAGCTTAATAGAGATAAACTGACAAATTCCCTGATGTGACAGGAGGGAAAAAAACCAAGTAAAACATTTTGCAAAACATGCAACTGTGTGTTGTTACACATGTGCGTTGTTACACATGTGCAGTACAATGATATTCAGACAAATGTCAGATCTATGGTCCACACCATCTGATAATTATGCCGGTAGACTTGAAATAAAGCGATAAGGATTAGGAATTACCTTGATAAAGATTCAGCTCATGTGTACAAAGGATGGAAAGCCTTTCACCAAGGACTATGTAAATCCCATGGAAGCCATACAATTGCCGTCCCTATAACTCCACTGCAAATCCATGACACATAATGTCAAATGGCCTGATTATCAAGTGTACATTTGTACAATCATACGCATTGCATGTACCATTTTGTATAGTGCTGTGGCCATATGCTGTCGATTGAAGGACAAGGCTACATTGACACAATGGCCAAATCCATATGAAAAATTAAACGAACACAGATTAGGTCCCCCGTGCCAATAGGGGAAACAATGAAGTGAATTTGACATTTTGATTTCACATTTATTATTGAAATGATTTCAGGAATTTTAATCACCCGTCATTGTTTCTACACATTGTATACACAAGCACTTCCACATGACAGCAGCTCACTTGATAAGGCATTTGACTCACAATCTTCTAAAACACAGAACTTCCCACACAGAACTCATCTCAACCTTCAAATCATTAGACTGGGATAAGACAGGTCTACCTTGCCTCATGCCATGACAAGGTTACGTGAAGTGCTAGATTCATCAAAATCTAGCATACAACAGAATGGATGTTGGCTGATTTGGAGTAGATTGTTTTGTAATATCAGACTTATTATTGTACACTTTTTTTATTGTCTTTGCTCAGAGGCAACAGTATATGAGATCATGAGGTTTAGCTCTTTGACCATCCTAGGGGTACCACATGCAGCTGCTGTCGACACAAGAGTCGGAGGGTACTACATCCCTAAAGGTCAGTAACTTCATGCATTCACATCAAAATCACTCCATATTTCTTATTTAAAAAAACCAACTCAAAATGTAATTCAAAATTAACAAATTCACATCCACTGGTAATGCCAAACACTTGCAGAATTCAAAAAAGTAAAAAATTATTATCAATACTCTGCTACATCAGTTCATTATGTATTCATTGTAATGTGAACCCTATGTGTATAATGTACATGTATGTGGTTGAACAAAAAGTACTCTGTTGATTTTACTGCATGTCTGTAACAGTGCCCTCTGTTGGCCACAAAAAACACCACCTTTCATTGGCAGAAAGTTCAGGGCAATGTAAATGAGGTGGCACTACAGACACAAGAGGGCGCCATTTACAATTGCCAGTGGCAGCATACTAGCTTGCTGATACATTAAAAATACTGAGGTGTTAGTGTTTTATTGTACTTTTAATTGAATATTTTACCACATGCAGTAGCTTGTTAGTAAATTTACACCAAATGTATAATATAATGAACACAAAATGACGGTGTTGTCTACACTTCTAAAGATTTGTTTTTTCTTTGCCTCATCTAAAACTGTTTTCTTATTCTATTCCACAAATCAGGAACCCAAGTTATGGCCAACTTCTGGGCTGTTCATCACGATGAGGCAATCTGGGACCGACCCCACGATTTCCTCCCTGAGCGCTTCCTTGACTCGGAGGGAAATCTCCGCAACATGTCTGAGTTTCCCTTCTTCATGCCCTTCTCGACCGGCCAGAGGAGCTGCATCGGCAAAGGCATGGCCAAGTCAGAGCTCTTCCTCATCTTGGGCAAGCTGCTCCAGAAGTTTTGCTTCCAACTGCCACTGAACGCTAAGGTAGACCTACAAGGAATGGCTTCCGTTTCTCTCATCCCTAAACCCTATGAGATTAAGGCACTTGAGCGAGCCATGTACATCTAGAGAAGTTGCCACAAATCTGTACTCTAAAAGGGATGGTACAACAGGAGTTTCCAAAAGCGAATGTTATACTCCATCCATCCTCAAGCTGTTAAGCAATACACTCCAGCACCATCAATGTCACGTTCCCCGTATGCAATAACCACATCCACGAATCCAGGCTCTCAACATCATAACAACAAGGGGCCAGACTATTTCCCCTTCCATCCTAAGTTAATTTAATTGATTTTGATAAGAAAGAATCATCAAGAAGGCTGTGCCACGATAACAGTCCATTTCGCATAAAATCAGAGAGGTTTTCCATCTAAGTATTACTGTAAAAGTATTCAGAAAACAATGAAGAAAATTTTGTTCATTTGGACCTTTGAATGGAAAGAATGGTACTTTCATTTCTCAATTCTTCCCAACTTTGTATGTATCACTCCTTTCAAATGGTATAGCAACTATTTTCTGGTAAAAATGTTTACAAATGTTTTATTGTTTTGGAACTGAGATTTTTCTCTCTCTCAAAATTTAATGAACTAAGATCGAGGAAACTGCTATTTGTACATGAGCTTACTTACAACACTACTGGTATTCATACGTTATCATTTTTTGTACACTGTCTAAAAAATCTGAAAATTCAGAAATAAAGGTGATGGTGTTATGGTGTTTTGACAACAACAAAAACTAATGGTGATGGTCAGGATTTTGGCATTTTAAGTGAAATTAAAGAAATAATTTTGGGTTGATGTTGTGATTTTGACATTTTAAGGGGACTTACAGAGAAAACATGTACTTAAAGTTGTGATGGGATTTTGGTGTTTTAAGAGTATTCATAAATACTGTTAGGGTGAGGGTGAGGAATTTGACAAATGGAGGCAAAATGCCATCCAGCAAAACAACCTGACAGGATTTTTTGTAACCAAATGAAGCCACAGCCAATGGGCCATCGGCAACTCCAGCAAAGAATCTTCGATGTTACACCTGTGTGAACTTTGACCTTTTGGCTAATGCCCTGCAACCTCTCTTCAGTCACAAAATAGATGTTTTAAATGTTTGTATTCAATTGCGTAAAATGACATTGTAATGTATGTGTCCTTTATTTTGAATTTCAACCAATATGTATTTATCCTACCTCTCAACATAAATTCTGATGAATTAAGTCATAAACATATACTGTATTCAAAAATACTAATTAATAAAATGTATTCAGTGCACATAATGGAAGATATATGATGTCTGAAACAGTATATTCTGGTGACGGTGAATTTCTACGTTTATGAAAGCAGGCGTAAAAAACGGGCCATGTTTCTTTTTAAGGGAAAAAATAATATTCAATTTACAATTGCAAATGACCTAATTTATTTGCAACTGATCTGTTGACACTAAAGTTTGCTGAAACAATATTGCTGATGGACAATACCCCAAAAGTGGGAAAAACCTTTCAAATGACAAACAGATAATGTAAATAATATACTTTTGTTGTATCTTAGAGTTTACGAGCCTCAGATATCACTGTTTGTTTATTTTTCTACACGCTAAAAAAAGACAAAACAAAAATATGTCAGCTCAGACATTGAACAAAATCATTTCTGGCAAAATAGGATGTTTCTAAATTCCAAAATCTGCTCAACTACTTTGTGTTAACCATATTAAAGTTTTTCACCGCAAACGAAACTAATGATAAATCCATCTGATGGACCTTTGGAACAAAAAATGGGTCAAATGAAAAAATCATCATCTACATGTGATATTTCAAACAATGACAGCAGCAAGTCAATGCAGTCTATTGCCACGCAAGTCCTGCTTTTTATGAAAATGAAAATATTTCCAAAATTCAGTTCTTTAAAAACCTAATTGGAATTTCAACAAAAACAATAAAAGCCAGCTGACAAATTTAATGTAAAAAAGAAATAATACTAATAAATGTTCATGTCTAACAGTTATAAAAGATAATCAGTATTTCTCACTAGAAGGTAATTTTGTAATATAAAGAGTAGCCACTAGACTGTAAATATTCTATTTTAGTGAACTATATGTGATAATTTTAATTAAGGAGATTTTCCATATATTTATTGTAAATTGGTGTTTATGGTTAAAGGGAGGGTACATACAAAATATCATCAGTTTCTGAAAGAGTACATTCTCCCTGTAATTCACACAATATCCTTAAACTGCGAAAGCAAGAAGAAAAAAAAAAGAGAGTCTAAATATGATTTAAGAAAATGGGTAGGAATTTTACTGAAGATGATTTGTATCAATTGCTATCCTGACTGTTACTTCCTGTACTGATATTCACCAACAGTCATTGATAGTCATGGATTGACAGTAATTCTGTTAACACCAAAAAACTCCTGAATCAGGAAGACATCTTCAGGATACCTTTGTTCAAACTTAAGTGAGATTGTCAGTTTTGAGGTATAATAATGAATCCACCAAACGGAGACAAACCAAGGGGAAGGATTTTGGATGCTTCCGCAAGTAGTTAGGGATAAATGAGCTTTCAAATATTGACAATTGTGGTCTCATTTTGTTTTGTTTTTGTCTGTTGTACCTTCCCTTTTAACCCTTTGTTCTTCTTCACTAAACACAATGTGAATATTAAGTAATTTACAGTCACTTAAGAATCTGATATGCACAAATGTATGCAAAAAGTGAAATTTAGCCGATATTAACCGAACCGTTTAAACTGATTAATAGTTTTGGTTTTTGATTCATATGTTCTTATTAAACGGTGTTCTATAGTCGGGTTGTAGTGTTTAAAGGGTTAAGTTATTGTAATAAACGTGTCCACCTTTTTTGTATTTTTGAATAAATAACTTGTATTTTCAAAGGTAAAGGCAACTGCATGTAATTAAAGGGGTTTACCAAGATTTTAGTAAAACTTTATTTTTATAATATTTTAAGGAGTTATGTCTATTTGGTAAACTTTGGGGAAGCTGACTGCAAATAAGAAAGTTTGGACGTAAATGGTTGGTGCTTGTTGTCATTACATAATTGTTTTCTAATTAGTCACTTGTCTCATATAACATGCAAATTTATGTTAACAAATAACATGTTCTTATAAGTAGGGAAACCCTTTCCATTATTAAAAAAATACCAACGTACACAATGGATTTGACTTTCTGTGAATTAAATAGGGTGTGTATGTTAACAATAACAAGATACTGAGGTCTGGATTTTTCATAATTTCTGTGATGTCTACCCCTTGGTAATCAAAATCAAAAGATTGAATGAAACCTAAGACAGACAACAGGAGTATCACACAGGCCTTTTCTGGGCAAAAAACCAACAAACAAAGATAACCTTTCGGACCACCTTTTTTTTTTAGTGCGAATGCCAACTGCACTCCTTAACCTTGTGCAAGGAGTGCACAAGATAGCGCTTTTGATAAAAATTGAAAGAGGATTTGTTTTCCTCTAGAGGTGTGGGAAACAGAATAATATGCACAGCAGGAAATTAACTATCTAATGTGGTGTTTAGTTGCTTTGATCATGTGACAAAAGTAACAATCTGCAAATTAAATCCTGCAATCAGGTGCGCGCATACGAAACGTCAGAAGTACATTAGTATGGGCTTAAATTAAACAGTATGAACAGAGTCAGATGGTATACAACAATTGTTGTTTTAATTTCACTTTTTAGACTAATCGAACAATAAAAAGTCACTTCCCCTTATGGTGATCACTGTGAAGCTGCTTCCCAGGTTGTATGGTACACTTGGGTGTGATCCCTGGCTATAATACCGGTTGAATGGCTTCTGACTGGCACCCCGAACAAAGATTTTAAAAATAGGGACATCGCTAACATAAGAGCTGGATAGCTCAGTTATTAGAGCGCAGGCACATTAATTTCCGAGGTTGTTGGTTCAAATGCCACTGTAGTCTATTCGTCTTTGTTCAACCCTCGATTATTTTTTACTGAATAATGTGTGAAGTTTGACACTGACAGCAGAAAGAGCTCCCCTCCAATCATTTAAGGAGAGCAATTGTACACGTATTTAGCCTGTGATGCCAAGTACATGTATAGCACATCATGCTGAATCAATCACAAGAACTATCTCTACCCACTCAGGGTGAAGGGAAGCAATTTACAATTAAGTGTCTTGCTTAAGGACAAGTGTCATGACCACAGTTCAAACCATGGAGCAAACAAACCCCCGCCCTGATGACTTGGTAACCAGAACATGAGTCCAGTGCATAAGACTCACAGCCATGACACGCCACAAGACAGTTTATACATAAAATCTATGCACATGCCTCCTCTTCGTCAGTATTCTAATGTCTCAAAATATACTGCTCTGATAGGACTCCTTGCCTACTTATTCATTGTACAGCACAAACAAACAAAAGTGCAACAACACCTCATTTACATCAACAATAAATGTACAGTATGTACTGTAGTAAACTTGCTGGGATAAGGAAAATCAATTAAGTTACATCAATTGATGTGTAAATGCAATAAAAATTGTCACTCGAACTCTAAATGTCAAACATTCTACCAAAATGTCATGTCAATGTTACATGTTAGTGCAAAATGTCATGCACTGTATTTTGAGTTAATATAAAAGTGAGAATGCATTCAACAATAGTTTGTGACTAGAAGGTGTACATAGGCGTGCCACTTCTTTTCCTTGGAGACAAAACATATAGTTCAACTTTTTAAGCCACACTATGGTGATGAGAACACAAGGCGTGTAGAGTACACGTTGACTGGACAAAAGAAGATTTTTTAAGCACAATGAGAACGCTGAATCTTCATTTGGCTGCACTTAAAGGTAGGTAAGAGAATGACTTTATTTTGGGTAATTAGAGCCCGGCAGTAAAGGACCCTGCTGTGTATTGGCATAATCCCTGCGGGGCATCGAGTGGCCCTAAACCCACCATGCAGTTTACTTGCAGGAAACTGTTCTGCCTGTTCTCCAACATGTTAAAACAGGTTGGTGTATCATGCTTTCTGTGGCACTCGCCATGTTTCAAGTTCATGCATTTCAGGGTTCAAATGCACTCTTTACAAAACCTCAAAGAAGTCAGGAGGAAGTTACCATCAGGAATCACCTCAGAGCACACCATCATGATCACAGAGCATGTAAAATCTGAATTTTTCCGGGCCTTTAAGCACCCACAACGCTAACCTTTAATGTTGAAGAACACTGGCTCTGTACTCAGAAGGAGTTTGGAATTACTTGTGGTCCATGCTGTACGCTGAGCAACTCTAACACAAGTCCTATAGACTAGTTAGGGTTACCCCTAGGTTTTTTCAAAACTGGGGGCATTCTGGACCCAATTTTGTTTAATGTTTGGCCAAAGCACCCTGAATTGAAACAATGTCTACTGAATGTTTTCTACTTGGTGTTTATCTTGGTTAGAAAAGTCCTACTGTGCCTTCTGTAGCATTCTATATCTTATATGGTTTTCTCTTGAATTTTGAAAAATTGTAATAATTTTGTTTTTAAACTTAATGGTTTTTTTTCAAATCGGCCAAAATGTGTGTGTATCGGCACACAATTTCTTGCGTATCGACCTGCTACACTAGCTTGCGCATTATAGGGAGAACCCTGCTAGTGCTCTTCAAACATACACTTCTAAAAATATTACTAATGCACACTTAAGCTTTTCGATTTAAACCTCCTCGTAAAATGTGAAGCAAATGTAGAAAAACTGTGAAGATATTTTAAGTCTCGTAAAAATATCTATGGTCCAGTAAAAGTTTGGAGAACAGTCCTAGTAAATATTTACTTGAAATCTGAGCCCTTAATATTTTTATGATCGAGGGAGCGGGATATATTCGTGTTGGTGGCTTTTCTGAAAAAACCAGGCCTGTTAGTTTAGTGATTACAAAAGAATAATTTAATTTATGTTCAAAATCTTTACTGTTCATGTTGTTGCATTTGTAAACTGATATTCAACAAAGTATTACCATTGGTCTTAACTGATAGTCTGTCCAGGAACACACATAAAAATATTCAACTGCTACCTCCATTATGTACATGATGTATGCATATATTTTCAAGTCAAACTTTGAAATTTTAAAACAACAATTTGAGAACCAACTCATAAAAACTCTTAAATAAATTGCGCAAAATACTGCAGGGATTAATTTACACACAAATTTACATATTCAATTTCCATATCATCTAAACGTGTAATGTTAATCATAATGTGTTTGTTCAATCACTTACATGGTGACTGCAAGAAAAAGCATTACCTGTAATCACATACCTTGAAACTATTTTTTGTTAGCCAGAAAGTGTATCTGCTGCCCTCTTTTGATATCAACACAAAAAATATCTGCTGCCCTCTTTTTTTTATCAACACAAAATGTATCTGCTGCCCTCTTGGTTTTAACATAAATACTCAGCTACTTTGCAATGTACTTTTTACCCACAGAAAAAAGGAACAGCACATGGTGCAGTAGGGTGCTGGGATGGGCTGTTATATCACTCTGCCAATTGGTCCATTTTTCATGACCAATCCCCCTGTCACCTGTTCCTGTTTACAAATCAATTGACCTCCATCGATATAGTTATGTAGATCTAACTGTCTATCATACAGTATCAATCCAGTGGAAATATTGTCATCATAATTCCCTCATGCAAGCTTAAAAGAAGGGCTCAATCACAACAGTAATAGTTTAAACCTTAATAACTGTATGTACTTTTCAGTTTAAAATACACTGGTTAGCTAATCTGTCAGTTCTGTTCATGTTGCAACAACACCGTGCAGTTCAGCATTATCCGTCAAACCAACCATGCATGCCTTCGCTGCACATGCATGGCTTACTTCCTGAACGAAAACTTTAAAAACAAGCTGATCGACCCCATAGTGGTGATGTTGGATGAGACTGGTGGGGGGCTAAGCAAACTGCATCCTAAAGTAACAATGTGGTGCAATCAAACTAGAGAGGACAGTATTTCACTTCACAATCCCCAATATCCCAAAATATTTTCTGTCATGAACGCGACAAATGAAACCACATTTATTGTTGACTCAATGCTAATACTTGTAAAAGTTTTCCTTACAAAAAATCATTAAAATAACAAACATATAAACAAACCAACATGTCTGTCTTAATTGGCTTTTCAAATAATACTGAAATTATGTTTGGATTTTAGAGAAAATAACAACTGTGAAACTAGAAGTAACAAATTGAAAAAACAAGTTTATGCAATAATGTTAATTGTGCCAGACTGCAGTAGTACTGTACGGTCAGTTCACATGAGTAAACATAAATTTTGGGCAAGTACAGTGTACAGTACGCACACGTACCTTACTAAAAAAATTGACACGTTGTCCAAGATCCGGGTACTGAGCTTCTATTTTTAGCATTAGTTCAGAGTGCCATTAGGGAATCTGTTAGTTTATCTAAAGTTCTCAAATCTCACCTCTATCCATTTTAATTTCTATCAAGTGTGCTATGATCTTGATGGAATAGTGCTTTTACTTGTTATGTTACATGTATGTTAATTGTTATTGAAAGTACTATGGTACAATGCTTTGCTTGGTCTCAAGCAAACGCTCAATTTAAAGTCCTCAGAATAAATCTAGTGTTGCTATGCCACATGGCAAGGGCAAGCTTTTGCATAGCAACCTTCAAACCAATAAAGACTGGTATCCTTGCGCTTGTGTCACACATTTCATTGACAAATTGTGTATGGGTGTTTGCCGTCTCTTATTAGACATGTACATACATTACGTAAATGAGGAATTCAAATTCAAAATAACTAGTGACAGAGCAGGGGGGGGGTGGTACCAGAAGTCGTTCAAAGCAACTATTGGCCCAAATCACCTGGCATCATCATCACAATAATCTTGGTTGAGCCATTTTGGCAGTCAATGTCCCTGTGTGAAATATGTTGTAGTGCGGATTTTTGGCGACGTGGCACTTACACGCTTACCCCATTGACTCCAAAAATGGTGTGGTGCGTGGCACAGATGCCGCGTGTGATGTGTGTGAAGGGGTCAGTAGACCTAGTGCATAAACATGTCTTTGTTAAAATCAAACAATGCATTCCTAGCCACCACCATATTGTGGGGAATTTAAACAATGGCCATCCAGATTATTGTTCTTGTGGGGACTTCAGGCCCATTCCCTCTCAGTGTTTTTATGCCATTGTCCATATTATGATTATGATTTAGTCTTAAAAGTTTTGAGAATAAGTCCATGTTTGCATCGATGAAAAAGTACTTAGTGTTGACTTTCAAATTTACAAATGGATGTAGATTTTCAAATCACAACTTTTTGGTCTTGACATGTAAGCATAGCTCATGTACAGCGTATACCTCCCTGCAACTAAAACATTTTTATGTCTATTGCCTTGGTCGAGAATGCAGGTTAAATCAAATGTACTTGACAGAGGCATTTGCCTCCCTGCCCTGGTCACTGCCTTGGTGCCCCTTGAAATGTTCCAGTAGACTTCAACTTCCTTCATTACAAATGCCCTTTACCAAGGAAAACATGCCATACTCTTGTAAGATCGATGTATCATGCCTGAATCAGGCCTTGACTTTCTACAATGTCTCCACCAGACTTCAGAAAAATTGCCTTGCCCTTAGAACAACAAAATATTGGGCCTGGGAGTGATCTTTAGTGATGTATCAGGACTAAATGAGTTAAGTTCATTACCATATTTCTGTCTTCCCATTCAAACTTGCACAGTACTTCTGCCATTCTACCACAAGACCTGTTTACTGGTGCTTTCGGCAAACAATCTATTGTCAGAAATTGTCACACCAGCGAAATCTAACACATTGTTCTCAATGAGGCATTTGCCTTCACCTAGGGCATTTTTGATCCACTGTTTGTATTGATGGGGGAGGTAGGTTGCGCAGTTAACTTAGACACCCACTGCAAGAGTTTAAGGAGACATTTCTATGTAGCTTGCATTTAGTTTAACCCATTGGGTAAGTACACGACCCCTCCAATAAAAATAAAATGGCCGGACAAGTGATGTTATCCTTTCAGTGGGCGACTATTATATCAAGCATTACAAACTACTGCAAACTGTCACGTTCTCAATCTAATCAATATCATCTCCAATGAAGGCCAGCCATCCGACATCGTCAACTAACACATAGGACTTTAAAATAGAATAGGATGCAGACCTGTTGACTTATTGTACACAGTAGCCCCGCGGCCCTGAGTTGAGGGTGTACCTTGGCCATAACCTTGAGGTGTCTGTCTTATGGTTTATTTGTGGGTAATATGGCATGCTTCGTATTATTTTTTAAACCTTGTTGTTTTATGTTAACCCCAATTTGCCCTCCACAGAGAGGGCATGTGTACGTGCCTCTCTCATTGCCATGGTATTTACGAAAAATTGTATTCAAGGATACGTCGATGATGTACACAACTTTTAATTAACATTAGCCAACAGTTAATTTCCGTTTGTTGTTTTTTTAATTAGCTACGACAAACGCGGTCAATCATGTTGCCCTTGCACTATGCATTTCATAATAAAATGTACAAGAAATGTTTTCAAAGAGGGGATTGGTTTACAGCAGTGTACAGGTGTCCAAAAAATAAAAACACAAAATAAAAAAACATAATAAATAAAACTGTCCATTGATGAAGCAAACCTTTCTCTAAATATATGTTTTTGACAGGTTTCTCTTTCTGGATAATTTTTAACTTTCTACCCTTCACAGTAGTAGACTGACCTTTTGATTTAAAAAAAAAATTCAACTTGAGTTTTAATCAAAAATTTTACGAATAAATTTTCCAAATAAATTTAACAAAAAACCCATATGGTTATCCACTCTAAACATAAAAAGAAAACCCCCAAATCAAAGCAGGCACATGTTGCGTATTGAAAAAAAAATCCTCGGGGAGTATTTTATATCAAACTTCCCCAAACAATACAAACACTGTTTAAAATTCCACAAGTGGTGACTACACAGCAGTAAAAAAATTCATAACTTTTTGTAATGATTTACACATGAGCAGCCCTATACATACACAATTCATCTGAGTAAAAACTTTCATTTAGTTCCCCCTGCGGCAAGCCGCATGCACCAGCATTAATCTTTTCCCTGGGGCTAGAAACCCAGCCAGATACAAGTCTATTAAGTCCCGCACAATCTCCTCATCCATCAGCCGGGTAATCCCCAGCACACAGGTAGACCAGCGACCCTGTGGGCACAGAGCCATATCCCCTCTAAGCCATTTTTAACCCCCACGGATGCGCACCTGAGGGGGCTTTGGAAGAACACCCTGTCTGCCGTGCCCGCTGGGCCCACTGTGGCCATGGCCCTCATCCAAAGTCCAGGAACTAGTGACTCCGAACAGCTATTGACCGTGACCTTCCTGCTTGTTTCCAATACAAGCCAACCCATCAGCCGCCACTACCTCAACTTGCACTTCTCATCTTTGCTATGGCTAACACCCCTTCAATAAACGTCACTCAATGGCTACAATCACTCCCACCCCCAAGTACCGCCTATCAGTTCTGATGATGCACGTGTGCATAGGTCAAAGGTCCTCTCCCACTTTTAACTTAAAAATGATTGAGTATTGGGTGAGAGCATCCACTTACAATAGTGCACCTTAATTGGGAAGCATAGTCTTTTGGTCCTCACTAAATCTATACCGCTGATAACAAATACTACGCAAAATTGCATCTGATCTATTGTCAATAGTAAACTGCGTGTGCTTCACAGACAAGGTTTTTTTAGGTAAGAAAATTTTATCTGAATCAGTTGCTAGATCAGCTGATTGTTTTTATATTTATACTTTCAACATTCATAAAAACTAAAACTTTATGCATTTTGTATTTTGTTGGTGAAATTTTGATGACAACACATCATGCTACCTTCAACTTATTTTTTTCACTGTAAAAAAAAATTGTTTTGTTATTTATTTGATTCTATTATTACTGTTGTCTGATATTGTTTGTGTTTTCTTTTTCTCTCCCCCAGGTTTTATTTCAACCAGCTGAACTTTCAAGATGCTTGTTACATTGCTTGTTTATACCACCACTGTAGTCTTGGTGTCTCTCCTCATTTACTTCATCTATGAAGAGTATGGTTTCAGAGTACTGAATCTCCCTCCAGGCCCACGGTCTCTGCCGCTCATAGGGAACATCCTTCAGATCAACCCCAAATGGCTTCATCTGTCCCTATCACAACTTGCAGAGAAATACGGCCATGTGTTCAGCGTTAAGTTTGGCAAGGATCGGGTGGTTATACTCAATAGGGCCGAGACGGTGAAATCAGCTTACAGCGGTGAAGCCATCACCAGCAGACCCAAGATATTCTCCATCGACTTCTTTTTGAGTAAGGGCTTTATGGCCTGCACCGATCGGCAAGACTTTAAGGTACACACTAAAGTGATGAAGCATGCATTTAGAGTGATTAGCAACTCAAGCTTAGGGTTGAAGCTGGCTAGAGAAGCTGAGAGCCTCATCCAGAAATTTGATGCATATGGAGCACTCCCGTTTGACCCAAGAGAGGACACCAATCTCGCCTCTCTGAATGTCCTCTACAACATCGCCTTCGGGAAACGATACCAGAGGGGGGATTCTGAGCTACAGGAGATCTTCAACTACTCACACGACATCATGAAAGCTGTCTCCCCAGTCCATCCCATCAACCTCATTCCCTGGTTGCAGAGTATTCCAAACCCCTGGATCGATCATCTCCAAAAGGCTAAGGATAAGCGTGACAATCATTTGCTAAGTTTGTATCAGCAGCACATTGACACATATGAGGAAGGGACCATACGGGACATGGTTGATGCTCTAATCCGTGTGGCTAAGAAGGCCGAGAGAGAAGGAGATTGTCAAGTATTGGAACTGCTCTCACCGGAACACATCACAACAAACATCTGGACAATTTTCTTTGCAGGTACGTCTTAAGATAGTTGAAAGACAACTGCACTATGCCAATAAAGTAGAAAAACTATTGTCTCTTAGAATAAAACTAATTTCTTTGGCAATAATCTTCTTTGCGGGGATAAGTGATTAGAATGTTCAGAATTTCAAAATGTCAGAAATAATTCAGAGCCTTTTTTCCTTTGTGTTGTTTGGAATTGTGGAACATGATAAAGCATGGCTGGATTTTTTTAAAATATTTTTTATGAAGTGCAAAGTAGAGAGAGAGAATGTTCAGGGGGAAAAAATTTTTCCAAACGTCACATCTCATTTAACAGTTAAATTCTCTAACGAAAAAAAGTGTTTGAGATTCATGAAAAACAAATTGATTTAAGTGTATAGTGTACAGTAAAGTTACAGTGGTTTTTTTAGCAGTATAAGAAAGAAATTTCCAAATTGATATGAAAAAAAAAGCACCCAAGATTATTCAACAAATATTTACAAGACTTTGTTATTATTAATTTTTCAGGTACTGACACAGTATTGAATGCTCTATTGTGGGTCTTCCTCTACATGGCAGCATTTCCACACATCCAGCGACGAATACAGTCCCAACTTGATGCCACTATTGGCCACGAGAGAATGCCATCACTCGATGATGAACAAACACTGCCACTTCTCAGTAAGTACAAGTAGCAGATGACTATCACATTAACCATGATTGGGCCAGTTGAAATCAGGGCAGGATGCCCCCAATTATAGGGTGTATGGGACTTTCATTTAAATGCACATTCCCCAAATATACCAAATTTGCCTGTCACAAATAATAATAAAACTGCGTTTTCTCATTGTTAAGGGCCTCTCTATGAGGAAAATGTAAAATTGTATTGGAATATTTCAAGGAGAACCAAGGCAATGACCAGGGCAATGGCAGCACCATTTCAGAAAGGGCGAGGACACCATGGCATTTTCTCATTTGTAGAGGGCACATCTATGAGAAAAGAGTAAATTTCTACTGGAATATTTCAAAGGGCACCAAGGCAATAACCAGGGGCAATATAGGCAGTTGCCTTCATTGCCTCTGTTAAGTATCAGGTCTGCTTTTGGATTGAATACTAAATTTAGTTTCTTTTACTACAAATAAATATTTGTAATCCTTTTTATATTCCTTTGAAAACAAGTCTTTAAATACAGGATAGTCCACAGAGTTAAAAGTTACTTTGGTTTTAACTCTTTAGACCTCAAATTAACCCAAGCACCAACAGCAATAGCTGTGGGTACCCTCATGCTTTTGCTGTGGTGCTTTTTTAATCTTCCAAATACAATTTAACATTTTCCTCTTTAGAAATAAAGTTGACTGGGAGTTTTCTGTGCCAGTTATTCATTACTTTGGTATGGGCAACCGAAAAATACATGTGCATATTTTTTATCTTATCTAGTATCTCACATCTGATCTCGGGTGAGAGTGAGTTTGAAAATTGGAAAGGCACAACACAATCTATACATCTTCCAAAATGGTAGTGCAGGGTGTTAAACACCAAAAACAAACAATCAAGGCTGGTTCATATTTTCCAAAGCATTCAATTTTATCTTCCTTTACTTGGATCAGTCAGAAGGAAAGAATAGAAATAAAATGCATGTGTACACACAATTTTACAGATTTAATTTTTTTTCTGGCAGTTGCATACATTTTCCTGAAATGTTTTCCTTTATTTTGACTTCAGGTGCAACCATCTATGAAACACTCCGGTATAGTTCACTGTCCCTTTTGGGTGTTCCACATGCAGCTGTGAAAGATACAGAAATAGATGGATTCTGCATTCCAAAAGGTAATTATTCGATTGAAATATATCTTTATTTATTAATTCTGGTTGTGAAGCCAAGGATTCTCAGAAAAGCAAGCATAATCACTATACTAGCCGAGAATCCCATGGAGAGAGGACAAGCAAGGAAGTTTCAGTTTTAGATGTGGGAGGAAAACCCCAGAGAATTATTCCAGGGAAAACCCATGCAATCAGTTAGAGACTGAAAACCCAAAAGACATACATGTAGTGCCCCCGACGTAAATCGAACCAGGGTCCTCGAGGTGGAAGGCAAGAAAAAAAACAGTATGCCAACCCAACGGGATAGAGCTGGGTGGGAAGTGAATGCTTATAAAATAATTTCCTTGTGATTCTGTGCACAAAACAATGAAGAAAACACAAACCAAGAAGACTATAATGTTTGGTCTTGACATTAAAATTAAGAGGCTGATGTTTAAATCACTGCAGTCCATATACAAAGGTCTGACTGTCATTTTTAAGCACCAAGTTGATCACATTATCCTCCGCAGAACACACAGTTTGCAAAAAACTACTAAGCATAGAAAAATCTTCCTAGGGAAAATTTAAGTTGCCCACCGACTAAAATATCAATCAATGCACATTGCCTATGACTAATTCCCCATAAATATTTTATTACCATAATATTTGTTAAGCAGTTCAAAATTGTGTTCGCATTTTTAATACTATATATTCCTCTCTTTTTGGGGGGTACACTATACAAAATAAATTGTCAATATTCTAAGCAGAAAAATCTAGTATATGTTCTACAATGAATGTACGACTCTTTTCTTTTCTTCTTCTCTTTCCTTTTGACCTTCTAGAGGTCAAATGCTCTTGTTTTGAAAGTTGTGGCACCAACAAATCTGAACATTGTTACTTTCCCATACTTACAGGCACACAGGTAATGGCCAACTTCTGGGCAATCAACCATGATGAAAAGGTCTGGCACAAACCCTATGAGTTTGACCCTGACCGATTCTTGGATGAGGATGGCAAGCTGTGTAGCCTAAAAGACTTCCCTTACTTCATGCCTTTCTCAACTGGGCAGAGAGCCTGCCTTGGCAAGAACATCGGCAAGTCTGAAGTGTTTGTGCTAAGTGCATGTCTCCTGCAGAGATTTACACTTGAGTTACCGGCGGAAACAGAGAGAGACTTACAGCCTGATATTCACTTTGACCTGGTGCCAAAACCTTATACGATTATTGCAAAACGAAGGAACCCACCGGAGCAATGACTTTCATGTGTTTATTAAGATTTTTAACTCACATAATAGATCAACGGTTTTGCATTATTCAACTTATAAATTTATGTGAAACCTTTAAAGACACAAGCTGGAGGCACTTATTAAATGACAAATATGTGTTCATTGTAATTTGTCTCCGTATTCTTAAATTTTCCAAAACAGGTGAGTATGGTCTGTGAGTATACTTGTGCACCTGTTGGAAATTAACTGCTATATACGACTGTTCGAAAAAGAAGAAAAAAAACCAGTCTTAGCAGTGTTTGAAAATCATTGTTGTGTCCAGAAGTATTTCACGCATCAATGCTACGCAATGAATTCTGTTGCACAACTGAAAGTTGCGCATTCAAGTAGTAACAAAAATGCTAAAACACAAATTGTACAGAAAAGTTGTAACACTGCCCTCTATTGACAAACTTACAAATTATTTACTGATGTGACAAAGATGAATGACCAAAGCCTCTTTTTCAGTAGTTTATGGAGTAAAGGAGTTTAATGGGCCTCAGGTTATACAAATTTGCAGCAATTTACCCAGCTTAATAACAGTTTTATGGAAATTGCTGTTTTTTACATAGTTGGGTTAGAAAACATACAAACCTAAACTTTCACAAGAACAACTGAGGTCATTGCCTCCTTGACCAAGGACCCAATTTCATAAAAGTGTTTTGACTGAAAATGTTCTTTATAGCCATTTTTACTGCTCAGCAGGGAATTAGCAGAGAACCAGTCACAAACATTGTAATGTGATAATTTGGCAGGTAACCTGTTTCTGCCAGGCAAGATTTTTCAGAGCTAATTTTTGATGAGTTGGGCATTGGTCTTCATTTTGGTGGCTCTCATGAAAATGGGTTTCTCCCAGACATGGATGAAATGCTATGCCTTTGCATTTATGCGACTTTTCGAGCCAAGGATTAGTGAATTACTCATGTAAATTTCTGCTTTTCCAATACCAGTCAAGTTTGCTTTCAAATATTTTATTTCAACATGTCATGTGCAAGACCTGTGCATGGGACTGATCTTAGTGTTGATTTGGATATGGCAGCAACACAATTACACTCCTGACCAACTTGTAAATACCAATCAACATGATCAGTGTGATTGTTTTGCAGTACTACATTATGAGTGAGATTTGTTTAGTTTATTCTTTATCAACATCTTTTTTACTAGAAAAACATTAAGTTAAAAAATATATATTATTGAGTATATTAAGTATGTATGTGCATGTTCAGTGTATACACTACAATGTTTGTGTGTTAACATGTGACAGTTTTTACTACGCATGAAGTGCGTGCATGAAGTGCGTACATAAAGTGTGTTACACTATGCACACTGTAACTCTTGTATTAAATTTGTAAATATATTTTTCCAAACCAAACTAATAATTGGCTACATTACCCCCTCCCCCTGGACTTGTCAATGAATTCTTGATTTGAATACTTTCTAGGATTCGGAGGGGAAACAAACTTTATTTTGTCTTGGCAAAATAACATCAGATTACCTAACACCAAAGGTATTGTTCCTAGTTAGAAATAATGTATATTTTTATGGACATGTAAATATTTCCTATTTGTAAATGTTGTTTGTGTCTTTGTCTAAAAGTATGATAATAACTTTGGAACATTGTAAACATGTGTAAACATGGAGTATTTCTAATTTACCACTCCCTATGCAAGTATTACCAATGGACACCAAAAAAATAAATGTGTCATTATGTATTTTAAAGTTTTGTTAACTTGTTCATATAGGGATATGCCGCAAACTAACAATATTTATAATGCCTTGTTTATAGAAATTTATAATGAAAGAAATATAAATAAATTATACAGCTGCTCAAATAAATAACTATACACAATTCTAGTGGTTATCTTTCAGGATAGTGGTTTTGATTTAAGCATAGAATGACCATGCATACATTCTTCCCTTAACACACAAATTCAGGGCTTGAATTTGGCACTGACAGGCAATGCCACTTGCTTTGAAAAAAAAGTTTTTTAAATTTTAAAACTAACACCTGGAAGGTTTTAGGGGCAGACTGTTTTCAAAAAGAGCATGGTTTTCAATAAGGAAAAGTCAATCAACTGAAAACCCCTGATGTAAATAATGAATTCTCAATAGATATTATACTTCAATTACATTGTACTACAAATTTGTCACAGCAGAGCATACATCCGGACATAATAAATAACACGTACAGTTATAAACTTGACAATGGCAAAAACATCAGTTCATAATGCTGCAGAGTTAACAAGAAGTCATCTATTTTTGTATATAAAAAACAATAAAAAATCAGCACAATAGCTTTCAAACATAATCCCATCGATACTTTGATTCAAATTGAGCTGCATACGTGTACATGTACATTGACAGTGTCTTCAAAATTTTAGCACGAAAAAAAAAAAAAACCCAAGCAATTCACATACAAGCCTCAACAATTTCAGTCTTTGGTTAGCGGTTTGCATTAAAGCAGCATACAGATACAATGTACTTACACAGTATCATGATATGATCAGCAAAATTTTCAAACAAAATAATTTAAACTCTGTGATTTGGCCTCACTTTGCTAAATGCACGTGCAGTTTTTATTTACTTGAAATTTAAAAGCAAAAACACAAGAAATAAGAAAAAGAAAAGGAAAAGGCGAGACCATCAGCAACCAGTACCATTTCATGCTTGCAATTTCTGGCCATAAACATTGCAAAATCTTAACTTAAGTTTAGATAAGTTTTTTCTATATTTTATCAAGGCCCTTGATGAACTTTGATAAATGATTTCTTTTTTAAAGTTCAAAACACGATTTGCAAATGAATCTGCAGTTTAAAATTTGACTGAACTAACCCTTTTCTTTTTGCAATGTCCATGGTAAAGACAAATTCCATAATTTTCAGAGTTTGTTTGAAACAATGTTTTAAACAAAAAGGCATCTGTGTCAAGACATATAAGACAATTAGCACTTTTCCTTCAGTTTTTTTATGCACATTTTGATATTAAGACAACTTTTGAACATTGACAGGTGAACCAAAATTGTTCTATAAACAGACCAGCAAAGTGTTGGGAATGCACTGTTGTTACAAGTTTTTTTTCCCTTGAGTATACACTTAATAAAAGCTGCCACAGACTTTTTAAGAAAATATATTTGAAAGAATGGAAAGTTATGGAGATTTGTCATCAAAAGCAGATGCATAGGTACATTCAAAGCAGTTTTGAGGGGTACCTGCTTTGAAGTAGAGGATGATGAGGATGTAGATCCTGAAGAAGAGGGAGAATGTGATGTGGTAGGACCAGTGGTGGACACTTTAGAAGAGTCCTTTCAAGAGAGTGAGTATGAGATTTCAAGAGAGAGTAAGATGAGAATACAAAAAGTCAGGTGTCTGATATTGACATTCATTATTACGGTGTACACACTGCTTTAGCTGCAATAATCATCGCTCTTGGGAAGAACCAAGGGTTACGATTATCACAACATTGCCAGAGTAAGAAATAACCCACTTCTGCTGCATGTTTTAACATTGACCTGGGTTAAGGCCTATTCATTTTGCAGTGAACAATTCACAAAAGTCGAAAAACACATTATTGCAACCTAGCCTGTCCACTAAGTCCACCTGTTATGGACTTGCTTTAATAACATGTTTTTATGAAATATGTGCATGAACTTGCTATTTCGATTGTCAGACATTGTTCAAAAAGTTTATACATCATATGTTTTGAATTTGAACGTTTTTGCAGCCTCGCAAAATTTTGATGCTGACCTTTTTAGCCTTACGCTTAGAATTGAGCATGTTGAGTATGCATTTGTCTGCAAATCAGAAGGAAATAAAAATATGTCCAACAATACAGTACAGAGACCATTTAGGCAATGTGGAATACTGCAGTGTGTACTTGTAAAATGTTAAGCCAATCAGTTCCCTCACAAATTAAAATTAATCATCTTGAACTTTTGCAGGCACTCTTCAACTTTTTAAATACAAACTGTATTTAATATCATTAATTAAAATTATTATTAAGTAATAAAAAGGAAGTGAAGCTAGTTTGAAAGAATAAAAAAAATCAAATGATGATAGTTGCGATGGTCGTAACCCTCCATCCTCTTGACTAAACAGCCTCTGGTCTGCGACCGTTGGGAGGATGGAGGGTTACGATCATTGCAACTAAAATGATGAATGAATGCAGTAAAATATTTTTAAATCACAATGACAATGTTAGTGGCCTTAAAGTTAGGAAATAATGACAGACTAGATAAAATCATCAGGGTTGAAACAGGTCGTTAGCATCATGGGGCGTATGATGACAGCTGAAAACAAATTTTCACTAAACTGGTTCAACACAAAGTATATGAACTCACGTACTAGCGTTTCTTATGTTTCCCTTTGTTTCGCACACGTTAATGTCAGTGTGTATGAAAAGCTCCCACTTTGTGTAAAGCTCGTCCAAAGAAACTGTATTATATTGCAAATTAAACCATTTTACGGTTTAAAAAATACAAAATATTGAAGATATATATTTCTTGATACTTACCGGATAATTTCCTTGAAGATAAGCTCTCATTCCTGGCTGGTTTGAGGCAGGGAATCGTTGCTGTTGAACAGAAGGAGACATGAACGGGT
Source organism: Pisaster ochraceus (assembly GCA_010994315.2). NCBI lineage: Eukaryota > Metazoa > Echinodermata > Asteroidea > Forcipulatida > Asteriidae > Pisaster > Pisaster ochraceus. The sequence continues at coordinate 5,889,731 of CM021544.1, read as the reverse complement.
GAGACGCCATTTTGAGCAATAATGAATGTCGACCAGGCTGTACCATTATTTAACAGGTAAGTTTTCAAATGAGGGGAAGATAAAAATGCGTAAGAAAGCAATAACTTTAATCAAACTTCGATTCTAAAATTAAATAATATTCATTTATCATTTCTTATTATACATCGTATAGCTTTGATTAATTATAATTTAACAATAACTATTATTTTGATTGAATACATTTCCATATGGACCTCCTTTATGTGAAATTACACTTTTGAATAATAAAACCGGCCCAAAACTTCTTGCGACCAGCAGCCTTTGCGTAAAAAAGTACTTCCGGGTCAAGAAAATATATCCTGGCTTTATCGTCTGCTCGTTTTAGGGGAATTCCTTTTGTGTGCGTGGTGTCTTTCTTTGTGCAACGTTTCTTCAAATGAAGTAAACTTCGAAACCTGCGACATGACCAACTTCAGCTGTATGTACCGTACCTCCTAAATTATGGTCCCATACGAGAACTAATTTAAGTCAAACTACATGCCATAAACCATTTTTTCAAATGTCACATTTTTTGTTATTCCTGATGACGTGCAGACGTGACTCTGCTGCCAACACCAACCTCACTGTACACAGCAGTGCAGTGAAAAGTCACTATTCATAGACAACTCGACCTTTGATTTGAAAGTTTGACTTTTACAAATTCTGAACATTAGAGATTTTGTAAGGGTCATAAATTGTTTTTTGTCAACACATAATGCTGATTTGTAGGCCAAATTATACAGAAATATACATTAAAAAGTCACAGTCACATGCGATTTTCAATTTCTTTTCAGTTATAACTTATAAGACCCCTTGTGCATTGAAGATTGAACTTGGGTTTAATCAAGGTACAACAAAACGGAACAGCTTTGTGTTTGTCAACAAACACTTAATGTCTAGTTGTAAATGTTTCGGCTGAATTCAGTCATGTCAGTGTCTATTCTTATTCATTTTAAATTTCTTGCTGAGAAAACAGAACAAACTGTCACAGTATTTTTAGTACACGAACGTTGCATCCATCATCATTTAGCGGGGTGAACAGCGGGTACCAATCTCGTCTCTGGCTGCAGCATTCGTGGACGGACACCAACCCTCAGAAATCAGAGAGAAATGGTTCATGCATGAATTGTTTCTCAGATTCAAGTGTTTTGGGGTGAACAATTATCCAAACCATTTCCTTTCTTATGTACAATGTAGGGCCTATAAAATATGATTACAATATAACTTAATTCTCCTATTAATAAGTGAATAAAAAAGTTGGATGAGGTTTTGAACATTCGTCTAAAATTGGCAGGGTCATGGTCATGGTCTAGTCACTCTAGTGGCCCACCCAAACTTGCCCATAAATGCCTTTTTTGTTAACAAGCGCGTTAATGTTGAAAAATCTGTAAACTTTTCTGTAAATTTTCAATTCCTGTCACACCCGAAGGCTCCATTTCATGAAGGGTCAAATTGCAAGCAACACTCATAGGTTGTACGTACGCGTGTGTATTAATATTTTTCATTGAGTACTGGTATCATGTATTGATTGCGTGATGCATAAATTAGCGCCTGTGTAAGCTTGCACACCACATGTATGTTCAAACACTTCTTACCGTGTTTATATCACACATTTAAACATAGCTATGTGATCTCCCCTTCGACCAATCAGAATGGATAAAGTGTCCTGGGTATTTATGAATAAAGTATTAAGTATTATTGACATCACTTAGTACTAATTATGAGGATTACTTTCTTTAACAAGGATCGGTGGGATTCAGCATATTTCCTAGTTGTATTTGCGATAATTGCAATCCTCTGTCTTCCTGACAATCGCATCCTCCTGGTTTGCGACTGTTTGGAGGTTGAGGGGTTAGGATTATTGCCATTGAGGGACAGAGGGTTAGATTGATCTTTTCCCTGACTACAATCTAAATTCTTAAGGCTGTTCTTACATTGAAGATTTTACTGAAAACTTAAGAAGATTTTTAATAGAAATGTTCTGTTCATATTATAAATGTTGTTTGTACTATTTTAGAATATTTCTAATGTTTAGAAAGAGGCTAATGTATGATGGCAGTTGACAAGCAGGAAATATTAATCAGTGTGCCTAACATGCCTAATTTTACTTTTCTGGGAATTAATAATACATTTTATGTAACATTGGGTTCAACTCCCTTGTTACTATCGAGTAGTATTTGCATATGATTTGCATGTGGCGTGGCGTGGCCGAGAGGATAAGAGCACTGGACTCAAGCTCTGGTGTTTCTGTTCAGCAGATTGTGGGTTTGAGTCCTGGTCAAGACACTTGTGTCCTTAAGCAAGACACTTAACCATGATTGCTTCGTCCTTTGGATGGGACGTAAAGCCGCTGGTCCCGTGTGTTGTGTAACGCACGTAAAAGAACCCAGTGCACTAATCTTAAAGAGAAGGGGTCCGCCCTGGTGCTCCTGGTTTGATTGGCAGCATATTGCGCCACAGCACTTTGTAAACCATTACATG
>CM021544.1:5874358-5886955 GCA_010994315.2 Pisaster ochraceus | reverse complement strand
ATAAATATATAAATAAAAATAAATCAATCAATCAAAATAAATAAATAATAACTAATTAATTAATTAATAAATAAATAAATAAAATAATAATGATAATAATATTAATTTAAAAAAAATATATTAAAATATATGTTTTTTTTAATATTGTTATTATTGGGTTTTTTACCCGAAAGAAAACCATAAAAAATGCTCCAGATTGCACAGTAGGGCTTTTAAAACCAAGGTAACTTAACACCAAATATAAAACATTCAGGAGACGTTATTTCAATTAAGTGTGCTTCATCCAAACAAACAAAATGGGGTCCAGAATGCCCCACAGTTTTGAAAAAAACCTGGGGAGAACCCTGACCATGCAACTCTACCTATTTTGAGTGTGTGGTAACAAACTATCAACTCATATAAGTTTTCCCTGATCATTGTCGTTGAGAAATAAAACAAAAGTCAGACGTACGCTTACGATCACCCAAACAGGGTGTACATAGCAATTAGTATACATTTTCCAGGAGCTGACAAATTTAATTCGGTGAAACTTCAGTTTTGGGTATGAGTCAGTGAAGTAGAATTAGGTCCTATTATTTTAAGACCTTAGTTTGAACTTCAACATGACTCAATGTGCTTGAGATTTAACTCCAGACTTCCTCCGAGGAATTTGAGACTTGACACTAGAGATTTGAATCTGTATATGAACTTTGATCCAATACAGCTCTGATAAAAGCCTATTTACAACAATTGTCCTCTTTCATTAGTTGCAATTCAAAAATTTGACCAAGAAATGCACAAGTAAGGTATGTCCAATACGTTTCAAAATATTTTTATTCTCATTGTAGGTCCAGTGTTTTACCAGACATTAACAAGTTGACAACCAGTGTAACCATGACAACTGAGCCGTCTTCAGTGATACTTACAGTTCGTCTGATCAGATCATTTGAGCATCGCAACATCAAGCACATTGTTTACAAGAACGTCTCTCTGGACATGAAAGTCAGCAATTTTATTGAATTTGTGAAAACAGGTTTGTATGAACAGCGTGTGCGATTTTTTGTTTAAATCTGAAGAATGCCAATCTGAAGAATGCCAAAGGAGCGCATCAATTTTCAAAGTCAAAATATGGGATTTCTTTCTTTTGTATCAGATAGCCTACACTTTGGCTTTATTTTTATTTATTTATTTGTTACACATCCAACAGCACAGTTAGCGCCAATAACAAGATGACTAGGAAACATTAAGAAATTCTCAGTAAACTAGATGTGGGAGGAAAACCCCAAATGGGAAAAACCCATGCAAGCAGGTACAGACTGAAAAAGCAATTCACATGAAAGGCTCCGGTCTGAGGTTGGATTCGAGCCAGGGAAAGAAACCACTGAGCCAACCTGATCCCCTGTTCTGGTCTATTTGTCAACCAAACTGTGTAGTTGGAATTTGGGCATTCCTTTGGGAACACTGACTGTGGGTCTTTTGGGAATTCACATTGTTCTTACTTGGAACATGAGTAACACTGACATTAGTCTTTTTGGAAGCTAGATTAACATTCTTTTTGGAATGGGGGTGTTTACTGGGAACACTGACGGTTGGTCTATTTGGGATCAAGGTTGTTCTGCCTTGGGATGTGGATACTTCATTGAGAAAACTGTTAGTCTATTAGTATTATTGTTTTGAATCCACGCTATTCTTCCTTACAACAGGCGCCATTCCAATGAAAACACTCAAACTGTTGGTCTCATGAGGAGTACAGCTTAGCTCTTACTTAAAACAAGCGATATTCTTTTGGTTACACTGACTGTTTTTCTCAGACGGTTATGAAATACATGTTCTTAGTTGGAACAGATACTGTATCATTAGACACACTTACTGTGGGAATGCAAACTTCTTTTTACTTCAAACAGGCCTCGTTCTAAGAGAGAATGCTTAGTATTCCCAAAGGAACATTACCTTTGGAACATTCCTCTAATTGACCAGGTTTAACTTGCGTTTTAGACACTCAAGATCTAAACAGATTCCATCAGTCAAGAAGGTGCTATTCGGATGCTTACTTTGGGATATAACTATAGTAATTAGCAGTTAGTCGAGGTTTTTTGTTACTCGTACATGAATACCCAGGTAAAACCTGTCCTGTAAAGAAGACATTTGGTGGTAGTACAGAGTGTCTGCATTATTCAAAGTAGGCATGGGTAAAGAATGCTGTGCAACCATCACTTTGCCCCCAAAATAGCTCCCCACAAAAGTGGCCCAACCCCTTTAGGTTTCAAGTTCCAGATCTTACATTGAATATACCCTTTAAAGTTATACTCTGTTTTGTTCAATAGACATCAAGACAAGACCTGGCATACTGCCCCCATTCAGAACACACAACTATGACACACTGAAGATCCAGCATAAAGCTTTTGGAGCAAAGGTAAGTCATGTTTTATTCTAGGCACTTAAAGCGCTATCAGTTTTATCACTGACCTCAGTTACACCTTGATGTAGGTCCCCATTGGTAGAAATGATAAACTGTCATGGTGCATCAAGCTCTGTCATCTTGAAGGTATGATGGCAAAGAGTTGTTTTGAGACATGGAATTGTCTACCTGTCTCCATCCGGAATGCCTGAACAGTTTAAGGGACTCTTGAAAACCCATTTATTTTGATTTCTGTTGTTTACCTCACAGCGATTTGAAACCTCCGGCAAAGGCACTTTATAAATTCCTGTTGTTATTATTATTATTAATGAACTTGCAGTTTATTAATCCTTTAGTAGTTGCGCACACATCGAGTCATTTACTCCTTGAATGCAGCACGGAAATTCTCAAGATTTCCTACAGTACCAAGAAATCCTTTAGATCACTTTCGTTGTGATTATTTTCATGTGTTATAAGTTAAGTTTGTTTTATAGAGAATGAAATTACCTACAGATAACTTCTTCACCTAAAACTCTCCGTAAAATCATTTCAAATCTTTGTATTCCGTGTGTAAAACCACCAGTTAGTTTGTCATGAAAACAAGCACGGTCGCCATGACTGTGTACATTGCGCTTGAAATACATAAAATACTTTTCATGCAAATACAGAAACAGCTACTCGTTGTGTTGCACATAGGGATGCGTGCGTTGGTGATAGGACTTTCGACCTTTGAACCTTTGGAGGTAGACAACGTCATTTTCTCTTTTGGGACCATGTGCTACATTTAGTCCATCATAATCTTGAGATTGCACTCTCTCTACGGCTGTTTGGTGCATTTCAATGGCATGTGTAGGATACAAGATTCAAGATTCAAGATACAACTTGAAAAACTTCATTGGCGGTTTCAGGGCTAAAGGGTTAAACTTCTTAGTAAAGAGAAGCAACAATGGCTAATTGTGCATACAAATAGGACCATGCTTAAAAACATTACTCTTGTACTCTTTTACTTTTGACCCAACTAAAAAAACAATGTCCTCCATTTCGATGTTTTTTTTTACATTGTGTAAATGTTGTCAATTACAGACCAGTGACCCAGCCATTAACACAGAGAATGATGATGAACTAATACTTAAAGATGATGCAACACTAGAAGACTCCAAAATTGGTAAGCTGTTTTTATTTATGTGATACATGTACCTGAGACCCATTATTCTCCCCTGCCTGTGTCCCTCCTTTTCCACCCCCAATAACCGACATCTCAGTGCCAGGCAAGTGTTTGTTTTTACAAATATCACTATATTAAAGTATCATAACATTTTTAATAGACTCGGAGAAAAGTCTTACATAAAGAATTTGAGGTATTACTGGGATTGGGTGGATGGTACGCCCCAACCCAATCGACAGTTCTAAAAACACATTTGGTCAACCACAAAATCCAATCTGGTTATGTGTACAGCAATCATTCCTCTGGAGAGTTATTCTCAATATACTTATAATATGAAATCAAATTTGCTTAATCACATTTATAAGTCTTAAGAGTCATTTCACATAAACTCATGATGTATATATGCATCTACAGTAATAAAAACAAATTGCATATACTTTGTAGGAGGAAATGACTTTTACAATCAATACGTAACTGTTGCCATAGCAATGGGCCATTTTGTGTTTTGGGCCTTTTGGGGTCAATTTGGGGGTCTTATAAAAAAAATTGTTTTTAGCTTTTATTTCGAAGTTCGCTTAGCCAAAATGCAAAAATATATCGCAAACCATTTGTATAGTTGCCAGTTATCATCCGTGCCCCTTTTTACCTTTTGTGTGTGTGTGTGTGTGTGTGGTTAAAATATGACCCGGCCTCCTTCACCATGCATTGATCCCTTAGCATACATGCGTAAAGGAAGTGTAGTATGAAACTGCAGTGTTCAGCGGATATGCGCTAGTAGACGAACCACCTATCATCGAAAAGGCCCAGGGCTGTTCATTTACAACAACTCCCCCTCCCCCTTCCTCTCTACAAACCCCAGGAGGTCATCGTCTGAGACGAGTTCATTTTAAGTAAACCTCACAAAGTCTCCCTGATACTTCTTGTGTCAGATCAGTTTCAAGAGGAGTTGTAAGTCAGTGTCAGCTCAAATTATAAATTGGTTTACCCCAGCTCATTTGTCTATTTTTCCGTTAAACGGAAATTGTGACTCTGGGTGCACTTTAGCAACATTCAATCATTTCTGTTTGCCAGAAAAAAACTTCAATCTAAACTATGACATGATGTGTTTAAAGAAAAGATGGAAAACAGTGAAAAACAATAAAGTTAAAATAAGTTGGAGATTTAAATTAAAAATGTTAAACTTTGTTATAAGTCTTTTCCTCATAAAACACGTCATAAATAAACCAATCTTTCCATGTTCTTCTGAGCAAATTTGAAAATCTCCCTGATTATGGAAACTTTTCCCCTATTCTATTGAATGTACTAAAAAATATTCCCGATTGTCGCACAAAATCTCCCCGATGCAATTGCTACATCTGTTGAAGCGCCCCTTCAAAAACAACATTTGCACCTTGCAATCAGGAAGATTTTCGTCGTTGCAGTACCCACTGCTAATTACAGGGTTCGAACTGGCCTCTCCTCACAGGGAACAATGGGTGGTTTAGTGGTTAAGACATGGGCTCTAGAATGGATTTGTGGGTTTGAACCCTACCTGAGTAGTATACCTGTAGATCCCCCCTCCCCCCACCCACCTCAACCTCCTTGCATGACTCAGGGGAAGCTTTGAGTAGAAAGTACTTTTCACACACCAGTTTCAAGATACAAATCAAGATAATTACATGTAGAAAGTTGTTATCACAAATCCTCCATAAACCCAAATAATAGATAGTTGTACTTTTTTCTTCCCCCACCAGAGTCAGAAACGGAACTATCACTTTTCCGACGAGAAGAATATGAGAGCTACAAAGCCAACCCTGTCAGGTCCTGGTAGGCTTATCTTCACCACTATCATTCGTTTTATCATCATTATCATATTCACATCCATCAAAATCATTCATTTAAAGTTTGGAAAGATTTAAGATAGCATTTCTGACAGCCTGACTGGAAAAAAATGCTTCCAAATGTCAAACTTGTTCAGGCAGAAAGTTTGCACTGGACTTTTGAACCCACAACGTATTTTGGGCAGTATAGCCAAACAAGTCTTTGACTTTGTTTTTGAAGGATTGCTTCAATTTACCCCCAGTGGCGAACACCTGTATGAAGAAAAAGCAAATTTCTGTTGAAACCTTAAAGATCAACTGGAATGAAACTGAACATTATTATTCTTTTGTTATAGGAAAGTAAACAAGTGCATAATGATTACATATGAGTAAACCGTAGTGTGAAAAAAACCCAATCATTTTGATCGGTGTGACGCTGGGCAAAAATGCAGAGTTTCACAAAAAGCCCCTAAGCGCCTAGGAATCAAAACATCACTGTGATGTCACACCACGTACTCGATCCAAACAAGACAATGGAAAATGCATGGCAAGGAAGATAAGCAGCAACCTTCATCCAGTCTGTGGTGTGGCGTAATAGTTTATGCTGGTTTACTCTTTCCATAAAATAGTCAGGCTCCACCCGTAGCATTGTCATATAAAGTTACTAAAATCATATTTGAAATTAGCAATGCATAAAGAGATATTATGTAGTATGATAAGAAAGCCCCCGTAGCAACATTTAACGGTCAGCTACAGCTAAGGCTATTGCAGTTGGTAGCAATGACAATGTCAGAGGATTGGTCTTTTCAGCAATTTTGTCCATAGCCACAGCCAAAGCTGTCAATCGAACGTGGACTCAGTTCGACCTCTGAAGTTGGAATTCTGGATTTCTGATGTAATAACTTAAATAATTGTAAACGTAAATTTCATTATATCAAAGCACAAAGATTATTGAGAAAATGCAGTTTATGAGTGTGGTGTTGTTGTTGTTGTTTGGTTTTTTGTTGTTTTTTTTTCTTGTTAAATAGTCGTTCTGGTAAGAAAACCAAGGGGTCCTCAAAAGTGACTAGCACTGTAACCCTTAAGCTTAAAGATACCTGTGTAGGTAGAGATGACGATGCAGAAATGCTCAGTGTTAGATGTGGTGTGAAACCCATGTAATCAGGTAAGGACTGAGGTGGGATTCGAACCTGGGACCGCAGAGGTGAAAGGCAGGGTCAAATGCCGAAGAAGCCAACCTTGACTTCATAAAGCTGTTAAGCAGAAAATACAGCTTCGCAAATTCCTTTACTAAGCAACAAAAGTAGCAGGGCACCAGTTGCAATGATGTAACCTCAATACAATTTTGGCTGGCTGCTTGTTTCTGCTCAGCAAGATTTTTCTGTGCTTAGAGAGTTTTTGTGCTTACAGACTATACGGAATTTGGGCCCTGATCTCCATGTTAATGAATTGATAAGTAAACCACAGATTTGCTCTCACTAGAGTTTGGGTTTTAAGAAAAAGAGATCCCCTTTATGCCAATGAACAGTCTTCCTTGTTCTTTTCCGATATGATGAATGATTGATGGAGCTGAAATGTGACCAGGTGTATTTGGAATTAATGTGGGATATCCCCAGGATATGTCAGCAGTAATTCATTGTGGCAGGTACATGTACTTAATGCATGAGGGGCGTTTTCATAGAGCTGCTTAAGCAGAAAATATCGCTTAACAAATTTCTGCTAAGCAAAAATAATGTGGATACTAGTCACAGATTGTACAGTAAGCACAGTTTTGTTGAGCTAAGCTAGTTTCTGTGCATTAGCAGCTCTATGAAATGTGGGATGGGGGGCCCCAACTCGGTATACCTTCCAAAAATTGTAGCCGATCGCATCATTGCGATAGTTTATGTGGTTGTACTCCGGTGTTCAATTTTACAAAGAGAGACATCATCTCGCTAAATGTGGATGGATTCAAAATTCTTGATGAAAACACTTTGACAGTTTTTTGTTTTCAATAGTCGTAATCATTTGATCACTAACCTCAAAACCTCAAAGTCCAGGGGTCTAGTGTTTTTCAAAACCCATACTTTTTTAAATTGACTAATTAATGCATCACAAGCTCCAGTCGGAACTGCAAAAAGTCCCTAACCAGATCTCTGGTTATCCAGCAGTTTTAGGTTTGTACAGCTTCTGACAGGCACCCCCAAACAAAGATATTGACAAAAAAGGGAAATCGCCAACATCGGGGCTAGATAGCTTAGTTGGTAGAGTGCCAACACATTAATTCGGAGGTAGCAGGTTCAAATCCTGATTTAAAACATTTCTTCTTTTTTTGTGTTCACTCAAGAATTGAATGAAATTTACCCAGTCAGTTTCGTTTGCTATTTATTATTAACGAATATAAAAAGGACCGAGAACGTTCTTGTCAAGGTCTTTCCAGCTCACAAAACAAAATTCAAGCCAAGGAACTTGGCAGCTATGAAGGGCATTGGCCCCTGGTGAGAAGTTGTTGAATAGCACTTCTGTAGTGAGTGTTTATAAATCCGCCTGACCCCCTTGGGACATCCCAAGACCTTGCTGAAGGGACCAGAGACTGAGGTGTCATTGATGAGAAAAGAGGCAAGATTTATCTTTGTCATTTTTTTTATCCCCCATAATCGGTCAGGAAATATTTACTTGGTCAGTCGGTGCTTTGGGTTGAGGAGAAGTTTTGGGATTTTTTTTAAAAACATTTAGTGCGGATGCCAGACTTTTTTATATCGAGCTCTATAAACAGTGACCATTGCTCGTGTTATAAACACACGGTGAACTCTGTCTGAATTGGGGCAGTAGGTCAACTGTGAAATTATTCTCATGTACTTTTTTGTCCATCATTCAAACCTCCATTGTAGTCTTTGTTGGTAGCCTTGTGGTCATTCATTGTCATCCATGGTTTTCACAATCCTTGGATGGGTGTATTAATAAGTCTGTTAACCAATTAACTCTTTTTCAGTTAGCATGTGCATAAGTGTGCACCAGATGAACAAAAGCAAGTTACAGGTCCGTCCTGTGTTAATATACATCTAGTGGATGTAGCTAACAGAAGGAACATTTTATACCAAACAAAACCATTCAAACAAAACAAAAATGGCTGTGAAAAATTCACTCCTAAGTTAACGGCAGCACCGGATAAACAAAATTCTTTAAAATAAAAAAATGTATTAGTTCTCTTTCATGCAATTTCTGAACAACGAAGTTGATATTTACTTCTTTTTATTTTATTTTGTTTCTATCGTTGAAAACTTATTGCAAACTTTCCACAAAGTTTGTTGAGTTTCCTCTCTTATTGCATTTACAAAGTTTTCTGTATTGGTCTTGAAGATACAGTACCTTTTGGGTAGGCTTTGATCAGTATTCATTTTCTAACACTCAACAAATTTATCTACAAATTTTGTTTGATCTGATATTACACTTTGGGTAATTAATAGTGGGCACTTTCAGTTGGAAATGAAAAAGATAGCCCTAAAAAAATGCTCTATTCTTTTTAAGCCACTGAAGTTGTTTACATGATTCGCCATTCTGTTCTTCGGAGTGAGGAAAAACCATAACTGAATTGTTTACAGAGTGGACGTCCAACTTCCCTGTTGTTTGTTAAATTTTAATCCATCGTGACTACCCATGTTTGGTCAAGATTATGATGATATCCTAGTCACCCCCTCACAGGTGTTCCACAAAAATCCTTCCGCACCTTTGGCTGATTTTTTAAGTGCACATTCCACAAATTTCACTTCACTCTCAGATCAGCACCCAACTTCATAGAACTGCTGAAGCAAACAATATTGCTTAACACTTTCTGTTAAGTAAAAATAAGCAGGGAGCCAGTTACAGATGGTAAATGTGACATGGTATTGTGGCTGGTAATCTTATTCTGGTAAGCATTTTTTTTTGTGCTTACCAGAAGCTGCTTTAAGAAATTGGGCCCGGGGCTCATTGTAATAAAGCTTGTAAGCACCAATGTTTGCAGAAATATCACACTTAGCAGATACTGGCAACTATCCAAAATGTCATGCAATTCACATTTGTCTTCCTTATATCAGCAAAGAAATCCACTTAGCATTATTTTCTGCTCAACAGGTGTATGTATGAGATTGGGCCATGGGCTCAATAGCTGCTAAGCTGAAGAGGTTTGTTTGCTTAGCATTTTTAGAATGGGAACCAGTGACTAACAATGCATGGAACAGTCTTACCAACTTACACACTTCTTCCAAGCATCACATATCTGTTCTTATCAAATTCGTGTTATGTGGCTTGACACAATTAACACAGAATGTATATGTTAAGATTTTGTTCAGGTATGAAAGCTTTGGAATTTAATTGTGATTTATTCGTCTGAAACTTGTTGTAAAGAGATGGAAATTTATTGGTCCACCCCATTCACCTTAGTCATACACTCCCTTTTGCTGATAAATTATTTTTAAAATGTGTAATCATTTCATACTTTATCGCCACCTTTGTCCTAAGGTGGGGAGCATCGGGATGCTGTGATAACCACAAGAATTTTCGGACTTGTCATTTTTGGTAGTAAGGTTTTTCTAGTTCGACCCCAGCGGAGCCGTTCTCAAAGCCTTTGAGAACTACCGTGCTAGGGTCAAAAACATTACTTCTTTGCAGCTATACCACAGGCCTGTTCGGTTGTTGTAGTATTCTTTATTTAAACTGGGGGTAAACCATTTGGCACAGATTTGTACTTCTGTTATGCCTAACTGTAGGCCTAATTTAGACAATTGTTACAGTACAACTTGGTCATGGTTGGAAGGCAGAGCCGCCAAGGCAGATTCTGCAGAATGTTCCCTGTTAATAAACCAATCCTTCCATGTTCTGATAAACAAATACAATAAAAAATCTCCCTGATTATGGAATTTTTTCCCTATTAAGTTGAATGCAATTCTAAATATTTCTCAGACTGCACATACACTTCCTGATTGCAAGATGCGAAATGTTGGCCGCTCTGTTGAAGGGGACTGACAACAAATCAACTGTTTTATCATTTTCACTTTTGTCATTGCAGACATGTGATTTTTCAGGATTTTTCCCTAACTTCAAGATTTTCTCAAAATCCCCTTGAGCCTTCAACTTTTCTAGAAAGAAATGCAGCAGCCACTAAAGGTAGAAATAAATGGTCCACATCATGTCCAAAACTGTAGTTTTCTATATCTGGCGATGCACAGAGTCTGTAAATCTCCTGAGTTGAAACAATTGGTAGCTTATGTGTCTAAAATAAGCGGGAACCCAGACCCACAAGCCACTTTAAACCTCATCCCTGTTGCAAGACAGAATCATATAGAATGTCAATTGGGATGGATACATTTTTTTTACTGATTTCTGTTTTTGCAGCAATTAGCATATTCATCTTTTCCTTGTGGTCAGAAATCACAGTCAAAAGTTTTTTTTTAATGTTTTATTTTAGTATTATTGGGTTTTTTCAATTACCAGCTCATAAGGAGACAGAATGATTGATTTCTGTCAGCGTAAATCAAGGATCAATCCAAACATACCCGACTTAATTAATTGATCTAAACCAGTTATACACGTCAGTTTGATAGCGTTTCCTTGAGAGTATTTTAGGACCAACGCACAATCCCTAACGTCAAACTTCCCAATCTGTCAATCTCGAACGGCACAATTTCAGATGACCCCCCATTCAGGATATGAATATAATACAACTTTCCGCCCCCTTGTTATCCTAACCCGACTGTCAACACAGGAATCCCTCGCAGTACCCGGCGGCTAAAAACAAGTCATTGAAAGTCGTTAGGCTTCATCAATGTGTCCTTTACTCATCAATACTGAAATGCCATTGCAGTCACCCTAAGATAATAAGCGTAGTTTTGAACTTTTCAGAGTCGCCTCTCAAAAGAACCCTTCTCGAGACTGCCCTTTTCCCCACTAGCAGTTCCCTGTGTTTTTTTCTTCGCCAAATAAATCCTTCTCACAATCCAAACACACATGACTCCCTGTCTGGTGAGAGTTATAACCAGCCATATTTTTCTTAGCTCCTCTAGACCTAATGACATTTTCTCTCTGGCTAAATTACCTGTTGAGAAATCAGAACCACCTTTCCAACTTGACTCAGTATAGCAAGGATCCTGTCCCACTGTAGACACTTGTAAGCTTTTATGAATTGACACAGTTCCATTTGACCCCAGTCTTTTTACAGTAGCATTGGGACATGGGTTGTTCTCTGTCCCCTAGCTGCCCCTTACTCTTTGCGATTTTGACCTTTACCTTCCCCTTGGTCTCCAGGACTTGGCATAGTTTTGCTGACCCCAGACCACGGCCCAAGACTTAGTGACTTGACTGCCTCAAACTGTAAACACCTGTGTGGTATGCCTGCGATTATTCTCCCATATTCCACACAACTCTCTCTCCCCAGCAGCTGACCCCACCTGCTAGAATTGGCAATCTGCAGTATGCTGATTGCACCTACATTGTAAGGGGCACCTCTCACCTGTGCTACCTATTAACTGCATACCCCTACCTCAGCCCATGAGTTTGCAGTATGTCAAACAACCCCGGGACCAACCCATCAAGAGGTGCATACTACCCAACCCCAACCCCCCCAAAACAAAAAAATTTAAAAAATAATAATAATAATAATAAAAAAACAAAAAAATGTAAAGCCCAAAACAAACCAAAACAAAAACAAACAAAACAAATATATGTATGTATAAATAAGAAAATTAAAAAATACAAAACTAAATAAATAAATAAACAACTAAAATAATAAATAAATAAAATAGAAAATAAATAAAAAAAAAAATACAATCAATCAATAAAAAACAACAAACAAAACAAAACCGACAATCCTCAAGTATGCCCTAATACCCACACTTCCTCTACACTGTTGTAGAAGCGTGCATTATACCCAACATACTCACTGGTCTTACCAGCAAGTACTGATTACACCCCCTCCCCTTCACAATTATACTATGTGTACCCAAACCAACCCAACCCTAACAGTCTGTAGTATGCCCGACACACAAACGATCTTAACACCTAAGAGTGAATACTGCACCCCCTCCCCAAGTGCATTCTGCAGTACGCCTCATCCTATCCACCCACCACAAGGCGATAACCTCACTGCCCCACCCCTTTATCCTGTCCTCCATTCTGTAGTTTGTCTAATCACTCATGGCCGGCAGCACAATTACTACCACAAGGGGATAACCCCCACTGACAGTTTGCAGTCTGCCTTAAAACCCTTGGCCACCAGACGACTAGGAGGCAGTCCCTCCCCC
>CM021544.1:5860240-5870841 GCA_010994315.2 Pisaster ochraceus | reverse complement strand
AATGTTTTCAAATTTTAGGCATTTAATGTGTGTATAGACCCCTTGCATATGAAGTCACACTCTCAAACAGCGCCCTCACTGAGCAAAAAGAGGCAGATCATTGGACAATAGCTGTTCTTGCTGTGTAAAGAGCAGGCATGATCTATTTTCTTCCTACTTCCTACAACATGTGTCCACCATGTGTACATGTGAGCAAGCCCTTGTACTCAATCAAATGTTCCTACTTTTTTTCCAAAGGGCCAAATATGATGCCTGAAAAACAAAGCATAAGATCTCAGCGTACCAGTACCTTTGCGCGCTATGCAAGGGGACCAATTCAGCCGAAGGCATCCTATGATAAATCTTTCTTGAGCCAGTTTGGGGGTTGGATTCCCTGTGTGTTACTATGCAGTGTACATTTCAAGCGACGCATATATGCAGTTAACTGCGCCCAATATCGTCACATTCAATTTGACTCTCAAAGTGGCAAACAATAGCCGCTTGTGACGTCAGTGAAAGGGGTCAATTATAAACAACAGGGTCAGAGAAAAAAATGTGTTTCTCCAGAAACTGTTATTGTAAGATAACAACATCTCAGGCAGAATTATTTTTTTATTGTGATTGACTTTTATTCAAACTTAATGATTTTTAAAAGTATTTGTATTGCAAGGAGTAAGAAGTCTTAGCTAAAAACCTTAAAAGTAACAACAAACTTTTTTGTGAAAATCTTCTGGAATTCCTGGAAAATTTGAGGGAGCTGGAACAACTTAAAAAAAGAAAAAAAAGAGAGCTTCAACAGTGCTGAACCATTTTGTTCTTTAGAGATTTATATTTTACCAAATGTAGACATTTTGCTTTCAAGACTATTTCACGAGCAGCAAACTCAGATGTACTTTGGGTTCACTCTGGTATTTTCCGCGGGTGAACGGTCTTTCAAGTCTGTCGGACCGAAACCCAATACCGCGTTGGGCTTTGCCCAGTCTGGGCATCCGGTGTGAACCAAATCCGCAAATTTGGTATACATTTGTCGTGACGACATACAAATTGATGGAAAAATAACTACATGTATTTGCCTATCCTCTTGCCGACAGACGGCATATTTTGTTTACGCCCATTCTGTTGATGGCATTGTGTCCATATGGCATTAAAGGGACAACACTGGTTTGATAAATTAGAAGTCGTAAACAGTACTGCTCTGTTATAACGGGCCTGGACTTACGCAGAGGTCATGGAGGCCAGGGCCTTGGTGCCCCTGGTCTTGGCCTTGGTGCCCCTTCAGAAGTTTCCCATAGGCTTTTAAACTTTC
This sequence comes from Pisaster ochraceus, assembly GCA_010994315.2. Taxonomy (NCBI): domain Eukaryota; kingdom Metazoa; phylum Echinodermata; class Asteroidea; order Forcipulatida; family Asteriidae; genus Pisaster; species Pisaster ochraceus. The sequence continues at coordinate 5,869,556 of CM021544.1, read as the reverse complement.
TAATGGAAGTGCCCCTTGCAAAATGATAACGGCATTGCCCTCATGAAGATGAAAGTCTAGGCCTGTCATAAGCCCTTGGAACCAAGTCTCACTGGAGTCTTAAGTTCCGAAGACCAAGTTTTTTGAGAGAGGTTCTCAAGCCAAGTCTCAAAGTTTTTCTCTTCTTTGAGCAAGTCTCAAGTCAGTCACTGTTGTATTTTCTCCCCTGAACAAACTTTGCCCTTGAGAAGTGTACTAGGAATACTCAACATAACTTAGTAATTATATGTATACTGTCAAATATGCAAATATTTGCCTAGAGACCACAAAGGGAAAGTCCCAATTTCTGGAAGACAGGTCAGATGTAAAGCTTCCAGTCAACTTGTAGTTAAGTCTTTAAAGTCTAATAATAATGTTACTTTAAGTTAGAAACATTTTATTTTTTAGCTGTACAAATGGAAATAGGAAAATAGAAACTTTGAAAACTTAATAAATATCAAGTTCCAGTCATTTGCACATCTGTTTCCCCAGTTTATAAGCTTGTGTTAAATCATTATTGATTTTGTTTTTTGGTGACCATGAGTGTCAGAAAAACAAATACATTTTCAAAATCTCTGTGAAGGCCAACTTTTGCTGCTTAGTCTGGGAAGGTGCTAGACACATACAAGTTCTACTTAGCATAAACAGGTTACCACCCTCAAGTGACCTGCAATGTACCTTGCTTGCCACTGGTTTCTTGCAAACACTTGGCTAGTAATTAAGCTAGTTAAGCACTTATTTCAGTGAAGGTGTCGTTGACACCTGCAGTAGTTTCCCTGATCAGGTTCATAGATATCCTTATTGGGGTAGGATAGTTCCAATTGGGGTAGAGGTATATCCCAGCTGGGACGGTATGTGTGACTAACACCTAGCACACACTTATATATTTGAAACAACTTCTGTCTTGACTATCAACATTTCTGTGGACTTTTTTGTTTGTTTTCCATGAAAAAAAAAATCCCTCAGGGGGTGAAGGCAAAGGTAGTTCATCACTCAAACTTGGCCCAAAAACCTGTGACTTTTCCCCCATATGCAGACTTGTGTAATCATTCCAAATGACATATACAGCACGTCTCTAATGGGAAGTGTATTCACTCACCACTTGAGTATTAGTCTGTCTGGGGGCTTAATATTCTACATGTGCCCCTGACTTAGGAGGCTGGTTAACCAGCAATTCGGTTCTTGCGCGATTCCCGGAGGGGGGAGGGTGGTGGTGGTACCATTGGGGGAGTGCCCGCCCAGGGATTAGAAGGGCTAAGGTGTTGTTTTCCCTAGCACGGGACATGGGTTTTCTTCTGTCTTTCTTTTTGTCTTCTGTCTTTTGTGAGCAAAGCGTGTGGAAGTCACTGTAAATGGGTCGTTTGAGAACGTTGTACCTTAGCTCTGGTCTTGACTTGCCAAGAGGCTTAGATGGATTTTGGGATGTATATTTCTTTAGTTTGAGGGAGCTTTGATGCTATAATATTTTCTGATAGGCTGGGGGATGCTGCTGGGGAACGCTGAGGACAAGAACTGGCAAAATATTGAACAACCATTCCTATAACTAAAATGACTTTATACAATTTGCACCTCCCCAACCCGACACCTCCCCACCTCATCCCCTTCCCCACATCACCCTCCTCACCCCACCTCACACCCTACCCCACCCCACTTAACATGAAAGTGGTCCTTGGCCATCAGAGTCTCAGATTAAGCAAAGCAAGGGACCTTACTATTGTGAAGAAAACACAAACTTGTTTGATTGGCAATGACAAATCTGATTGGAATTGCCACATCAGTTATCAGACCTGTCCTCTCTGTTCGTTCTCTTGGCATTCTTACAGACAATGATGGTACACTACCTGGTCAAGTTCTGGGACTTTTGCCGCACACCAACTGAGAAACATTATACGTATTTGGAGGTGCCTTGATGAGGGCAACATGTCACTATATTGTTCGAGGCTTGGTTACCACCCGCCTTGACAATGGCAGTTCGCTGTTTGTTCACCGATGCCCAACTGTACCAACTGCAGCGCATCCTGAATAAACCTGCGCGGCTGATGATGTGTCATTTCACAGAGACGCAAGCATATTACCCCCTACCTGACCAGGCTGCATTGTTTACTTACTAACCATCGCATGACGTACTCGTTCTGATCAATGTGTTCATTTGGCTCCTCAATGTCTGTCTGATGACATTGTTTTATATAATAACGGAAATGTTCATGACCATGCCCTCAGGTACCACTGATCACACCTGGGTCCAGATTTCATAGAGCTGCTTTAAAGCACAAAATAGGCACAACATGCTTACCTGGAAGTGGTTACCAGCCAAATTGTCATGTCACGTGTACCATTTGTGACCGGTATCCCGCTTTATTTTGCTGAGCAGGAACTCTTTAAGCAATATTTATTGTCCCCAAAACTTGCCGCCCCCTTTTGATGATAATTCTGTCTCTGTTGCAGGGTAAAGTTTGGAGAACACTCTTCCCATCACTGTTAGGAAAGCACCTTTCCTCATTTTCTTTTTTTTTTAAAGAAGATAAAATCTCATCTTTGTACAAAATGAAATGTTGATGTTGTTATGTTTTGTTCTGTCTCATATCATGCCTTAAGTCTGTGTATTAGTTTTGTAAAATGCTTAGGTCTGTGAATAAGCCCTATGAATGTATTAATAATAAAATCATTAAGCACTTATTCACAGATCTAATCATTTACGTATTCATGTATGTATCTGATATCCATATCCTGTTTCGTTAGATTTCATATTGCCGATGCCCTCTCTAGAACAAGCCAGAAAAAGGAACCTTCAATCAGCCAAACCCACTGTCCTTACACAAATTGCGGTCGTGAAGTTTACTCCCATAATTGCTGTTTTCAATTTGTGTACACTGTCCAGTCATGACATATTACAGTACTCAGAGAGATCATAAGGAACCCCCACTTTTTTTTTCATTCAATCCCCCTCCACCTCCATCTGTTACCACCTGTCACCCCCCCCCCATCTCAAACTTTGCTTCCTTTTTGTGAGACGCTAATTGGATTGTCAAAGGAAGTGTACAATTTACCCTCTGCACCAAAGGACCCAGGTGGGGGGGTCAAGAATATTGTGTCAAGGTTGTGCTGCCCGTGTTCAGGAATTCATTTTCTTCCTTTCGAAGTTTCCGCATTTTCAGACTTTTCCGCCGTCATTAACAGTTTCAGGACTTTGGACGTTTGTAATCAGGAAGCTGTAAATGTCAGATTAGAAAATTTGCGATCGCTGTACGTGGTTGGAGAGGAACTTGGGAGTTTTTCTTGAGTGGGTGGTATGCCCTTATTGTTTAAATGGCAGCGGGACATGGCCCCCTTGGGAGTTTACTTCAAAACGGGATCTGTATTAACCTTTTCAAGACTGAGCATTTGTAGAAAGAAAAAAAAAACACTTTAAGGTGGGTTTTTTTTGGCAAATAGAAGAGATTGCTGTGAAAAAGCATTTCAAAGAAAAATGAGTTCATGGGAAAGGCACAAACATTAGGGGGACTTTTTTGGAGGGGAATGAGTAAGAGAATTTCTTAGCTTAATCATGGAGGAAGAAGGAAAAAACAGGTTTGATCACTTCTGATGAAACTATACAAAAATCCCAGAAAAGTCGTTGTACAAGTAAAAGTAGTTGTTAAAACTCATTTATTTGTTTTTGTTTCATTCTTTGTTGAGGGGATAAAAAAGTCACTGGCAAAAATTTAAATGCAAATGATATTGATGAAATAATTGAAATCGAAGCTCATTTAAGGTTGAAACTATCAAACTAATTAAACTTTTTTTCTGAAATGAAAACTAAAACAATCAGTTTGATTTAAGTTTTCTTTTCTGTTTTTTTCCAATCGAAAATTTTATGAAAGTTTATGTTGTGGGGCTGAGAAAAAATGTACTGCTTTAAAGTCTTTAAAAGCTTTTAAAAGTCATTGAAAGACTTGAGTATAGTATAACCCAATTAGGGTAGTTAACAAATGGGTATTGAACATGCACAATGAATTTCCACTTGAAGTATGATAAAGTATAACCCAGATAGGATATTTAAAAAATCATATATAACTTTTTTGCATATAATGCATGCAAAATGTATTAACGATACCCAACTATTTGAATTATAAAAGACAATGACCTGATCGGGGTAGTTGTAAATATGAAAGCTATGAATTCAGTTTGGGGAAGTTAATAAATATGAAAAAAAATGACACAATTGGGGCAGTTAATAAATATATCGTTATGCATAATGTATTAACCATGCACAACCATTTGAATTTGAAAGAGTTTACCCAATTGGGGTAGTTTAATTAACATACATCGTTATGCATAATGCATTAACCAAAGGGCTGTCCCTGCTCTATGCATTAATCATACACAACCATTTTAGTTATGAAAAATATCACCCAATTGAGGTAGTTAGTAAATATGTCATAATCGCACAAAGCATTTACCTTACATAATACATGATATAAAAATATAAAGTAAAATATATAAAAATATAAAGTAATAGGGGTAGTAATCCTTATCCCAATTGAGGGCACTGTGGCTACAGCTGTTTATAGGAAAAGTAATACTGCATGTTCTGTACATTCTAATATGTTCATGCAGTTTCAATTGATAAAAGTTTATTTTAATTTTTTTTAAATGTTTTTGGAAATCAAAACGATCTACATGAAAGGACGCTCTTATCTGGCAGTATTTTAAGGTGTCACACTTTTGCAGGGATTTTTTTTTTTGCTTTGACAATACCAGAAAGTGGCAACTTCAGCAATAATAACAGGACCACATTTTGTAGGTGTCATTCCAATCGTTCTCCTGATTTGTTTCAATTCAAATGCCTGTAAATTTTGTCAGCGAGCAAAATGGAATATGGTGTGCCTCCAAATTTCTTGAAATATTTACCCAAAAAGTGGTTTTTCTCTTTGAAAAAATCGCACTTTTCTTGCTGCTGAAAACTGGAGCGCGCCCTCAGTCGCAGTGTTTTACACAGGAGCGAACCCTATATATAAGACAATCAAAGTCACCGCAAGCTCAGTACCATTTGGAAAGAATGTTAGAGCCACAGCGAGTTGCGGATTTTTGTGAGTGTAAATTGTTCAAACTGGTGTCGTGAAACAGACTTTGGAATAACATGGGCACGTGCAACCTCGTAAAGGATTTATTAATGTTCGACGGTCGGAAGGACCCCCCTGGATGGGTTCATGAATTAGCCAGCAGCGACACGAAAATTGATTTACCGAGAAACATTGTTTACAACGGTGTACATGCAGATACGCCAGTATGTGGATTTGATGTGCACATGAATACCACCGGTAAGTCCATTACTGTAGTATGCCTCATGCCAAGTCAGGTGTACGCATTGTGGTAATCCAAGCAAGGTTTCTGAGATTTTTTGTTCCTTCTTTTTTTCTTTTTTTTCCGCAAAATTTCGGTAATTGGTGTTAGCCTGTTAATTTGTGTTGACCAACTTAGTCTGGGTCGTGCCAACTCTCGTTATGGCATGTGCAACTCTAAAACGCTAATGCACTCAACGTAGATATTCTATATGGATAATGCATCTGCTGGGGTTGGAAGCAATTTACATTGTAGGTAGACACATTTATTTCCCTTCTCCCACAGTTTAGTTTGGAGAAGTTCAATCCAAGGTTAGCTACTTTCACAGATTGTTTGGGTTTTTTCTTTCTTTGGTCTATTTATTAGTTTTCAAAAGGAGTTATAGGGTGTGCAACCCTGCTCCATCGGTGAATGTAGTTGTTAAAAGTGTCAAACTTCAACATTTTAGATTTCCAAGTTTAGATAAAGGTTTTTATTGGTTATTAGGTTTATCTTATACATAATGACATAGAGTATAGAGTTGGTATTTGTCACAAATAAATAAACAAATAAATAAATAAATAAATAAATAAATAAATAAATAGCTTAAATCTGAAAACTCACTCTGATTATAAAAATGTACCAGTACTAGTTAGATTTTAGAAAATAGCATTTGAAGACTCCCCCCAAGTCAGAGTTGCTTATTTTGATTGCCGTAGATGAAAATATGAACGTTCACATAAATCTTCTTTTTTTTTCTTTTCTTTTTTTAATCACCCGAACACAGTTGTCATAATAATAACTAGTTTTACATAGCGCTTTATCTACAGGGACCTCAGAGTGCTTATTATTATTTCTAAAGACAGGTTTTTCAATCTTTTTTAATTAAGGCATCCTTTAGGGGTTTCCAAAAAGCTGCATTCAGCAGCCACTGTCAGAAACAACAAGGCAAACCCTTTCTCTTAGAGATAAGTGTAAATGGGTTCTTTTACATCGCGTCCCCTTCTGTTTTGCCGCTTCCCAAAATGTATCATAAACTTGGGTGTGATTCCTGGCGATACGGCAGTTTGACTGGCCTCTGATTGGAACCTCCAAACAAAGATGATTTACAAACAAAAAAGGGAGACCACCAACATAAGGGCTAGATAGCTCAGTTGGTAGAGCAGCCAGCACGTTAATCAGGAGGTCACAAGTTCAAACCCTGCTCTGGTAAATTGTTTCTTTGTTCAACCCGAAATGAATTAAAAAATTACTCCACTCAGTTTCCCTTGTGGTTAATTACTTGACACATATTTACTATTTACTATTTCAACAAACAATGATATAGGGCCTATACACCCCCTTGGATGGTATGGATTATTTAACATTTTCCAAATTCCAGATGAAACTGATCTGCATGTATGTTGTGTTGATAATCTTCAAAAAATCTCCAGATTTTTTTTTTTTTCACACCAGTGGTCTTTACTCTTTATCATCAGATATAATTGTTTTACCCTCCAGTTTTGTTTTCCTGTGATGTGAACTTTATTGTTACACAATTTGTTTTTCGGGGGTGGGGGGGGGGTCTTCAAATTTTTCAGAAATGCAGAGGAATTTAATCTGGCAAGAGACATATTTCAAAGCCACTTTCAATCTCTTGGCACATTTCAATTGTGATATACTTAGATATGATGTCAAATTCAGGGCTAGATTGTACTGATAATGTTTTAGTGTTCAACCGCTTCTCAGAAGACTTCATTGCAAATCAAAGAATGGAGTCCAGACCCCTCGATGGGAAAATCACATTTTCTTCTCCACTTTGCTTATCCCTATCCATATATGCAGAGCAGATCTTTTCAGTACTAAGGAGTCCCTTTGATTTCTGAAATCCACTCAGCAAGACAAGTTTTGACAAAAGCAATCTACACAGCAAAGTAGATATTATCAAACCAAATATACACAATTGAAAATAGAAATCTTCTTGTGATTTAGTTCACTGCTGCGGAGTGAATAATTATTAATCTCAATGCTTGGATGAGGCTGCTTTAGTTATCTTCATTTCTTTCTGGTAATGAAACCAAGGATCCTGAATGTACCATGCCCGATATGTGGCAGAGGGTGTGTCCCCACCCCCACCCCAAATGTTCCCAAACTTTAACACACCCTTTTCCTCTTGTACAGAAGTACCTCCCTAAACTGCTCTTAAGAATTCCTGAGATTCCCAGAACACAATGAAGACACAATAGGAGGGAAGGGTACACCATGTCTAGCACCAAATAATCCTGAAAAGCGACTAGCTCTGTAACATGTAGGACTGTTGATGACAGATGGCGGCATATAAAAGCACAATGAAGGGTGGTGTGTTGGGGGTTTTAAAACTTGGTTTGTCATAATTTATTTATTTAAGATCCATCTGGTAGTGAAACCAAGGGACCCTCAAATATGGCGAACTTTGTAACCCACTGTCCTGATACCTCAGGGGTTTAAAGTCTTTCATCATCTTTGAAAAAGAAAGTTATGCAAATATACGCACAAAACAAAGACTCTTGTCAGGCTCTTGTTCCACTCCAAAAAACTCTTTGCCACTTAAAATTTTAATGTCATTTGGGTGGGTTTTTTTTTATGAGTTTTTTTAAAGAGGTTTTTCATTATATGCATGTAACCTTTTATTAGTAACCAATCCATTTTGAGTTGCCGACCACAGGGCTACCCCTAATTGATGACTGCAGCATGGTGGTAAAACCAAAATTTATGATAGAGCCAAGATTTTGTTGTAGGTGAGGTCATGGTCAAGTTGAGCCCTTCAACATTTTGAGCTCTTCATGGATAGAAGATATTTCTGTTCTCTATTGCAAATCATGACAGGCAAATATTGAAACTACATTAAATTGGACAAAGAAAGGCAGGCAACTTTGTATTTGATTGTGTAGAAAACATAGGCTGGCTCATAGGAGTTTCATCTTTGAGAGGGCGAGGCCATTTTCCTTTTGCAAAGGGCACTTCCATTGAAAAATCTTAAAGTCTATGGGAATTTGTTTAAGTTGCCCCAAGGCCAAGTCCAGGTGCAACAGCTGCCACCTTCATGACCACTGTGTAATTTATGTACGGCATTCTACTCTTCGCATGCATTATAAATAATGATAATACACAGGTCTTAGACAGTACTTTTCATACACAAATGGGCATATCAAAGTGCTTACTATTTTTACACTACATGTGTGCAGTAACTACGTTCGGATTAGAGACCCATTTATATAGCAAGGCAAGGGTTTACAATGCAGCACAAACATGCTAGAAACACAGGGGCGAAATCCCTCTGCACAGCCATGTATAGTGCCATCCAAAGAACAAAGCAGTAAGAGTCAAGTTTCTTGTTCAAGAACCTGAACCCACACTCTGATAACCCTGGAACAGTGCACTGGACCACACAACCATGATAGTACCACCCTAAGGACAAAGCAGTTAGAGTTAAGTTTCTTGCTCACGGACCTGAACCCACACTTTGATAACACTGGAACTTGAGTCCAGTGCACTAGACCACACAACCATGACAATACCAGAAAGAAAAAAAAAACACGAACACAAAGACCTCTTTCACAATCGGGTTCAAATTTCAAAGCTGGAGACACTGAACTACGTTATTAAATGTCATGTATGTTGCCAGCAATTACATTAATGGCTACATCATGTTCTGAACCCCCTTGTGTCGGCAAACAAGACATGGCCGGAAATTAACCAATTTACCCGATTAGCTCCAACCTCCTGTAGAATCAACAGCCATGGTTATCAGCGTCCCCGAACCAGGATGCGTGCAACATGGCTCATACCTTTATTACTCACTCACTAGCACCTTTGGGCTGTTCCCATCCCGGGGGAGTTCTCATACTCTGCAGATTATTGATGTGATGATGGTCGTGTTGGGAGAACATTTTGTCGGAAATGACTGCAGTAGACCTTCTCGATGACGATACCTTGTAATATGACACCACAAGGGAGAACAAATCATGTTTTCCATTTA
>CM021544.1:5845711-5857332 GCA_010994315.2 Pisaster ochraceus | reverse complement strand
TTGAACATTTGTGGAATCCTTGGATCCCTAGTTGTTCACCTTACTCTAACAAGTGAAGGAAACAAAATCAGGCACTTTTACGAACCCAACGCTCATTGACGTAACCGGATATTTTCATGGGTGGGGGGCAAGCTTTGGCAAAGACATAATTTGGGGGAGGGGGCTATTTAACATTGTTTGGGGGGCAAAAAGGGGCAAGGGTTCTGAATGGGAGGGAAGCCTTCCCCCCCTTTACAAAAAGTATCCATATGATTATGAATTCAATGACCAAAGGAATGAGAAGTCAAAGCCTTTAATATCATCATCATCATCATCATCATCATCATCATGTCCCCTAGCCTTGCGGCCATTAGGACGACCCTGCACTCTTGGCGATTTGGCTCCACTCTTCTCGGTTCTCAGCCAGTCTGATTAGTTCACCGGTCTCTTTCGCCGTCCAGTCCTTGATGTCATCAATCCTTTTATAATGTTAAGGGGGCCAATTTCATAGAGCTGCCTAATCACTACAAAATTATGCTTATATAGGAACAAGGTAACCATCCAAAATGTCACGTCATACATACACAATCTCTGACTGGTATCCTGCTCATTTTTTTTAAGCGAAAATTGTTAAGCAATATTTTCTGCTTAGGCAGTTGGGCCCTGGTTGGTATAGGACAAGTGCCGAATACAATCTTTTGAGAAATTAACACCAGATTGTACTCAATTCAAATTGTCACCTGTTATTAAAATTGCATTCTGTAATAGTGGATCATACCACATCCTCTTATGTTTTCTAAAGGGTGATGAACGTTGTAAAGTATAGTGTTATTTTCAATTTGTACGCTTCTTGAAAGATTCAAAAGAATCTGGGAACCAGATTTCCCTTTAACTGTTCCAGACAAAACATCTCAAAGTGGTTGCTTTTTCAGAAGCCCTTCCCTCAACAGTAAGACTTCCTGATATTGTTTCAGCTGTCATTTGTATTGTCTAGACTCTTGATCATGGCCTTTCAGAGACACCATAGAATTAAAGTCTATGGCATATTTGAGTTCATGGAGAGTTTACAAGGACACGCATACTTTGTGCACCTATAGTAATTACCCAGAAATATTTGTGTTACCATCTACTATCTTTGGTCATATGTTCCCATGCGATAACAATAATGTATGATTCGCACTTTTTTGATAAAATAATAAGTTTACTTAACAATGGTTTGTATGGGAGAAATTGTTCTTTAAAAAGCTGCAGCAGGTACACCTAGGAGAAGTGGACCAGTGGACCCAAATTCATGGAGCTATATTGCTTAACCATTTTCTGCTAAGCAAAAACAAAAAGTTAACCATCATTTTGGCTGGTGACATTTTCTTTTTAAGCAGAATTACGTTGTACTTTGCTTAGTTTTGTTTCTTTGGGCAGCTCTGTGAAATCAGGCCCTGATTATGACATTGTAATTTCCTTGAAAATGAAATATATAATAGATAGAAAAAATATATCAAGTGATAAACCACAAGGGATATTGCCATTTGAAATAAAAAAGTCGCATCCTCTTAAGTGGCCCACAAGTGGCCCATCTGCTGCTGCTTCCCAGTTTGTAGCGTAGCCTTGGGTATGATCCCTGCTTTTTGGCAGTTACAAGTTGAATGGTTTCTGACTTGCACCCTGATAAAGGTATTGACAAAATAGAGAGACCTCCAACACTGAGCTAGAGATAACTTAGTTGGTAGACTCCTGGCACGTTAATCTGGAGGTAGCAGGTTCAAGTCCCACTCTAGTTAATTTTTCTTTGTTCAACCCAAAATTTGACAAATACATAAAAAGATAAATTAGTACATAAATAGATTGATAAATATGTAAATAAATATATTGACAAATAAATGGAACAGACAGATTTGAATTTTACAGTTTTTAAAATAAACTTAAAAAGCTAAACACTTCTGCTAAAAGTTGGTGAGATTTTCAAATTATCCACTCCCAGCCAACCATTTTTTCCCCTTTTTTTCTGGCTTTGCTTAGTCAGGAGGTCTCTTCACCTTCCCCACCCCTCCCCCGTAAGAACACCCCCACCATCTCCCTGATCCAGCCTAAATAGTATGCCATTGGTCAGCAAGTTGGAGTGAGGAAGGGATTGTCAGATTGTGGGCTGATGTCTTAAGTTCCATTCCCCAAGGCAAAGTATACCACTACGTTTTGTTTTATAATTATGTCAATGACTTACCAGAAGTGGTCTTGTCAAAAACAAAGATGTTTGCAGATGATAACCAAACTATATAGCAGAGTCCAAAGGAAAAACTCAGCAGATGGAGATGCAATCCAGGAAGATCTTAACCATCTCAAGGACTGGTCAGATATTTGGCTTCTTCCGTTCAATGCCTCGAAATGTAAATGCATGAATATGGGAACAGACAATCCTGAAAGAGCTTTTACTCTTGGGGGGTTAGGACATCCTGACGGCAAAGGAGGAGGAGGAGAAGGACCCAGGAGTGTCTTTGACAGATGACCGTAGACCATTATCTGCAATGCACAAAGGCAGCCACCAAAGATATGACCAGCCTGCTGATCATGAAGAGAACAATTCAACCACATCGATAAGGAGAGCTATATAAAGCATTTATCCACCCACATATTGACTGTCCAGGCATTGATCACCTTTTAATGATATCAAGACACTAGAGAAGATACAAAGGAGAGCCACCAATCTACCAAGAGAGACTTGAAGAATTTAACCTTTACACCTTGGATATTAGAATGAGAGGCGATCTGATTGAAGAGATACCCAACCAGCAGAGTTTTTCACAATGTCGTACAGCACAAGCACAAGGGGCAAGGCTTGAAACTCTTCAAAAACAGCTCCACAGGGGGTTAAATTTGAGGAAAAACTTCTTCTCCCAAAGAGTTGTTGAACTGTGGAATAATCTTCCCGAACATGTTGTCAATGTGAAAAAACGACCAACATGCTCAAAGGAAAAATAGAAAAATTCTGGAAAGAAAATGGATACGGAGTACTAAAAGGCTTTTTAACCTATAAATCCTAAGTAAATAAGCAAGTAAAAAGCATAGATTGTTTGAGATACTTCAATACTTTTCTAATGACTTCCATTATTTTGGACAAAGCAATATTTTCTCAAACTTTCAGGTGCAAATTAGGCCGTATCTGAATTGGCATTAGAGCTAGAGCTACAGCTACAACTATTCCTCAGGGTGTTGCTTAGGACGTTCTATACTTCAGTGCATGATGATGCCGCGATTTAGACGTAGCCATAGCTGTAGCCGCTAATTCGGAGTACTGCCTTATTTTTGTGTCGAGATCAAACATTGAACTTTCTGTTTTTGTTTCAAACATATTTTTATTTTGTTTCCCCCCCCCTCTTAATTATTTGGACAGCAAAAAAAGAAAAGAAAAGAGGGTGCACCAATGACCTCAGCCAAGCACTGAAATTGGGCTGGGAAAATCTTCAATTCCAACATCCATCCTACATTGGAGTACAGGGTTTGTTTAAATAGAGCTCAAATGTCAATAAATGTCATTTGAAGAATAAGAGAAATCCGAAGATGTTTCCACCGTTAGGTTTGTTGACAAGTACCTCCTGCAGATGAACTGTGTTTACGTTTGAAAATGGTTGGGGCAGGGGGTGGTGCGTTAATGAAGTGATGAGGGATTTTTTTAAGGATCAGTGGAGATAAGTATACTGTCATTGTCTGGGTGACCAGAAGTACTTGTCACAGAAGAGAAATTGGACCCAATAAATTAGTCGCTAGACCAGAGGGGGTCCCCCTGGACGACTGCCAGGGTTGGGCCCCATGCTATGTCAAATGCGGCATGTCATTACTTCTCCACTTCTGGACGAGGTTTGAACCAACAAAAGTCATTTGAACAAAAAGTAAATAATTTGTTAGTGTAGCAATTCGTGTGGACGCTCTTAAATGTTATGTAATCAAGAAAATATGGAAATCAAAAAAATCCAAGCTCCACTGTATTGAAACTTGACACTTAAATGTTTGGACTCAAGACGGGGGAAATTTGGTTTTGGCAGTGAAATAGTGCTAATTTATATGCACAATTATTAAGAAAGATACAACAACAAACACCCATGGAAGTGTCAGTTTCTACTTGTTTAGAAAACAGCACAAAACTGTTAACAATATTTTCATAAAGAACGTCAAATTCATCCACCTTTAATAGCGAGGCGACAGCTGGTACCAACCGCATCTTTGGCTATATTGTGGGCAGCATTCCAATGGACACCACCAAAATTTCCAAAATTCACTTAAAGGTGAATTTTTATTGGTTTCTGGGGCACTTCAGATGAAGTAATTTTACAGGATGCTTACTACCATTACCATCTTTATAACAAGTAGGCTTTCCGATATAAATTATACAAATTCTTTTCGGGATCTTAGTTCATTTTGTGTACATGCTTGAGAAGTTTCTAAACTTGGCCCTGGTTTGTTCAGGTAGTTTATTGTCTTTGCCACTATTTCTAAGCTGATTTTAAAAATAAGTAACTTTTCTCAGATTTTATTTCTTTTTAAAAACCATACAGTAAGGAGCTTCACAATATGAACCACTTAATAAAAATAATGAGTTTTTAATCAAGTTGAACAAAGGAATAAAATGATAAGATGAACTAAGGTTTTAAGATTATGTTGTGGGACGGAGGTACAAAAACAAAGCGTTTATACAAATGACAACAGTAAATGTACAATGCAATATTCCCAATTTATTATTTGAACCAATTTTTCCTCACCGACCAACTTTTATCAATAAGACTTTGATACAGGAATTTATGGTCTGTGCATATAGCGCCCTCTTGTGTGTATCATCCCCAAAATAACAATTATGGTCAGTCCAACCAACAAAAATGAATGGAAATATGGTACTAGCAAAATGTACAAAAACGAATACTGAAAATATCTGAACCTATATTTAAATCAAAGTGGATACCTGCAAAACTATTTTTAAAATATTGCTGATGAAATTCCTTTGCTAAGCAAAAAACAAGCAGGCCCCCACTAAGTAGTATTTTGGCTGGTAACCCATTTCTGCTCTGCAAGATTTTTTCCAAACTCATAAAAAAATTTGCTTATAAGCTTTACGAAACTGGGAAAAGACGTCTTGGGAAAATTTGACCTCCAGATTTTATTAATAGGCAAAAGTCATAAATAACTTTGACAATAACAATTTCCTTAACTTTTACAAAGTTCTCATCATGAAGCTATAAATATTCAGCAGTCATGGCCACTCTGATTGGTGAGTACATGCCTGGTCTCATGCCAAGCGGTTCAATACTGAATCCATCAAAATGCGGCAAAACCGGGGGATAGCTTTTGAAGGGTTTTCAGGATGTAAGAGTATACAAATTGGGCCCAATTTCATTGCAAGGCTTATTACCAAGTTCTACATGCATGGCCCCCATAGAATCCTACACTTTACAGGTTGCCGTAAACACAGACTTCTGTGGTAAGCTTCACCATGAAGTTTGGGCCCAGAACAACATGTACAAATCATACATCACATATTTTTTACAGACACATTTGGACGGATTTCTTTCTTTGGGTTTTTCATTTTCCACTTTTATGTAAACAAGTGTTTTACAAAAATATATATACATGTATGTAGTACTCCTGTTGATAGTTACCAGAAATATGAAAGTGGTAAGCGACAACCAAAATGTTTGGTGAAATTGCCAAAGTGCTTTATAATCTGATTCTATAAATTTGATACATTTTTTTGAATTATTTATCTTAAGACTGACTACGTTTGTAATAAATACACTTTTTTGTACACACAGATGAAACTTTTTCTGATCAAATTGTCTCCTCTGAAACGTATTGATTTTATATAGGATTAAAATATACATCACATAAAAAATCTGCTTGAAATACAAGTTGAATTCTGAACATAAAACTGAAAAATCATACTGGAATAATGTACATAATTTACACACAAGCGCCTTATTTTAAAAAAAAGATCAGCCACCCTTTTCTTCGGTGAATTAAGTAACATCCCTCTTTTTTGTAATAGAATATGCCCTTTACATGGACCTAACATGAGGCAAGTCAATGTGAGGGCTTACAACAAGGGAGAATTAAAATGGACGGAGAAAAATGGAGTAGATCGGTATATTTTTGCGTTACATTTTAGACGATAAACTTTTTTTTTAATGGACGGCTACATCTTGTTGTAAATTCTGAGAAGATATTGACATTGGCCCCGTTTCATAGTCTACATTACTATACCTCATACATATTCATGATGAGGAGCCAAAAT
Organism: Pisaster ochraceus; assembly: GCA_010994315.2. Taxonomy (NCBI): domain Eukaryota; kingdom Metazoa; phylum Echinodermata; class Asteroidea; order Forcipulatida; family Asteriidae; genus Pisaster; species Pisaster ochraceus. Next base: position 5,851,082 of record CM021544.1, on the reverse strand, counting down.
CTCACAGGTCCATTAAGTCATCTCATGCCAAAAGCTATTTTTGCCGTTTACAGAGAGTGCATGTCAATATTCATGCACAGCTTAAATGCGCACGCGTAGTAGACTTTTGCTTGTGCAGCAGCCTACTACGCATGTGCTTTACTAAGCATTCATAGAATTGTCGCATGAGTGTAATATACAAACAGCAAACATCGCTAGGTACATGAAGAGATGGGCACACAGAAATGTCAATCTGCGTTTTCCCCAGCTCAATGAACTAGAGAAGTATGAGGTATAGTAAAACAAACATAACATGGTTTATTTTGGGTAGACAGTTGGCATTGTATGTAGCTTCCCTCGGTATTGGAAGTTGACAATCTAGTTCCTTTGACGAATAATGCTTGATGAATGTTGAAGTTCTTAATTAGTTCCCTGTCACTGGCTTTCTACAATGAGTTGCCAGAAAGGTCTCAACATCCTGTCAGGGAAAAAAGGGAAAGGATGAAATAAATCAACTTTGCATCTTCAAAACTTTGTGCTAAGTTTTGCATAGTGATATGTGGATGACAAATGTTTGTAAATTTGTATTATACAAATGACTGGTGTTAAACTTCACTTACTGGTTAATGGTTTAAATGTTCATTGCTAGTACCATGATACACAAATTAAGATTTCACAACCTTCAACAAAGAGGGTTAATGAATCTTGCCAGAAATTATTGTGTACTTAGGCCGGAAATCCATGTGTTCGTCACGCGTTGTGCATAACGCTTTGTGCCCAATCCTTCAAAATAAAAATACACACTAAGCAATGGGCATAGTTTTTATATGTGCATAGCTTGCACGTAATTTCATTTTTCTGCATTGCACACTACGCATTATGCTCAATGCATGGCGGATACATGGATTTCCAGCCTTAACCAGCAATGTTAAAAGCCACAGCCATAAGCAAAAGCAGTGTTGTTTGTTTGGTGTCTTTTTTTATAACATGGTCTAACACTGCAACAATCAAAACTTAGTTTTGCTTGTACATATGTTAAGTTTTGCACAGTGATGTGAATTACATTAAATGTTTGTAAATTGTTATTTTAAAATGTGTTAAACTTCATTACTGATTATTGGTTTAAATGTTGATGGTTTTTCATCAGTTTAATAATGCTAGTACCATGATACACAAATAAACTGTGCTACAACCTTCAATCCAGTGGCTTAGTGAATCTTGCCACAAACTATTACACCCGGTTCAGACAGACGCTCTAGAGTCGCACTGAACCAAATTATTGAATTAAGTACTGTACATGAAAAGTTCAACGTCTGAAACAGTTAGGAGCGACTGGACGCGCTAGAAGTTGAAAGATCGCCTGTTGCAGTACTTCTGAACGACTCTGGAGCGCCTTCGTTTCAGACATCGATCTTGTCATGAGCCGAACCTAAAGTAATATTATGTTTAGTTCGCCTGTCTGAAACCAACATTTATTTGGGTCGACCTAGAGTCGCTCCTAATCTATTTGGTTCAGCGCGACTCCGGAACGCCTGTCTGAACCGGGTGTTAGTTACTTAAGTGGGAATGAGTTTGCAGACCTATCAGTTTGAACTTTATCAACTCGGAAACATTTCTGAAACCTTGGAAAGTGGTGAGGTGCCCTTTACTGAGGCAAAACTTTCTTGCCTTTACAAGAACGAAGTATACAAGGGGTCGATTTCACAATAGTCCTAACTTAGGACTAGTCCTAGGAGTTATTAAAACTTTAAGACTAGTCCTAAGTTAGGACGAGTAACTCATCCTAACGAGATAAGACTAGTTTTAACTCTTTGTGGAATCCAGGCCAGGCATGCACTGGTTAGGTTGTAAACTAGCTATGGTTGTTGGAAATACTAGGCCTATATGTATAAAGAAATTGTGTTGCTCAGATGAAGCGCAGTCCATGCCTGAAACTCGCTGGAGGCAATTGCCCCCATGCCCCAGATCACTGGTGCCCCCTTGAAAATATTCAAATAGAAATTTAGATTTTCCAAATAGAGGTGCCCTTTTACTGATGAAAAGCTACCCTGCCTTCACAAGAACGAACCACCAGCCATAGGGTTGTTCTTCCTGTAAAATGATAAACTACTACATGTTTACTACAGTGTACTGCATTATGTTGAATGTATTATATTGACTTCATCTTATGGTGTTACATCAAATTTAAAATGGATTACATCAGCTAGTATGATTTGAGCACTACAAAGTCCAATTTCATGACTCTGCTTACCACGGAAGTCTGCGCTTACTAGTATGTCCCATAGAATGACATGCTTTACAGGGTGCCCTAAACACAGAATTCCGTGGTAAGCAGAGCCTTGAACTTTGACCCAGTTTGACATGTGAGTGGGCATCAGATCCACCTTGAGTTAAGTTTACAGTGAAATGAGTTTGTAAGAGTCAAAGGAATTAGGGTGAATTACTTGGGTTTAAAACACCTTAACAACAAACCCACATCCATTAATGCAAATGATTTGATAATTGAGGTAAATAACCTTCAACCACCCTCCCTTTAACTTGCCATTGAAAGCAATAAAATGCTGTTGATGTTTTTCTTCCCCGATGTTTCGTTTTCCTTTTTACACATTCTTCATTATACACATAATGAGAACAACTTTGGCTGCAACACCTTTGTTGTGGGAATTTTGTTAGCCAAATCAGTCTGATGGACTTTTGAGTCCGACAGACTTTTGAGTCTGACGCTAGGACTCAAACTTGACCTTCTTGAGTCAAGACTACAACTCTACTTAACCAGTATGCTTCAGGATTAAACAACCTGTTCCTGTTACCCTTGCAGGATTATTTTCAGTCAGAATTTTTTTTTTGTCTCGCCATTAATAATTGTTTTGTCAACGAAACTCTGTTTGGACATCCATAAAAAGGTTTTTCTCTTTGACATTTCAAGATTGTAATGGCTTGTTTTTTAATTTAATGGTCATGTTTCTGAAGCACAATCAGACTGCTGGAAAGCCGTTATGTAATGACCAATCATCGACCCACGCCCTGAAAAGATCGCATCCTGGAGAGAGATGACAGGCCTCATGACAATGCAGCAAAATCTTGGCTGGTATGTCAAAGGAGCAGGTTTTTGACAAAGGCATTAGGCCCAAGTCCATCCAAAGAGTTAATCCGTTTATTGTTTGCAGTGCCTTTTGAGTGGGTTCTTTGCACCATGAACATGGGAACTCAGTGAAACAGTTGCCTAAATGTACGTGCAACCCACCACACGTGGCATGACTATCGCCAAAGACGCACAGAAACTTGAATGCCTCTTTATTAAACCGCTGCTGCGTGTTGCACGAGACCTCTGTGCATTATGGCGTTATTTTGTCTTTCGAAGCAAACTGGTTTATGAAAATGTACTCGGCCTGAGACTCGAATACAAATCTGGAATGGATGCAGAATTGTGGATTATTCTAATACCATACATGGAGAGTGCTGGATGGTTAATCTGTTAGACACTGGGCATATGCAACAATCTTGCATAGGTTCACTGTTGTTTTCTGAAAAACTCTCTCACTGGCAGTGCGTTAATTTTCAGATGCCAAAGACAAAGATGAAAGTCTACATCTTCGACATCTAAAAACTCACTAGTGCGAGTGGTTTCAGCATTGCTTGAAACTTGACATACTTAAATTTGTCAGAAAACATTTCTTATCTAAAAAAAAACTTCAATTTGAAGCATAGAGTATGGATAAAGTGATGGATTTTGCTTTGCAAGTTAGGAAACTTGCCACCCTTTATAAAATAATTGAACAAAATCCTGAGAACAAAATCCCTTGATTATTTTTTCCTAGTTTTAACTCCAACCTATGTGAATTCATATTGCGTATGCCCTTTTTATTATGCAGTGGTAGGTGCAGTGAGTTGCCAATTAATTTTGTGACCTGTACCCACAAAATAGGGGGCCAATTTCCAAACATTATCCGCAAATGTACACTTAAAACATTGAACTGATTGACTTCTAAACATTTCACAGTGACTTTCAAGAACGATGACAACTTTGAGACAAGAGACCCTTCTCAGATGGTGTCACTATTTTATCGCTCCCCGTGCTGGAAAACTTACACGTGCATGCCACGCCTCGCATTACTACAACCTGCGTGAACATTTGCTACAAAAGGCAACGCTGGATGGCATCTAAGCCTCTACTTTTCCCTAAAATGTGTGCAGCACTCCTGCGTGGCAGATATTCTATAGAATCGTGACATCAGTGAGAAGGGCCCGATAGGTGGCCAGACATTCCAGATATTCTTCCATTGTCTACTTGATTCTCAGCTTGCGCACACTTCCGAGCACAATGGATGTAATTTGTAAGTCTGCTGCCACCTAGTGTCTCTCAAAATCTCCCAAGGTTGGATGTTACTGAAGAGCTCTTTTTCGTTCAAAATTCAGTTTGGAAAAAGTCAACTTTAACCCATTTTGTTTTATGGAGGCAGGTCACATTTCTATATCAAATTGGTAACCATTGGCACACTGACTGTAAGGGAATGTACTGCAGACCGCTAGTAATATCTGTCTCTGTGGGGAGGATACTCGGCAGACAACCGCAGGAACTCTTTTACATTCTGTGAAGAGAAGCTTCTTATTAAAAAAACAAACTCTCTAAACTTGTTATACTAATCAAAATCGTTATCATTTCAAATGCACTACCTTGGGCTTTTCATGAGCTTTACCAACGCCTGGTTCAAACCTCCCTTTCGTGCGAAGCAAATTTTCTTGCGTCACAATTGGAAGGGCAGCATGTACCGATTATTGTGTCACCAAAATTTGCTTAACATTCGCAGGAAGTATGAACCAGGCTTCAGTATACTATTGTTTTGTCCTAATTATTGTGAAAATGTTTCAAATGACGAGGATCTTTGTGTGAGTTATATAAGACAAATCCTGAATGCATTTTGTTTGTGCGTTGTCGCAGAATATGGTCACTCGGTGAAATCTGGCCCCTTAAAAAAATGTTCCTGGCCAATTTCAACAAAAACTCATTCAATTTAACACCCAACTCATTCAATATCGTTTGAAAATGAATGCTCCGTTGCATCAGCATTCAACAGTCAAAAGGAGTAATTCAATTTCAACAGTTCAGCATTCACTGATCAAATAAGATCATTCAAGTTCATTAGATTGCAAAGATCTTCCATTTCCGCAAAAGCCAACGGCAACAGGCTGGTCAACCATTCAATTTCATCAAATAGACAGTAGAAATTCAACTCAAGAATGGTGAAAATATAGTCTTAGATGTCTATAAATGAAATAGAATGACTGCAACGATTCTGAATGAGAAAAACATGTGTGTGTGTGTGTGTGTGTGCAGTAGCCAAAAAGAAACCATAGTTTGAATTAATTAAGGTGATCCCGTGTGTGTGTGTGT
>CM021544.1:5818029-5832865 GCA_010994315.2 Pisaster ochraceus | reverse complement strand
ATTGAGACGTTATTGTGAAATGCACTATATAAGAACTAGTTATTATTATTATTAGAGTTCTCCCCAGAATGTTTCTGTTGGGCAATCTCGATCCAAGTTTTGCATGTTTGGCCAAAGTATGCTGAATTGAAACTTAAGTAAGAACCTATACTACTAAAGTAAGAAACTTTAATCTATTCATTGTTTTTCCTTCATTTCTTGATTAGAAACCAAAGCTTAACATGCGCCCACTGAAGGACAGCGACGTCTCCACCTGCTGCATACTCCTCAAGTCCTACCAGAAGAAGTTCTCCATGGCACCGATCTTCAACGAGGTAGGAAACTAGAAAAAAAGACTCACTAGTACCTGTCTGAAGCTGATGAAGTATCACTCTGAGATATGCAGGGATGAGAAATGTCAGTCTGTTATCTAAATCCATACTTTTTTATGTCTTGTTTGTGAACAAAATAGCGGTTTTGTTTCTTTAGACATAAAGAAATCCTGCTCTTTGATCTACTCCTCTACTGCCTGAGGATACTGTTCCTAGAAGCTTCTTGAAATCCGTTACTCCAGGGGTTACCAAAAGGTGGAAATGACAACATCTGAATGTAACTCCTTCAATTCGGAGCCAAGTTTCTGAACTTTTTGTCAGCATTGACTCTCACCCTTGGGATATGTATCTCTTTTAGGCGTAGGATTTCACTGATGTCAGTGCCATAAAACTGGGCCCTGATTTTTCAACTACTACAGCACCGAACTTACCTGATCACAGTTTCATCACTTGTCTACTTCTATTATTTCCTTGATGTTTACAGGAAGAATTCCGCCATTGGTTCATCCCTGTTGAGGGCATCATCAGTACATACGTCTTAGAGGTGAGTTTGTCAGTATATACACTAAAACCATCTTTAAAAGTCCGAGAAGTGTATTCTTGTTAACATGAGGCTACGCCCCAAGTTCTGGTTGTCAAGAGTGTGGGTTCGGGTCCTGGTCTCAGCATTTGTGTCCTTGAGCAAGACACTTGACCATGATTGCCTCGTCCTGTCCATGGGACTGGTCTCAGCATTTGTGTCCTTGAGCAACTGAAAGTTCTGTGTGTTATGTAATGCATGTAAGCAGAACTCAACGCTCAAATTGTTCCGAGGTGGGGTGTTTCCTGGCATGGCTGGCTTCAGCAGAGCTGCCAACTCTCCCTGATCCTGCAGAAAGTTTGATGGGAAATAAACATATCTTTCCATGTTCTGAGGAGCAAAGTTAAAAAATCCCCCTGAATGTGGAAAAATGTTCCCTCTTATATTGAATGTGATTCTTGTGATGGTTGTACAAGATCTCTCTGATTGCAAGATGCAAATGTTGTCAGCTCTGCTCCAGATTGTGCTGCATCACCTTGTGAACCATTGCAATGTGCTATATAAGTGGTTCTCATAATTCAAACGTAGCATAACCTCTAGTTAGGGTAATAAACACTTTGAGATGCTCATAGATATAATCAATGTACATGTGTAAGAACCAAGTATTATTATTTTGCTCATTTTCATAGCGAGGGTTCTTTGTTCATTCCTTGTTTGTAACTCCTGAATTTTTGAATTTCTTGTTTTGCAAGATGGCCGGCAAAGTGACAGATTTTATTAGTTACTACACACTGCCATCGTCCATTATGCATCATCCTGTACACAAAAAGCTCAAGGCAGCGTACGCTTTCTACAACGTGAGCACCAAGACGGATATGGTGGACCTGATGCAAACAGCACTTACACTGGCTAAACAGGTAAGAACGACTGTCGCTGGAGTTAGTCATTACCTGTAGGGCTAAAAGACCAAAGAAATTTTGCGGGATTTGCCAGTAACTGTTTCAGTGAAAGGCCAGCAGGACCAGCTTGTCCATGTTTCATATTAGATAGAAATGCTTTAGCCAGTCGGAACACTTGGAGAGAATTTTGACCGGTCCAGACGTGATTTAACTAGCAATTGGCCAGCGGAGCACTGTTAAGGGAGATAGATTGATTTTTGATTGATTGATTAGATTTAGATAAATGTTCAATTTATTTCATCCGATTGATTTGTTGGTAGTTCTTTTGTCGTTGACTTCATGATGTGATTGATTGATTGATTGACTATCGGTTTTTAAAAATTCATTAAGTTGATATAAATGATCAATTAATTCGAAAATATTACATTTGGGGGTTAATAAATTGATTGGTTTATTGATTGATTGATTTGTTGTCAGTTTATTGATTGACGGTAGAGGTCTTTATTGATCACATATATTGGATTGATTGAAGATTTACATATTTTGTGTGAATGAATCAGGATGGTTTTGATGTGTTCAACGCTCTGGACCTGATGGAGAACAAGACATTCCTGGAGAAGCTCAAGTTCGGTATCGGTGACGGTAACCTGCAATACTACCTGTACAACTGGCGATGCAAAACCATGGAACCAGAGCAGGTAGTGTGGCCACCCTCTACTCCCCCCCCCCTCTAAAAACCTGATTTGCCTGTTCATTAATTCTATTCTTCATAATGAGGAGGACCTCCTACCAGATATTTCATCTCATTCTTCCAATCCTGTCTGTTTCTCAATAGATCGGCCTAGTGCTACAGTAGAAATCACCCACAGGGGCTCAGAGTCAAACCAAAGGATTCACCAGAGTGCTTGTTGAGGAAAATCCCACCCCATGAGGGAGCCATAACTCGTGTTCAGTCAACAAAAACTGACCCCCTCCAGTCTGTGGACAGGAAGTACCTCCCGCCAGCTGACATTATGGCCCCACCCATCCCCCATCAGAATTGAGTTTACCACAGACTGTCCACAACGACCGTTGTCCACGGCAGCTGTTGTCCTCTTCTGTTTGTCGGAATTCTATGAACGCTGCGCCAAGTTCTCAGCATTACTATGGACTTAACCAATCAAGATAGGTTTGTCAACTCACGGTTTGTAAGAGGCTTTCTGATTCGTTGACTGGTCCGCCCAAAACGGCCTTTATTTTATTTATTTTTTTAGATGCAGGTTAATTTGGGGGTTGTTTGTCAATAAAGATCATATGATCTGGAAAACAATTCAGCCATCTTGATAACCTGTCGCACAAGCCTTGGGAGTTGAAAGTGAGGCTTGGTTCATCAATGGTCGGTTCCCCCTGCATGCAGAACTGATTCGACAGCATGTGGGGAGTCAAGGTACCATTGTGATGATGAATCAGTTTGAGTGCGACTACAAACCGAGTATGCATAGCGAAAGTTAAGGCTCATGCCATGTAGTTATTAAAAAGAAAGCTGTTTAAAAAATTGCTCACCCAGGTTTAAGCTTAGTTTAAACTTCATTGTCCTTGGTTCTTCCCTTTAACCAAAATACATCAAGGTCGAACGTAGATTTACCCAAATGAAGTTTGTTGGTGCGAATTAGGGTTTATGTTTTTTTCTCGAACCGATTTTGATCAGCGTGAGTCAGGTTCCTACCAGTTGCCTGCAGTATTTTTATATTTTTTAATGGGCTCAGTACTGCAAGACTGAAAGATTTATGCTCTCTAATCTATAGACCCCTTGCATTATGATGTCGCAAGGTCAAATAGTGCCCTCACTGATGGCAAACAGAAACTAATTTTTGTGGATGCAAAATGGCGTGTAGACGGGTGTACGTTTGCATTGTTTGTCGCCAGCGATGGCAGCCTCCACAGGGATTCTATTTGCTTTGGGTTGTTTCGAGTTTGAACGACCCAAGACTGTAATGCATGAGGCTATAAGCACAATTCGCGCAGTTGAATAATCTCAAATGGCCAGTCAACGTGCTGGAAATTATTACCAAGAGTAGCAGAGTTAAATGACATCTGTGTACATTCGAACAAATAACCAAAGAGCAGCAGCTGTATCTTTTTACTTGCAAGTAACCCTGCTTCTCAGGCAAAGCTTTCCACCGTTGTTTATCAGAGTAGGTGTAAAATTAATTTTGACCTTTTTTTTTCACCATTTAATGCCGAACAATACCCAGGTCTTTAAAAACCTCCCGCTGTAAATTGCCCTAAGCTCTGCCTTTTTATCGGACCATTAACAAACGCTAAATTGAGTATGCCAGGTTCATGGTTGGTACAAATGTGCATGCAACACGAATCATCAGCGTCAAAATCAGTAACGAGGAAAGTCGCTCGTATAAGCACAAGCTGTCAACTGTGTACTGATGACGGTGTGTTTCCCTGTGCATTCCCGTTTGCATCAAGTACGAATCACTCGTTTTAGACGTATCGCTGAGAAATCCTTATTTACACATTTTCCGGTGTCTTGATGTATTTATTATGTTCGTTGCAGATGTAACTTTTTAGAAAGTTTGTTCTCTTTTGGACTATGGTCTTTTCTTGAGAAATGATCGGGAAGTGTACACCATTCACACAAGGCAATCTTCACAGGCATCCAGCAGAGTTAAAAATGACCAATCTGTGAATCTACCGTGAACAGCTGCTCATATGGCAGTAGTTCTGGCCCATTCGTAGAATACTCGCACCAAACGTTGTGATAGGCTAGGTTTTTAAAAAAAATCGTCATCAGAGAAATTGGCTTCGTAAATTAAGTTGAATGAATTGTGCCTTTTGTATTAGGAACTGAAAAAGTAACAATCTATTTTTGCCCTTCGTTGTTCTGGGTTTTTTTGAAGTAGAATGTAGTGGGGTTCGTCGTCATCCCTAGTCTCTTGTGGATTTTTCCTTTTGTTTATCAAGTTCCTGCGCTGGAAAAAAATAGTTTAATTTATACCATTCACTGACCTAGATATGAATAACTGAGAGTGAAGCTAATTTGGTTATGGAGCCTAGACCATCTTACATTGCAAAGGTTATATTTTAATGAGCTTCAGCACTCATTTGAAGCTGGATATGTGGCATGGTGTACCCCCCCCCCCCATTGTGTCTCCATTGTGTTCTGGGAATCCCAGGAATTCTCTAGAGGATTCTAGGAGGGGGTGTACTTCTGTACATGAGGAAAAGAATGTGTTTAAGTATGGGAACATTGGGGGGGGGTACACTCTCTGCCACTTATCAGGCATTGTAGATCAGCCCTCCAAGAGCTGAGCGTTTCTGGCTAGATGCAGAGCCTTACTGGGGGTTCGAATCCCAATGCTGCCGATGTGAATTGTTTCCAAGAAACTCATATGCATTTAGTATACAGTGCTTCAGAGCTATGCTGGTGAGAGACAAAAATTAAATTATGGTCAAAGCAATTTCCGTGTAGTTTGTTAGTTTAACTTGTTTTATGATTGCATAGAGAAAAAAAAAAAGGAAATTTATTGGTGTATCAAAACTTACTAGGTTTATGACAATTAAATGAATAATTCATTACTTTCATGCAATGGATATTAATGTATACCACTGCATCAATTTGCATAATATTTAAATGTAATTATTATACATATTTACTGGTGTCAGCACATTCGAATGTGTAATTTTTCTACTTCCTTTTCTTGACAAATGCCATTTCAAATACAAGTTAATATTGTCCCAGGCACAACTTGGTATATGTATGTTTGTTTTTCTGTATTGTGACCCCATCCCAATCGTTTTTATAATTTGTCCAAGAAAAATACACCTAACTTTTATCTAAGTAAAAGCGATCAATTAACCAGTTTGCTTCAGGGTTAAAAATCTTTTTCCCTTTAACGGTGCAGGTTTATTTTCAGTCAAAATGCAACTTTTTTTTCCCTAGCCAATGCTGGCAATACAGTATAGAATCTGTTTTTTACAAACTGTTGACAGGTATGTGAAAGGAACAGGTCTTCGACCGAAGCATTAGGTACAAATCAATCAAAAAAAGCTAATCTGTTTGTTGTTTGCTGTGCCTTTTTACTGGGGCCACCGAACCTCGACCAAAGGGACTCTGTGAAAGAGTTACCCATGTACCGCAACCTGCCACAGTGCCTCACCACACATGGCATGTTGACATGACTACTGCCAAACATGCACAGAAACGTGTATTTGGGTTTATGAAGCTGTTGCTGTGTGTTATGCAACAGTTTTGCGCATTATTTTGTCCTCCGAAGCGAACTGGTTAACTATTTCCCAAGTCATGGGTAGAAGAAAAATTGCTACAGTTCAATTGTCCCATTGCTTCACAATCATGGCAGATAGTTAATTAGTTTACTTTATCATTTGAATGTTGCCCTTTTTCACAATGTTGAATGTTGACATTATTTTCCTAAATCCACAATTGATTCAATGCATAAGTGTGTCGTACTGTACATGTGCAATTCGCTACGCACTTGCATATTACTTTGTGAAGTTTGTTAAATTGCATTAGGTGCGTTTATTTTGATGTGCAAGGTCATGAAATTGAATGAGGTGTATTTAATTTGCCAAAGTGTTTTAAATGTCAAGTGCTTCAAACTGAAGGTGTTTGAAGGAAACATTTCTTTGATTGCACAAAATGTGTACTGGTTGGTCATGTCATAAATTTAATCTCATTAAAATTGCGTATAGTGTGTTAATTTGCACAAATGCGAAATGTGGTACATTTATTTGGTTTTATTTCACAAATGCGTAAACGTGTATGGTGGGTAGTACGTGCATTTTAACTAAAATAAATATAAATTGCCTGAATGCATTCAAGTCCATAAGTGTGTGAAACAGCTCTGTGGTGCAGTCACTGTGTGGACATTCCTTTGTTCTATACACTTAAGGAAAATCCTATTCTTCAACACTGTAAAAAAACACTGTGGGCGTGTGTAAGTCCAAATAGTGTTTCAAGTCCCTACATTACGAGGACCTCTTTTGTTTTCAGGTCTACACTTCATATGCAGCGTTAAAACAATTCAACATGTGTTAAACTACAAGTGTATGTATTTAGCTGCCCAAGTAAGTTTGATTCCACACTTAATGTGTTTTGCAGGTGGAATGAAATATTTGTAATTTAAATTGCAAATGTGCTGAAAACTGCGCGTGTTGTAAACCGCACGTCCATTGAATTACACATGTGCCACACAATGCTCAAGTGCATTAAACATAATGTGCGATAAACTATATAAAGGTGTAACATACAGCAAATGTGCATAAAACTGTACAAGGAATTGCACAGTTGCTTATACAAATTAAATGTACTGTTTCATCTGTACACATTACTTTGCTATTTTTATCCCTTTTTTTTAATATATGTCTTTACCTGCAACACCGCAAATCTAACAAAATACTTTTGGTTCAAATTAACTTGTAGATAGTAGTACATTATGCTTATATGGAATTTTGATAACTTTTGCAGTAAACAGAATGTCCATTTTTTATTTTTCATAAATTTAAGTATGCAAAGTGTCATCTACATGTAGAATACAACATAGTCATCTTCATTGTTTATGTCAAGTTTGATTGTGTGACCCCCTTTCCCCAGCATGTTTCGTACACTTGACAAAAGATGACCCCCCTAAGTTTGTATTATTTCAACAAATTTGAATAAATTCTTCTCCAACTAGATTTCAACATGCGTTGTTCATTTTGTGGTGTATCAAAGTGACTCCATACATTGATATTAAACCCAGTTTGTGACATTATTTTTTGTTCACATCAAAAACGAATTTGTCATGAAATGTAAAGGCAGTTTAGAGCCTTGTATGAATCAAGTGACTTGGGAACAGCTATGGCAGTTCAGCAAGTAGCAACTTTGAAAAATATCCATTTTCAGTAATCCGACCGTAGCCACCCACAAAGCCATCAATCCAGACATGGCCTTGGTAACACTTGTGTCAGCTTGTTTCATACTTTCATACAAAGCAGTAACCATTCAGTAAAAATACAATTTTTGTTTTAAGTGACAATCACATGTATTCAATGGCTGTTGCTGTATGTTCCTCTTTCACATCCTCCTATTATTGGGTAGATTGTGGAGTGCTGTTCCACCATCCAAAACCATTTACACGCTTTACTGGTTATGCATGGGTGTGTACACCTTAATCCAAGGGTGTGTACAAAGCAAAAATTATAGAGCGCCAAAGGAGGTAGCTAGGGTTCTCAATAATCCAAACATCACACCATTTTTTAACAACATTGGGTTGGCCACCGACAGGCATTCCTCTCTCTTTTTTTTTGTGCTTTGCTTAATTTGTTGTGTAAGAGCCTCTTTAGACTCTGACTGGTGTTGGAATATTTCATTCGGTAGTGAAGCACAAGAATCCTGGAAAGTGCGTTTCAGCTCGGCTGTGAATGCTTGAATTAGCTGCTCGGCTGTGGTTCTTGGCTGTTCGCCAAAATGGCCTTCCATTGTATGAAAGAATGCTACTAATGTTACTGATGTTGTAGAGTAGGAAGAAAATTATGTTATGGAATATAGCCTGCCGGTGCCCAGTTCAACCGAATGAAATAACATATCTCTGGCTGAAATGTATAATGTGCACTGGACGCCATTTCAGCAAGCAAGCAATTACAGTAGCAGGAAATTCTGTGCTTACGTCAAGCGTATTTCATTGGTTAGCAGGGAATTTTTGCTTGTGCGCATGCGTACTCCACATTACTAGGCATTCTTCGCTTACACAGCTAGTTCAGAAATTCGGCAGTTAGACAGTAAGCGGAGAACGGGAGAACAGTAATGGCAAGCGCAGAATTTGGCGGTAAGCAGAGCCGTCATGAAATTGGACCTTGTGCAGACAATGACCACTGCTGTCCGATGCTATAATAAGACATTTGCTTGCTGAAACAGCGCCTATGCTTGTTTCACATTCCAACAAATATATCTGGCACCAAATGGTCAATCAGCAGGACAAACAATAAATCAACCAATCGTAACAGGTTTTTCTCTTGTTAAAACTAATGTAAGTTTATTATGGAAAAATTAGTTTCTCTGATGACACATGTCGCAACCATAAAATTTACAGCCAAAAAGGAATTATACACCACAATCATCAATACTGCGTAATTTACAAAGCTTTACAGCCAAAATACAAACGATTTCTATTACATTTGTTAGTCAAAAAAAGACAAGGAAATCCTGTGATAAAAAAAATTGCAAAAAGCACAAGTTTTCTACTGGAATTCTACTGGAAAATGATCTACAAACACCGATAGTTATTAAAAAAAAACAACGTATACATAAATAGGGAAATAAAATATTTAAAAATGTACCATAGCACAGCAGTTTCTGTGGGGAAGAAGAAGGAGGTTGACCCTTAAAAATGTTGGTGGGGGATACACACTTCAACAACTCCCTACATTTGACTTATCATCTCGAGGTCTTGAATTAGCCTCGTTTCTGTATTACACCAGTCCCAATGTTTGGTATTGCACAAGAGCGTCCAGATTGTTGAACCAGCTCGCCCCATCCAGTGGCCGATTTCACAAAAAGCCAAGATTAATCTTAAGTGCCAATCAATCTTAACTGCTAAGCAAAGTGTGATGTCACAATACAAATCACTTATACAGACAGCTCATCTGAACTGTTTCAGTGCCAGCTTTTTGGGGGCGTTTTGAACCTAAAATCCCCAGCTTTTTGAAGTTTTTAAAAATTCTGTATAAATGTGGGTTTTTTTTTAAGTCTTTCTCACCAAACAATAATATATCTTGCTGATTTGTGTTGCCTTGATACATCCTAAAGTCACTAGAATTTCTAGAGTAATAATGCCCTCTTGTGATAACATGTATATTATGGGTCGCACATGATTGATGACACTTTTCGAGTATACATGTACATGTACATAAAAAAGATCGTACATGTACGATAATGGGGCTTTCGAAATACATAAAATAGATCAACATAAAATAGATGTACATATCAACCCTGGCACTGAAAGAGTTCAGACGAATCTTAGTGCTATGTGAAATCGAGCCTTGCCAGGACACAAAGGCTAGGATGTGAAATTTCTTTCATCTGCTGCTTTTAAGAAAATTGCACGAAACCTCTGTTGTTTTTAGAAGCTAGTCTCTTGGTTACTCAGCCTCCTCCTTGTTATTCTTATCCTTTCTTTGACCTTGTTCTCAAGACTCACTCTCACAAATAATTCATATACTCAATTATGATTCTGGGTTGAAGTCTGTCGCAACTAGTGGTCATAGACGAGTTTGATTCGAGCTTGCGGTAGTGTTAGCGTTATACTGGGTAAGAAATCAAAAGTACTGAAGAAACTACTTCAAATCATTGCATTGTACAAAATTGTAAATTTACATGTACAGATTAAAAAAATTATAGCTTAATGGAATATTTAACTGAAGTAAATGTATAAGTTAGCATCACTTTTGAAATGTTCTTTACTTGTCCGTTTTGAGCTGTCCTGCGCCAGTGATTTAGTGGATGGGATTATTAGACTAGTTGGGATAAGCCTTCTGATAGCCAAAAGATGGGATTAAAGCCCGACAGCAGAGATCTGTCAGTGAGTATTCCAACTACCAATAAATTGTGGCTTGAAATTGTCAGATAAATTTCAAACTAATTGAAAATTGATATCAAAAGTTTGTTAACACTTCAGTTGAATTTCCCAAATTAATATTAATACAAGTTAACATAAAAATTATTTTATACGGTAAGTCTGCCATATATACATAACGCAAGCACATCACCATTGCAGTAGTAAACTGTGTAAGTAAGCACAAACAAGCATCTTGGATGGGAGTGAATTTTTAGGGGGAGGTGTGGAGGGGGAGGGGGAGGGGGGTTCCCATGCAAGTTTTCTTTGTTTGTCTCATTTTGATTAAACATTAGCCAAAAAATGCAATTTCTACACAACTGAATGCATAAGCATAAACTAGTTAAGTGTGAACAATATTTAACTGACTCTATTTCTCGCTCAGGCTTTATCTACCATTTCAAATCCAAACACTCAAAGCGCAGTTGTAAAATGGCCGACTTGGCAACAGCCAGAGCCACAGTCAGGTTCCCATGCTAACCAGAGAGAAGTCAGGTACTCAGACAAAGTTAATGATGGATGAATTTGGCACAAGGGGACCAGACTGTCTGAACAGCAAGCCACGTCAAATTTAAATGTCTTTGGCTGCTTACCATCATATTCTACGCTTACAGTGCCCTATTTTAGGGTTTTAGCACAAAATTCATTGATAAGCAGTGCAATGAAGATTAGCCTAATTCACTTAGAATATCAGTCTTTGCTGATCTGGAGGTTGCAATGCAAAAGCTTGCTCCGAACCATGTGAAACAGCAACACTAGACTTAGTCTGCAGAATTCAAATTGAACATTCACTTGTACGTGAACAAGGCAGTGTACCAGACATAATTCAAATATACCTTGTAAATGGCTTATTCCAACCCCACACACTGATGCAATCCCAAGCCAGAACACCAAATGATTAGACCCAAAGAAAACACATGCAAATGTCTTTTTAACCCTCTTTAAACAGATATATTTACAACCTAAATTACGTTTGGTTGTCAGTTCTGGTGTACATTCCGTTTTTACATTACAAGATTAAAAATACCTTTTGTTATCCTAATTAACAATACGCCTCTTGTTTACACTTCAAGGCATTTTTTTTACAAAATATTTGTATGTATCGTTAATAGATGAATCAAAAAATGATATATAGAAACAAACAGACTGTTTGTCTTTCCAAATATCTGGACAAAAAGATTATTTAAAGGTATGTTACACAACCATTTTTTTTTTTGCAATTTAGTCCAATTCCAAGTTGTGAGTACCATTGTTTTTAGTCGACCTGCTTTTGGGGGCAAAATAGCCTCTCCAAGGCAAACCATAGAGGGCGCACTGCATTATGAACCACTTGTATTGTTTAATTTTTTGTCTGGAATTCATGAGCAAGATTGAATGTGGTTATTTTTGACTGGCACATCCAAATAAGAAATTACGTTGAGTGAAAATTAGTCTCACATAGAGCAAAAGTTCAAATGAATACTTTTCTTCAACTGATTCAATTCACCTGATGTTATCACTCACAAAACCTTTTTGGTTTTGCCACTTTGGGGGTCAAGATACCCTGTGTGTTAATAATTACAATAATAATAGGCTGGCATTAAAAGAGCGCCTTTTCCAGAGGTTGCAAAGCGGTGTTATTGCGTGGTGCGCATTTTGGGTGGAAAGGATTAATGGCTAGATGCGCACCATATCTTGACACGCATTCTGACTCCCAACAATGGCAGACCGTGGGCAGAAAGTAGCCATTTGTGACATCAGCACAACTGCTCCATAAGACAATTTGCACTGCTGTCAAGTCGATGAGAAAAAAAAACAGACTACAAATAAACAATCTTTTCCCCTTACTTTTCCACGATGGAAATGGATAAATATTGGTCTTTAGAGGTGATAAACAAAACAAAAAATCACACAATCTTTTTTCCACCACATTTCAAAATCAATGTGATCAAAATGACCCTTAAGGGCAAAGTAACCAGGCCCCTTATTTGGTATGATGGGAAACCCTTTTCAGTACAGTCTAGGACCTAGACGAAATTACAATATTCAATTGCCACCCATTAATAATGCTGTATATTAAAGCCTGAACCGCAAAAACAAAACGGCTTCACACAAAGGTTTCTGTATCAAAATGCAATCATCTCAATAAAAAATAAACATGTACTTTGAAGTTACCATACACCACATTGTAAAGTACCGACTAAAAATTGAAATTTTTCTATGATGTTACTCTAATTCTTTTCTTTCAATAGACTGTGCACGTCTCGTGCATATTCAAACTTCCGGAACCAAGTTGGTCCCAACCATATTGAGTTTTACACGTGCACGTTTCTGTTTCTTCAAAAACTTTTGTTTAACATGGCTATACAAAGTCTATTATATTGTTGGGAGGGTAAAATTTAGCCATGAAATATATGAGAGTAAAATCAATTGAACAAATCAACAAAGAACACCACAGAACAAGGCTGGACATCAGTTTCTGGTAACTTGTAAACAATTAAGAATTTTGCCTAACTGACAATAATGTCATCATACCTATGTAGATGGTCGCACAAAGTCAGGTTTGATTAGCAAATGGGGTTTCTAAAAAAATAGTCTCCTCGTCCTAAGTCTCAATTTTGTTTCAATGTTTAAATAATTATTTGTATTCTATAAAGACACTACAATTGAGTTTCTAAGAAATTGCTATGTGTACTTTCATTTTCAAGAATTTGTATGAATAGAATTTTAAAAGAATATTTGATTTTATAGAAAAGTTAAGTCTTCGTTTGAGTCGTTTTCTCGTTTTTCGATATGCAGGAGACTTGCACAGTCTGTAACTGGAAAAATATAACAATAAAAGTAGTAAGCCAGTTCACTTCTCCCATTATGTTACTCATGAGGCAACAGGCTCAATTGGAGCAGTGGCTTGGGTTGTATTGCTAGCCAATTCCTGATAGGGCGGCGGTTCCGGCATGGGCGTGACAGGGGCATTGGAGGGCATAGCTGCAGCAGGATGTGCAGTGGTAGGGGGGTAGGCGGGGTTGGGTGAAGTTGGGGGGTAGGCGGGGTTGGGCGAGGTTGGGGGGTAGGCCGGGTTGGGTGAGGTTGGCGGGTAGGCCGGGTTTGGCTGTGGGTAGGGTGTAGCTCCGTTGATTGGCATCACTGGTGGAGGCTGGCAGTAAGGTTCGGTCTTTGGGTACAAGTACGGTTTGTTCACCGCCTGTAAATCAAAAAGACAAACAAGTCTATAAATTATGTAATTCCTGCATTTCTTGTTAAGAATATTCAAAGCCTCTGCATCGTGAGAAGATTATCTTCCACATTATTAATAATTAACAAGGGCTACTACATGATTCATTTCCTTTGATGGCAACTTCATTTCTCTCCAGAAAATCTGAAAGTACAGGGAGATCAATCCAGACATATCACAGACGGCAAACGACCATTCGAAAAGAAGAAAACACAACAACAAGATCATCACCTCGTCATATGTAGGAGGACCTTGGTAGTAACCCTGAGGGGCAGTTGAGATCGGGTGAGCGGGGTAAGACCCTACGGGTGCGGTGCCCCCTCGTGGGGGTGGGACGATGGCACCGGGGCCGGCGATGATGGTGCTTCGATTGCTGTTTAAGTATGCCTGGCGACGACGGTAGAAACCACACCCGCCACAGCAAGTCATCAAGATGAAGAAGACGATGAACCTTTGGGGGGAAAGAAAATAGTAACAAAATTGGGTTGATGTTTATCAAGTTACCTATCGTGATTTTATGATAAAGTGTACATTCTCATGCTTTTATGAACAGCAGAGTTTTGAAATAGTGTGTCAGATTGTACTGTAAATTGAAAAATATGACCCCAAAATTACATGTACATGTAGTCATTTGTGGTACTATTGCTCCATGCAACTAAATCAGTTTATTTTGATGGAAGTGAAGCAGTTTATGAAACACAACACTGGAAGCCTATCGATGCCACATAATCCTCTTCAACAATAGGACAAAGGTCTGGAATGGGGGATTACACAACGGCAGAAATTGAGCACTATTTCTACCACCACCAATCCTCTTTGTGTGGTTGAAACGAAGCATTGCAGGGTTAGTGCCTGCTCTGTCCGAACTAAGTAGTAGAAAGCACTGGCGACTTTTGTTTCGGTCATCCAATGTGACATAAAAAATACAAAAGTCACATCCCCCCCCGGCATGCATCTGGTTAAAAATTGGCATGTTAACACATCCTCCGGCCTTAACTAGTTAAAGTAGATGATGTTAAAGTTAAAACCAAAAGTGCTTTTTATATCTATTTCATTCTAATACTGTAGTTATATCAATAAATATTTAATGGCCTGCTGTTTCGACCCTTGCAGAGTCTCTCCCGAGGGATAATATAATTATTTCATTAATGTCACGAGACATGTGCTTACCAGAAATACCAGATGTTCCAGAAGCCATAGCTGTAGTAACCTCCGTCATAGTTAGTGCAGCATAAGGACCCACAACAGTATTGGTTGTATTCACAGCTATTGGAAAGAGGGAAGAAAAAGAA
>CM021544.1:5759444-5779553 GCA_010994315.2 Pisaster ochraceus | reverse complement strand
TCTTATTTCTTTTTAGTGGTTGAAAGAATAGAAATCATTGTGTCAGTGCAAAAACATTGAATCTTCTAAGATAGCATTTATGTGCGTTACACAAATTTGAAAGTGTCCAAACTTTGTTTTTTTTCACTGGAGCATTTTAGAGTGAGATGCAATGTTTTGTGCACTTTCGATGCTGGGCTCAGTTGTCGTCTGCTTTATGCACACACCCTCTATGTCAGCTGTGGACATTGAGTATTAAAACCATGTGACATGCATGGCAACTAACCATGGACCAATTTCATAGCGCTGCTTGAGGGCCGATTTTTTGCTTAATGTGCGATTTCCATTTCATAGCGCTGCTAACCGTAAGCACACGAGAAGGCATGCTAACCTTCCGGTGCTTACTGTATGAAAATGATTGACGAGACAATGCAAATCCATGGTGAACGTGCAGGATGGCTGCCCAATTTTCTTGTTAACCTGTGAAATACGCTTACGCTTATGCACATTTTTCTGCTATAGTTTGCACGAAAATATGCTTACCCTTAAGCAGCACTATGAAATTGGGTACTGATTATCTAATGGAAAAACTGAAATTTGCCATACAGCTAAAATGGCATCGCGCATGAATTGCCTCGAAGCAGACGGACAGATTTTAAACAGCATTTGCAGTTAGATTTTCTGTTTGTTTTATTCAAAGACATTGTACTTAAAAAAGATGGTGAACAACACGTTGTGTTAAGTTGCTTGTAAATTTTGTCATATTTAAAACTACTAAACTTTGTATAGATATCGGTATGTATATTTGTATGTTTTATCGAGAAATACATGTATGTGAAGTTCAACAGATAAATTAGCTGCCTTTATTTTACATTTTTAATTTTGTTATCTAACATTTTTTTAAAATTAATTTTTTGGGGTGTCCGCCCTAGAAAATCTGCATGTTAGTGGTGCAGACAAACGCTGTGTAAAGATGGTGCAATAAGGTGGAAATATAGTTTTTCATATACGGGCATTTTGGCATTGCAAAAAATGTCTTTTTTGGAATTTAGCCTGCCGCATTGCTATAAGCATGTAAGACAGAAAGCAAGCCCAGCCACACAAAAACAGGGCACCAGGTGAGGCTAAGGCATGCCAACTAAAAATATGTTTTGTGACCAGTTCCTCGTTAATTTGTAATTTTAATGTAGCAAGTATTTATATTAAATGATGTGTATTAACAGAATATTAGCGCTTTCCATGTATATTCACAGATCCTATGTGTATAGATTTGTAAGTCATTGAGCAATATTTACAAATGTAACTGAGAAGAAGTGTATCTGTATTTATTAGAATATTTATAGCTTTGAAGGGAATAAAACAAGTCTCTAGTGGGCGTCGGGCGAAGAGCTGGATTTGGCTGTAGGGCATTGGCTAAAACTATAAGCCACTTGTATTTCAGAGACATTTGCCAGCCATTGTGGCAGCCATCTTGTCTTTCTTCCAGTCAAAGGAATGTAACCGAAACGAGGCTGGAAGGAATACACGGTCAGGTCTCTTTCTGGTACATTGAGACTTAGTATCATTGCACACAGGGAGCAAGACCAAGATGAAATCATCTTAGTTATTTAAGTAAGCAGAGTATTCCATGTAAAACACCAAAAACAGAAAATCACAAAAGTTGTTTTGTTTCTGATTGAACATCTGTGCAATAATTGTAAAAGATGTGATTAATTCATTAAATTGCATATTCATATATTTAAAGAGAAGTTGGTTGTATTCGTGTGGAACTGGGAGTCTTGAAATGTATTAATATGAAACAAGAACCTTCATTAACATTTATGAATTTATGATTTAAGATTTATGAATATTCATCAAGTGGAAGAATCATGAATAATTATCATCTGAGGAGGAATAGTTTATATGCATGTCTTGTAGATAATCAAGATTGACCATGAAGCAGGATCTTGGAAAGTAAACAGGATCATGAATATTCATTTATTCAAAAGAGATGAAACTTCAGAAGTTTGTGAAATCTACATATTCAAGAGGTAGTCTTGAAAATGAATAAGTTATAGAAAATTAAAGAGTATTTATATATTAAAAAAGCATCATCAATACTCACTGATATTTTTGGACAAAGAATGCAGTGCAAAATAAAGCAAGAATGGTGAAAAATTATATCAGTGCATGAAGAAGCAATGAGAACTTTTTAAATGTATGGTAATATTTAATTGAATTAATAATGTATGCATCATAATTATGAGCCAAAATTTGACCCAAACACATGCTGTGTGCTAAACATGCCATTAAAAAAAAGTAAAACAAAAAAAACATTTTAAAATCCAGACCTGGATTTCGGTGTGCTTCTTGGTTGAAGTCCCGTGGAGCTCTTGGAAATTGTTTCAATTAATGAATTTTACCTCAGAGACTTGTTTCTGGCAAGGGTCACCAAAACACGCCCCTAGTCTTCCTTACGCTGGTTCATGTTTCAGCTTTGGATTCCTCAGTGCAGATTGTCCAAGCAGCATTTCAAATAGTTTAAAAAACTATTGAAATAAAATCAGGTTGCGTTCAAGGTTTTGGATCTTGAGGGTTCCTCCTAACCCTAACTCTGACCCTTATACTAGCTCTCTAGTTCTCGGTCATGTGTCTTTAGCCTTCTAGCTCTCGGATCTTTAGGTTCTACATATTAGATCTTTGGGTACTTGGTCTCAGAGTTGTAGGTTCTAGTTCTCAGATCTTTAAGTTCTTGGTCTTGGGTTTTTAGATTTTTGTTTTTGTTTTTTGGTCTGTCATCAGGAGTGGGACTTGGACCATCAGGTTCTACATCTTGGGTTATTAGGTCGAGTCTTTGTTGATTGTCACTTCTACCTTTAGGTTTTGGATGTGGCTCTTTGTTGATCACAAGTTCTTGAATTTAGACGTTCTGGTTCCAGTTCTTCATTGATCACCACACCTAATACATGGACCTTTGGAGTTCTAGATTTTAAATCCTTATGTACTGTACCTGACCTTCATGTTTCAATAGGTCACTCATTGGATCTTTACGGTTTATAATTTGGAATCTTTAGACTAAGGTCGTACTTTTTAGGTTTTCAACCTTCAGTCCTGATCTTGAAATTCAGGTAGGAGTCTAGAGTATCAAGTCTGACCTATGCACTTGCAAGGTCGTCATGGAGAGTAGCCTAAGTATATCAAAAATTAATTGTTTTTCAGTGCCTATTAATTTAATTCAGTGGTTTTTATAAACGATTAATCCTTCCATGTATGTTTATTTTTATTTGTAGTCACCTGCAGGTATTTTAAGAGAGTATAGAGTGACAAAGTTAACAAGTGAACAAGGCTATTGTAAACTTGATATTGGAATCTATAGTGAGCTCCAGCTTGATCTAGTTTTAGTGTTACAGCTTTAGTGACACCTTCCATCGCGTACAAATGATGGTAAGCGTGTGAACACCATGCCGCCTAAGATGTGCACTGCACTGTGATCACACATAGAGACGCCAACTCCCAAAATGGCGACCAAGTTTATTGTGATGATGTGAGGTGAATCAGGTCAATAAGTTCACTTTGTAGATTTAACCCTTTAGAGACCATAGCGGCCGGAAACAGCTTGTACCAAAATGCCACTATGTCAACATCGTGGCCCTAAATGGCTGCAAGATCTGACCTACTTCTAACTGATGTTGACATAGTATTTGTGTTTCTAAACTGAAACCAAATTTCTGTTTTATGTTGTTCTCAGACACTTTTACAAGAAATATTTTTTCTTCAAAAATTCAACAACATGAATGGTCTCCAAAGGGTAGAATGGCTCTTATTTGAGTTGCAGTTCAAATAACTATTTTTGTGAAAAAATAATATACTATTTATGTTTTAACCCTATAAGACTTAATGTGGTGGCATTAAAATAAAAAAGAAAGATGAACCTCCATTTTGACTGGGAAACTTTTGTTGAAAAGTGCAGTTTGTTTTGTCGGCTGCCGAGGCATATTTGAAGGCTGTACTTCCTGGGCCCAATTTCAGCTACTTAAGCACAAGTAAACATAAGCACAACAAAATTGTGCTAACCAGAATAAAAATAGCAGCCAAAATAACATGTCACATGCACAATTTCTGACTGTTATCCTGCCAACTTTTGCTAAGCAGCTGTATGAAATCGAGCCCAGGTGTGATGTGCATTGTGATCATCAGTTTAGCTGCTTTGCAGGGTGTTTTGGGGTTTAGAATCTGCAGCTTCCTTAAGGACTTCAATGTCCTGGTACGGTAAGCGCAAATCCTTCTACAAGGGTAAGCAAGTCATGCAATTTTGTCCCTGTTGAAAAAACATGGTGAATTGGCGGTAGAGTAGTTGGCAATAAAAACAACTGGCATTGCCTGAAATTATTTTTGTTTTAAGTGTGGTTTATTTTGAGGACGGTAGAGAGGTTTCTCAAGTACAGATAGGGATGCCATTACGTGACACATAAACACAGCGTCTGCGTTTTGCAAGGACGTTAACAACAGATACTGGAGTTCACACACGTAGGTTAAAAGAACAGATACTGTTTTGCAGATTTTAGTTGTATTTTAAGTGGCTTTATAAAGGTCAAATTCATGCTGTAACAGGTATGGTTTTCGTCATGATTATTAAAACTATTTTTTACAAACAAGAAAACAGGATTGTCCAGTAAAACAACAGATACTTTTAAAAAGTCTTGATTTAATAGTCAAAAGTATAACCGCAATTTCTATTAACATTACAAATGCTGTTCCACAATTCCAATAGATAAATACATATGATACATGCCAATGCATTCTCCTTGATCTAAAGATTACCCAGGACAAATGATGTTCTTATTTTTTTTATTCATAAAAACTTTTGAACTTTCTAAAGGTAAGGTTAATGTCAGACAAATACTTATAAAGCAACAGTTTAGTTCACCTTGACATACTACTTTCAAAATCAGTATCAACCAGTCCGAGCATAAATATTTACCTGACAAGGATTGATTTAAATCTTGGTTATCTATCAGTAGTAGTGCACCAGTATTTCCCATAAGCTATAAACAAGTTCTCAGATACAGTATACTATCAGGTTACATCTGTGAAAAATACATTAAGTTCTATCACATGGAACCGAACTACTATAAACAAGTTCCTAAAGAATCCTCATTGAATTGTTTGATAGTTTATAGGATGGCTGATTTGTTTTGAACCAAACCCTTACAGACACGTTCCTGAAGAACCCTCTTTGCATTGCGTTGTTATGTATCTTACAGGATAACCGACTTGTCTGGAACCAAACAACTATAGACCAGCTGCTAAAGAATCCTCAATGCTTTGCTAGACCTTTACAGGGTAAAAGATTTGTGTGGAACCCAATTGCTATGAACAAGTTCCTAAAAAACTCCTTACTGTATCTCAAAATCATTTACAGACCAGCATGACCAGAAGTAAGTTTTTGACGTTACAATCACTTGCCAAAATAACATCCAAGATCTACATGAAAACAGGTTGGTTTAGGTAACTAGTAACATTTTCAGATGTAGGATCACTCTTAAAATAAATGTTTTCAAAACATACAGCTTTTATTTTTCTTTTAAATGAACTTGGTCTTTAGATTTTTGTGAACATTGACTGGATTTGTATGGTTCAGCATAATTTTAAAATTCAGTACAAAATTGTCGTTTGTTTGTAAAATCTGCCATCGTGAAACCAAGACTAACCGAGCCGACGCAGTGTCCTAAATGGCTGTTACAGCTAACACTACAGTATCATGCCTTGAAGAATA
Source organism: Pisaster ochraceus (assembly GCA_010994315.2). Lineage (NCBI taxonomy): Eukaryota > Metazoa > Echinodermata > Asteroidea > Forcipulatida > Asteriidae > Pisaster > Pisaster ochraceus. Next base: position 5,773,819 of record CM021544.1, on the reverse strand, counting down.
TGGCGTTCTTAGCAACAGTCCTAGCAATAGCTGTATCCACCAATTCGAGTACACTGCAGTTTGGTCGAAACAACTTTAACACAGTGGCACAACTGAACTCGCAAAAACGCCACTTTCACATGTGGTGAACCACCAATCTAGTTCTTTAAAGCTATATTTATCAAATTCCAGCAATGATACCTGAACTGCCTTTAAACCCTGTTCCTGAGTGCAACAAACTTCTAGCTCGACCAACGTCACCATTTGATTTTCCTCCAGTAATATTTGATACAAACTGTATAAAATTAATATACCAAATTCCTAAAAGTAACCATCTCTTCAAGTTACACAAAATTAAAGATTTTTCTAATGACAACAAATTGTTACTTTAAGTTAAGCGTAAAAAAAAAGAAGAAACTACTGGAGTAGACAAAACAAATAAAAATATAATTTTGAAATTTACAACAAAATATTTTGATTAGTGAAAAAGGTACTTTAAAAATCATGATTTCTTTTCTCAAATAAGATCTGACCAACATCACTAAACAATGTAATTTTAATTTAAATGCTTCAACAAAACTAATTTCAAGTTCCTTGTTCCTCATGTTTGCCTTACAAATCGTTTAAACTAAGATATCAGGAATTTGTTAACCCACAAGGATATGTTAAACAACATTACTCACGTTTAATTTAAAGGTGAAGCTTTACTTTTATTTGGGCTATACCATTGTTTTTTTTTATAAAGAGAAATCTCTACTACAAGGAGGGTTATCTTACCAGCTAGCTTTTTAAACTTGGAGACTTCACCTTGACTTTCAAGGCTGCCATGATAGATTCCATCATACTGTTGACATGCTGGTGGGCCTGGAAGAGACGTTCGGACGGCAACTCTGCCAACCTCTCTGTCGAGAACTCAGCCACAAGGTCCTCCAGTTTATTAATGAGTCTCGCCTGTTTGGGTTTGCTCGGGCGTTCATCGTCTGAACCCTCGGGGGTGTCTAGCTCTTGTCGCTTTCGTTTAGTTCCCTGTTTTGGTTTGGACAGATCCTCGGAACTTGGCGGTGCCGTTTCCTTTGGCTGTGGGGTTGCGTCAACTCTTGTTTCACTGTTGGGCGCTGAAGAGAAAAAGTTTGAAATTTCTGAATTTGAAAATTTCTGAACATATTTTGAAAACCCAAAGAACAGAGCACGTTTGCAGATTTCTACCTTGGTGAAGAATTAAAACAGATACTCATCATTGAGGATTAACATTAACTTAAGTTTGAGTTATACCATGTAGGTAGTCTTGCCACCCCTTTAAGGATGTGGATCTACTCGGGACTGTTTCTGTTCAGGCCTGGAATTACACAGAAGCGCTGTCCTATTCTTGGCCTTGGCATCCCTTCAAATGTTTGTCATAGATTTTAAGATTGTCAAATGGAAAAGCCCTTTGCAATATGAAAATTCTCTTGCCCTCTTCAAAGCTTGTTATTCAAATTTTACTTCGCTATCACAAATTCTCCACAATTGGTTAATTTTTCTTCAGAAATGCCCACAGTAAAAGGTGTCCGTTACTGAAAGGCTTTGTAATGGCTCCTTGGTCACAAAAGTCAAGGCTGAGGAGAAACTTTTCCATTAGATGTTCCTTGCACAACTTTACTAACCTATTTTAGTTTCGTTCTCATCTTCCTCAACGTTCTTGACAACTTCTGCCGTCTTTGTCTCTCCACCACTGCTCTCCGATGTCATGCTGGCTTCTTCGTCCTTCTTCTTGCTCATCAAAGGGGTTCCCTCCTTTGCCATCTGCTGTTTTTGGAAGTTGGTCATGACCTTCCGTAGATTGCTGATCTTGGGCGAGCGGATCGGTAACGATCGGATTTCCGTCGGGGACAGGGAGCAAAGATTGCCGACTGTGAGGATATTGCGAGCTCGTACCAACTGGCCAAGACCTCTGGACCTAGGAATGGATGTGATATCTTTAAAGATGGCGCAATGGTACTTTTAAATCACCTCTTCAGAATTTTACATGAATTATGTTATTCTTTTCAGACTAACGCCAAAAAAGAAAAAGACTCACTGGCTTGCTCTATAATGTAATCCTTTGTAGCAAAAAAGTGGTAAGCAAGTTACCACCTGAAATGCAGCATAGTTAATATTGTCTGAGACTGGTGCTCTCTGCTTTTTTGCTTAGTGACTGAAATTTGCTTAGCAAAGTTCACAGTTTTATGCTTAACTCACCACATTGAAGATGTCAGCTGAGGTAGGATTCTCTCCACAGGGGTGCCACACTCAGCAAGATCCGGGAACACACTCTCTTGATTGTCGTAGTCACTGTCTATGCTGTTGTCAAGGCTGTTTTGCTGGGTGTTTTGTGAGGGTGCTACCCCCTGGAAAGTTTGCGAGCTCAGTCTAATGGTTTTTATATGCTACAAAAAATAAATAAATAAATAAATAAAAATAAAATGAATACATTTATCTGATACAAACTTTGACAACATAAGTTGTAGTAATCTACTCAGCATGTTGAACTTAACAAGATGGGCACATCCATTTGAAAATCTTAAAGTCTATAGGGAGCTTTTACAGGGGCACAAAGGCCAAGACCAGGGCAATGGAGGCCATGGCCTCCATGTAATTTCAACCCTGCTATGATGAACAAATGCCACAGGATGGAGCTTTAACTTTTCTCACAGCTACCACCCTTCAAGTTAAGTATAGAGTAGTGATAAACTACAGGCAAGTTTGAGTGCGCACCATGGTTAACTAAAGGCTTTTTTGACTCAAACACAGACTGGGCGACCATTGGTTGACTACTGTGGTTGACCATTCAGAACCAGCATCAGGAGAGTGGTTTCTTCCCCAGTCCCGGTAGCCTTGTTTCATGCCAAGGCATATAAAGCGCAGCACGGAACCAGTGACACAATGGCGGAAGGGCAATGGCAGTGTTGAATACCGTACCAATGGTTGACTAGACTTCCAAACGAGTCTTTGAAGTGAGTACGTCACTGCGCATGTGCATTGCTAGTCAGTGTGCTCACTCGAACTTGCTCAACATTGTAAGTGGTAGTGATACAGCAGGCAGGTCTTTTTCAAAACATGTATTACCTTTCTGCCAGATGATGGCGTGATGAACGGCCTTGAAGTCCTCCTTCGTGTAATACCAGGGCTGATGCGCCGGCCACTCAGACTGACTCGACTCTTTGAAGAACTCAAACCACTGCTGGATGAACGTCTTGAGGGAGTTGTAATGAACTGAACGAGAAGAAAGAAAAACAAAAATCATAAATTTTGGATATACCATCGAACTTCGATATTAATATTTTTGCCATCCTCCCCCCCATCATAAACAAACAAAATCTAAAAATGTGGAAGCAAAGAATGCGACAAAAGAAACTTCACTGTTTTAGAAAAGAAAAAATCCCAAACTTATGATAGTCATTTAACTAGCCCAGGAAAAAAATTCAAAGAGCTGCTTAGCTAAGCATAAGAAAATAATGCTTACCAATTTAAGGTAACCAGCCAATGGTGACCTGCTTTTCTTTGCTTAGCATTTATTTTTCTAGCGATATTTGCAGCTATATGAAATTGAGCACTGGCTATATTTTGGTCAGGTTTCCTGTGTACAAAGCCTACTCTTTGACACAAGGGGCCAGACTATTTTGTTTACTTCCAACCTCACTTTGGTTTAAGGTTCTTTTTATAAGTATTCCCACATCTTGTTAGATTTTGATAAACCAAGCCAGTGACATCATAAGCTTTTTCTAGAATACTCGAGGCAAAGCCACCGTCATTTGCCAACATGTCCTAAAAAAATCTAGACCTGTCAAATATTCTGCACTCGATCAATTTAATTTACCTTAGAATGTACAGTAACCACCTTTGAGGGTGTAGTTGTAACAAGAGGAGAGGGAGGATGCGTCACTCGTTGGAGTTTGCTTGATTGGTCAGTCGCTGTTTCGGTGGAGATCATCTCCACAGCAAATTGCTTCACTGGAGAGTGCTCTGAGATTGGCTCTGCAAAACTCACTCGTCGAGACTAAGGTAAGACACAAGAAGAAAGCATTGTGATTCTTTGAAAAATTTCATTTTAACCACTTTTTACAAGATTGTGTTGTTTACACGCCACACTTTCCTGGACAGGCTTATGGTGGACGTTTTGTTAGCACCAGGAGCAACTTTGGGGCGCCCCTGTATTTTTCACGTTCAGTCGGACAGCTGATGTTTATTTACCCAGACATTCCATTGTATAGCATGCACAGGCATGCACCTACTGTGCTACACTTCAATTCACTTGTGCAATGAGGAGCTGCAGGTACTGGAAATCTGCTTGCAATGTCCCTTTTCACAGGCTATTGTGTCACCCCAGATTCCAGACCTTTGTGCAATGTTATACAAATGTGGCTTCAATACAAGATTGGACAGGGCCACCATTGTTTTCATTGTATTAGGCTCAATGGAATGCAAGTCCGAGTGCTCTGAGATTCCAGCATACCATTACAGATTGTTGGCCATGGCTTACGGCCAAGATTTGTAATTCACAGTTAAGTGCATTACTTTGTCAAGAGAGAACCACATGCCCCAGTGCTTATTACGAGAATCTTTGTTGCCTATCCTTTGTTTAGTCAGAGCTTTATTTTGGCAATGGTATTTTCAAAGGAAAAAACGATTGCTCCAAAAGTTCGTTGAAAGCTCTGAAACATAACGCAACGCATGAACAAGAAAAATGCCAAAATATCAATGTTAAATGGGTTACTTGGTATGTCTGGTACCACCTAGTGTTCCAAGAGAAAATATGAAAAGACTGAAGTTGTGAAATAGGTATTCCAAATAAAGCTCTCTTCTTACTTAAGTTTTGAAATTCATGTTTGAGTAGTCCATCTAGCTGCTCAAATACAAGACATTAAAACTCACCTTATTGCTTGGAGATGGAGATGAAGCATCCCTCCGCTTAAGAATCCCGCTGCTCGGAGACCCAGAGGGAGAATACATGGAAGGTATGGACCCTGATGGTGAATCCTGGTTGCTGAATCGCTGCTTTGCTGCTTCGCGTGAATTTGGGGAGCTGTGACTAGAAGGCGCAAACTTCATCAAGATAACCGGTGACTCTAGTACTGTAGGTTTGCTCACAGGCAAGGAACAATCTTTTAGAGGTTCCACGGAATTGGTCGTCTTGACTTCTGTTGTCTCAGGTACCTGACGTGGAGGTGAATAGCAGGATGAAGAATCCAAAGGACACTCCATACCCTCTTCTGTTGGCTCTTCGACATTTTCAGAGCCCAGTAAACTGCTGCTTAAAATCTCTTCATTTTCTGCATCTAAAATGTAATCTTCAACTAGTGGTGCTTGATCGGCGTTTATCTTTTGTTCAGTGGCAGAAGGTTGGATTTTTTTATTTGTCTGTAGTGTTGACTCAGAAGCCACTTCATCTTCTTTGGGAGTTACTTCTGTTTGTAAGTTGACAGGGCTTGATAAAAACCGCTCACATTCACTTTCTGGAAGAGGTAAGCTTGTGGACTGACTGACAACAGGGGATAAATCTTCCAGTAGATTTTTAATTTTTACTGGAAGGGCATCATCCAGAACTTCCTCAAGTTCAGCCTTGTCCAACTTCTCCTGAAACTTAGATTTTTTTGCTGGATTCCCAACAACTGTTTCTGAATCTCCTTTTAAAGCCCTTCTCGGTTTCCTGCTAGGTTTGCTAGGAACACTAGCGCTGAGACTCTTGCTTGCCCGAAACCTCGTTGCCATGGGTGATACCTTAGAAGCACTTCTAATAACTGGTTTTCCCGGGGAAAACTTATTGCGATTCAATGGAGACTTTCTAGCCCGCTTTAATGCCTTCTTGGCAAAAACTGTATTTGGACTTGTCTTAGGACTCAACCTAGGAGACACTGCAGTCACTTTTTTCCCCCTCCTTTTAGTTTTTAAGTTTGTCAACAGTTCTGATCTCTCAAGGTCCTTGGTCTCACAATCTTCATTCTTAGTGACCTTGGAACTCTCCTCCACCTGACTGGCTTCAAGATCTTTCTTTGGAAAATCCACTTCCGAGTCAGACGTCTGGCTGTCGATGTCTAAGTAGCAATGCTTAATCTGTGCTAATGGAATGTTATCGTCGTCATCCGCACTGTCCTCGCAATCTCTACAAGGACTTTTCCGTTTCCCTGAACCTTTGTTTTTTTTGCTGAGACGTACACTCCTTTTGACTGATTTGTCTGATTCCTTCTTGCTCTTTGTTTCACCTTGTAAATTCTTGGTTGTCTGTACTTCAGGGAGGTCTTTGGTTGGGTCAGGGCTTTCAAAAAGGTCATCGCAACTGTTCAGGTTTCTTTCGTCATCTTGAGATTTAGAAGATTCTTCTTGCTTTTCAACAGGGCTCTCAATTGGAGTTGCTTTCTCAAGACTTCCTCCTTCATTTAGACAATCTTTGGGTACGTTTAGATCCCCTTTCTGTGCTGTGACAGACTCAATGTTGGGAAAAGAATCTTTAGGCTCTACATCTGTGGTTTCTTGTGGCTTTTCCTGTCTGTTTGTTAACCCCTTAGAAGATTTTTCTTCCCAGTTGGACTCTTGTTGACTTTCCTTCCTTTCCTTTTCAACAACCATCTTCTCTTCAACAGCCTTGGACTGAGAATTTGAGGTTTTCTCAGAGGAAGATAGATCGACGTTCTTAATTTTCTTTGGGCGACCACGCTTCTTTAGAACTGTAGGAGCTTTTGTACGAATGACCACCTGAGAATCTTTTCTGTTGTCCTTGATAGTGTCATCTAGTGTAGACTCGTCAGCATTGTAGCAGTCTTCACTGCTCACTTTATCATCAGCAACATCAGATAACTTTGAAGCTGTCAGCTTTTCTGTACCATCTACATGAATTTTTCTCTTTCCTCTGACCTTTCGTTGACCTTTAAGTCTTGTTTTATTACTTTCATCTTCCTGAGGTTTTTGGTGATCAATGCTTGGTGCTTCATCTTTTGATTTGCTCTCATTATTTATCGTATCCAGTGACTGGTCCATGTCAGTTTCATCATCAAGTGGTTGGATGCCATCCAACTCGAATCTTTCTGCTAGCTCAGCCAAATCAGCCTGAGAGCTTTGCAGACTTTTGTTGAGACCCTTCTTCCTCCTTCCTTGTTTAACCTTCTTAGCTTTTGAGGCACTGGAGGCTCTTTTCAAGCTCTTAGTACTTCTTGAAGTTTCATCTGTTTGGAGCCGATGTAATCGAGAAGTAAAGCGCTTTGGAGTTGGCTCTTCCTCACTACTTGTAAAGATCTTAGGACTACTGTTAATATCAAGCTTGGAGAAGGTGCACTTGGATGGGTCTGGGCTCAGACGCAAAAGATCAGCGTCATTCAACTTTTGGAGTTTGACTACTGGTGTAAGGCTCAATTTCATCTCTGACGGCTCTGAACCACTGATGGGTTTTGTGGGAGAGATGAAAACATTGTCTTCATCTATTTTGTCACTTGCATCCTGTGATAGCTGGGTCTCAGGGATGACACAATCACCATCTTCTGATTTATTGATGGTGTTGGGTCTATTTGTCTGCACTTCCTCATCATCTGTTGAATCTTTCGCCAGGACTTGTTGCTCGTCCTCTTTTGGACTATCATCAACCTCAATCTCTTCTCTTTCTCTTACAACAACTGCATATGATTCAGACTTCGTTTGCAAATCTTCAACCATTTCACCAGAATCTATTTCCATCTCCTCGACAGCATTGTCCACATTATCAACAGCTGCTGAAAGCAGAACCTCCTTATTTTCATGAGGAGACCCACTGTCAGTTACTTCTGTAAGACTTTCCTTTGTACACCCTGTGGAGCTCTTGGCTGCCACAGCTACGCTTTCTTTATTTGCATTGTCCGTTGCAACAGATGTATCCGTCAGCTCAGGTGCTGACTCCTGAGATTTCTCTTTGAGTGTGCTCAAGAAGTTGGCGAAACTTATCGCGGAGGGCTCAGAGGCGTTACTAATATCAGCGTCCCTGTGAACTTCCTTCTCCGTCCGGGGTTCAGATTGTCCAGCCACGTCAGTGCCAGATTCCCCATTGCTACCTGCAAAGTTTGGTTTGTCTTTGTGAATCTTAGAGACTTCATCCGCACTTTCATGGTTACGTGGAGCTTCTTTGGTGGTGGCTGCTTGCTGATTTTTCATGTTTAGTATCGAAGGACTGACCTCATTTGTGTTTTCAGCCTGGCCTACAATAGGAGTTCTGCAAGGAACAAACAACACATTTCTGATTATACAAAGCGCATCACACATCAGTGTTTAGGGTAAAACCATTGGTTTCTTTCCCTGCTATTCAACTTTGTGGACCCTGGTTCAAAACCCACCTTGGACTGGAGCCTTTTGTGTGGATAGGGTTTGATGCCGTACTTAATTGCGTGGATTTTCCCCATTCGGGGTTTTTTCCTCCCAAATCTAAAACTGAACATTTCTTCTAGATTCCTATTCACCTTCCTGTCATTGGCACTTACACTGTTGGATGTGTAACGAAATAAACAAATGAATAAATAAATAAATAAATAAAAAATCTTGTCTCAATGAATACTCACTCCTGAGTTGCCTCGTTTTGACTCATGATCTCCGAGAACATCTGGGTGTCTTGAGACTGCTCCAGGTCGTTGTAGAGGGCTGGGATGACTCGTCGCGTCCTCAACATCTCCTTCTGATGATCGGTCAGAACTTGGGTCTTCTTGGGAGATGGAGCAATGAAAACAAACTCCTGGAAGAAGTTATAAAAATGATGAAACAATTTGTGCATATCTGCTATGAGGCAATTCGTGCACGCCACCATGGCAAATTTCAGCTTTTCTATACCAGGTTAATTTTGCCATACAGCCATGTCAGAGAGGCCCAATTTCATAAAGCCTGCAGGCACATAAACATGCTAAGCACAGTAATATCTTGCTTAGCAGAAACAGGTCACCTGCCAACATTCTATAAAGTTTACATTGTTGCGACTGGCGCCCTACTCATTTTTTGCTTAGCAAAGAAATTTACTTAGCAGTAGTTTCTGCTGAACAGCTTTATGAAATTGGGCCCTGGTACTGATAATCTTTGTCCACGGCTGCAGACATGCAACTTGATAATTAAAAGAAAAAGAGAAAACTGCCTTGGAAATGAATATTTGTACAGTGTTTTTTCAGTATTTATGGCACACAAAACCAAGAACATTTAGGAATTTAGCTGATCTGCTGAGAAGTTGCAAGCCTGCACAGCTGACACAGACATCAATTTAGACTAGTCCCCTGTCTTTATCTATAAGACAGGAAGGGACTGGTCTTTTAAACCCAATGGCCTCATTGTATAGACATATACATGCAATGACGCATAACTACCAAACTGATACGTCCCAAATAAGTTTGTGTATACACACAGTATCATGGCATGCAAGGTGTCAAAGGTACATTATGTCAAAGGTACATCTGGCAGGCAACCATGAGGTTCTGAAGGCCGTTATCTGTTGTTATTCGCACACCTCCAAGTGTGACATCAGATGTTCGGGCCAATGACAATTAAGCTTTGTGTTGTCCATGTTCTACTTCTATGACAAAAACACATACACCTGCAAAAAATTAAACTAATGATATATTACAAGTTATAAATGCTTGAACATCTCTTACCCCCATACTCTCTTCATCAACATGTAGCCTCCTCCTAGCTGCACCTCCACCCACTCCTGGGGATGCGTCTCGCTTCCCTTTACCCCCCAAGGGGGATGCAACGTCCCTCAGGGCACCCTTCCCAGGGGAGGCACCCCTTCTGGTTATCATCCCAAAAGGCGAAGGGTGTCTCTTGGGGGAGGATGACGTGATGAGACGTTCGGCTTGAGCGGTACGCCTCAAGAAGCTACCGTGCATCTTCTGAGGGGAGGGGGCGCCAAAGTTTGGGACAGTTGAGGCGATGGGTGGGGGAATGAGACTCTGAGATTGATCACTCTGATGAAGGAAATCAAAGACGGGGGAAAGTTAGTCATATCTCTTGATACGACTTGTAATTATGTTTGATGAGCGAAATTCAGTATGGGACAATACAAATCTCATGGAGTTTTATGTGCTCAATGAAAATGTCCTTAAAATTAGGTCCAAGCAAAAAGTAAAGTTTTGATGCACACTGAGGTATATATTCAACAAAGAGATTTCTAAAATTGCCACATAAGCATAAATCATTTTTCACGTAAAAAGAAAATGTCATTATTAAAATTTTACCTCGGGGATTTGACTGACTGGTGTCTCATCAACCATCTGAAACTGGGTGTCTGTCCAGCCAGGAAGGACCAGTGGAGTCTTCTCTTTCAGTTTGGCTAAACACACCCTACAATTAAATAACAGACAACACTTACAGAGATGCTAAAAAGCTGTTTTTTTCATGACAAGTACATTCATTCCAGTCATAATTTTTGGTAAAAGGCATTTATTAGAGGTTTTAAACTTTGTATCAAAGTGCCTTACACTCTTACTTCCCCTATTTCATTGGGCTTTAAACATTCCTAGGACCATCTCAACTCCTTTGGAGTATGCAGTACTGGAAGCCAAGTTGGCGCCCAGCTTGCTAATCATTCACATCAATAATCTCTACCCTCGCAGGTACCTCGCTCCTTGGTGATGAGAAGCAATTATAGCAAAGCGTCTTGTCCAAGAAAGTGTCACAGCCGGGATTCAAGCCTACACTTTGATATGACTCAGCCATCAGAACTTGAGATCAATGCTCTACACCACATGACCATGACACCCTCCAAAGCATTTATTTTCTCACACCCCACCACCAAAGTAAAACATTCGGTAAGCACTGACAAATATTGCTTAGAAGAAACAGATTACCAGCCAAAATGCTACATGATTTACACTGCGGTGGCTGGTGCCTCACCAACTCTTTACTAAGAAAATAAATCTTAAGCAAATACTTTCTGCTTAAGAGCTTTTCAAAGTTGGGCCTGGCTTGTAAATTGTTCCTGCTTACCAAGCTTTTCCCAGTGCTTAGCGAGTTTCTGCTCTGAACTTACTTTAAGCTTTCGGGGTAGTCTAGCGTGTCTGTGGTTGCAAATGTTGCATTCCAGAACACCAGGGAGTGGTTCTTAATGGCACGCTTTGGGTGCATCAAGCCAACCTCTAGCAGGGAGGACACGCTGGCAAGAAACGTCGAGTCATAAAGCCCATTGTAACGAGTCTGGATTGAGGTCAAGAGGTCAATCCAAAGCTTTTCTAACTTCTGCCACGTCGACATCGGGTAGGAAGTTGACTTTAACGGTCTGAAAACAACAACAAATTATCAAATTTTTAAAGATTGTAAAATCATTAAATATTAACAATTGGGAAAAAAAAATAAAAAATCCTCAAATCAAAAAGCTTTTTGGCACAAGTTCATTGAGCTGATACTTAGGAAATATTGTATGACTAATTTATCTGCAAGGAAAAATCGCAGGGGACCAGTCATGAAAAATTTACACTGCATAGTCTTTTGGCTGGTAACATACTTTAGCTAAGCAAAATTTGTCATGGCTGAGCACATTTTTGTGCCTAACGGCTTGATGAAATTGTGCATCGTTGTTTTAAAAAATATTTTACTTACCCTGTACTGTCGTAGAAACACGAGATATGTGTAGCGAGTTTATCAAGCAGAACGGCCATGATGGAAGGCTGGGAGACATTGGTGAAGAGAACACTGAAAATGTTCGCCATTGTGTTGGCTGTTGTAAACGACTGCTGGGAAGTGGAGGACTGGAAGGGGGATGGGTGCAAAGGCGAAGTAGGAGATAAGACAGCAGAATTTAGATTTTGCTAAAAAATAAGGAGTCAGCAAAAAGAAGCTGGACCCATTGCAGTCGCATCACATGCGGCTACCCTCTGCCAATGGTCTGTCATTTTGGGAGTAAATTGCATGTAATGATTGGGGGAGTGTTTTTGCGGTCGTAGCACGGAAAATATAACTTTCACAACAATATAGTTTTGTCTTATTACAATGCAGGAAATTTATATTCAGGGGACCAGTCTTAATCGGTCCGATACCTACAATTGTACATGTAGCATACTAATGCAGGGAAACTCCTGCCCAAGGAACAAGTGACTGTTTTCACCGGTTCCATATTCAGCATGCAGTTTACTGTAGCATGCGTTTTCCCACCTAAGTGACACAAGATTGCAGCCACTTAGGGTCTACTAGCATGCGGAATAAGTATATGTAAACATTGTTTAAAAATAACCTGTTTGGCCGAAACAAATTTTGTGAGACGCGACAGTACATGAAGTTTACTTGGATAAAAGTATAAATAATCATTTTAAAACACATTTCAAATTATTGTTACTATTATTATTTATTGAGCCAAGAACCAACAGGCCAATAAAAGTACATTTACATAACAGTAACTATATAACAATAGAACCACAAGTAAAAGGAAAAAGTGTCACACTAAACATGACCCTACAAAATTACGTCAAAATGAAGATTGAGGGGGAAAAGGGAAAGAGCAGGGGGTGAGAAAAGACAAAAACAAAAACATTTTTTGACACAGGAAAATATTTGGACCAGTAGAAATGAAATGGAACATACAGAAAAGAACTTACCTGTGGCAAAAGCCCAGCAAACTTTGACAGCTCGGCCTTTAGCTGACACTGGTTCTCTTCTGTTACCTTGGCAACCAGCTTGACAATTGCCGTTAGGTTACCGAGGGGACGAACCCGCCCACGGCTGCCTCCAGGGGTGTGGACATTTTGGACTGTCGTTTTGACAGTAAAAGAAGAGAAGTCAAAGTTGTTGATGATAACTTGTAGCAGTTGAGCGAGACATTCAACACGCCGCGGCGAGTTCTGAAAGAGATTGGGGGAAAGTTATAAAAACTCCTGGAAAGATTAACTTATGTGCTCAAGTCTTGTCTGTTAAAATCATAAAAGATAGCTGGTCCAAATATAGTGAATTAGTGATTAAACTGACAAATAGTTCTGCTGAAGTATCTGACAAGAATTCAACAAACAACATTGAATTTAACTTGTCATTGTTATTTTATGACATGCATTCAAAAGGGACCAGTGACTGTCAACACTGGTCCCATGATCAGCATGTGTTACTGTAGCATACATTTTCCCACCTAAGTGACACAAAATGGTTGCCACTTAGGGTCTACAAGTATGCCGATCTTTACATTTCCCCCCAAAACAAACAACCTTTTTTCTCTAAACATGCCATAACATTTGGATGCAAAATTTTTTGTGAAGACAAACCAAAAATTTCCATGGCCCCTTTTTACACTAGACGAATCGCCTGGTTGACTCCATCACTTTGGTGGCAGCAGTGGGATTGTGCTTGAAAATCACCCGATAACCCAAATTAAAGATAACTCAGACATAACACATACCAGTGGTCTACTTTCTAAACATGTTAGAATTTTTGTGCAAAGCTCTTCACAACCAAGGTTTGAGTCGGCGGTGGTTACCACTGCGGCACAGCGAGCAAATGCCTGGTATAACTCAGCCCAGGTTTTCAGAAGCGTTTTGGTCGTCATCTGAAAACAAATAATAACATAAGTTTTACATCAAATTTATGAAACGTTGAAAGAAAAGGCAAAGGAAACTTACTGTTTTTTCAAACGAAGAACATGACTTTTTGTGTTTTCATTTACCTGCGGCAGGGTGCCAGTTTCACAGAGTACCAGATGTTGAATTGGGAGCATCAGACTGGCATACATCGTGCTGAAGTCATGGTCCAATGAATCTCCCTGGTTCACTTCGTTGGTCTGTGAATACAATCAGAAATGGTGACCGGTAAACAAAAAAGAAGAAACAAATTTGGTGCAACTCTTGTGGAAAATGGTGACCGTATGAAGCACAGAATTCTATGGTAAGCAAAACCATGAAATCTGGCCAAGAAATTTTGTTTTTATTATTATGGCTCACCTCAATAATATGGCCGAGTAGCGGATACACAATACAGCTCCAGATTCTCCACAGCAACTCTTTGTTGCTTAGGTCAAATGCCGCCTTGTCGACGAGATGCAAGACGGAGCCCGAAAATCCAAGGACAGTTCCGGGCACGGTCAGTCCGCAGTCAACTAATGTCTCAAGCACACAGAAAAATCTGACAGGATAAAAAATAAGCCAATGGTTTTAAACTTTTGTCCAAATACACTGTTCTTTGAAAAATTATGTTTTAAAATTTATCACTTGCTCTTGCACTCAGCACTAATGCTAAAAATAGAAGCTCAGTACTTGGATGTCAGACATCAGATAAAAATCAGATCTAACATACCCGCACGTACTGGTACAAGCTTTATTCTTACCTTTCGTCGCTCGCTCTAGCTAACATGCCTGGACTTAGCAGCAGTTCGATGACAAATAATGCTGGTGTTCCCTGAAAGTAACAATTTTTTCCACAAATCTTTTAATTTAGGTTTAGGTTGAACAAAGACAAATTGAATAGAGCAGGAT
>CM021544.1:5747726-5757843 GCA_010994315.2 Pisaster ochraceus | reverse complement strand
GGTGTAGTTAACCCTTGTCTTAGGCCTGCACCATTTGAAACCAAAGGGGTGCCTGGACACTGTGTTCCACTTATGTTAATATTGAGGGCTAGCGCAAACTGTAGAAGAGGAGCGCAAACCTTCACAAAAGAAAAACAGACAATTGCAGAGAGGGATCAAGAATTAAAATCGTTTTTAAATTAAAATAAATCAAAACCAAGTAATTTTGTCTCTAATCTTTTTGAAAAATACACTTTGTTGTAGACAAAAACAATCTTTGAAAAGTTTGTCCAACTGAGTTTTCTTTTTGTATATCAACAATTAATAGAAAGTTATTTGAGCCCCTGCATTGAAATTGGTTGAACCTACCTGATCAAAGTTCATAGCAGCTTTGGGCCCTAGCCTGGAAACCAGATACCACCAAGTGTCCAACTTCGCCTGGGCTACAACCTCTTTCTTAGTGTTGGTTGCTCTCAGGGGTTGCAATATGAGTTTTAGTCTCTTTGTGTTGTATAGGACATCTAGTAGAGGGAAAGAGGTTGAGAAGCCCATACAAGGTTAATTTTCACAGATGCGATAAAGGACTAAGAATTCAAGAACTAAAGTAGGGTTGAATTCGACCTGGGCACTTAAGAATTACCAAAAATAGTTTTGAAAATCAGCTGCCCCACCCCAAGAAAATCTTTGTTTGAGGAGGTATCCAAATTAGCCGATACAGCTACGGCTACGACTGTTGCTAAGGGTGTTGTTAAGGCTGTCCTATACTTCAACAAATGATGATGCAGCAATCCAGCCGAAGCCGCCGAGGCCTTAAAGTAAAATTTCAAACAGCGCCAAAATCATTTCTGCACAGAACAGTGCTGTGTATCAAAATACTTTTCACAGTTGCTTCATTTTAAAATAATATTTGTCATAAGCATTAGATATACAGATTGACAAAATATTCTTCTTCTAAAGCATCTTGACGAACCTGTTTCGATGGCGAAGTTGTCGATGAGGACCTTCCAGGAATCAAAGGAGGCTTTCTTGACGTCAGATGAGACACTTTTGAACCCCTGTTCTACCACTCCTAGGAGACAGTTGATCAAGCCACCTCCCTTATGCAGTGTCTTCGAAATAATAGTAAAGGGCATTTATTAGATACCATCTCATTCCTTAAGGGTATGCAGCACCAGCAACCAAATAGCACACTGCATTAATGCTAAAAAATAGCAGCTCAGTATCGTGACATCAAGCAAGTACCAGGATCTCAGCATACATGTCAAATTGCACTAATGTTGTGCGCATGCATTCAAAGCCAATGTCAGGGTTTTATTTTTACCTGTGTGTACTGTACTACTGCGGCCTGGAGTGCTGATGCCCTGATCCCAAAAGTTTGTCCGCCATCCAAGTATTTTGAGCAAAAAGTGAAGTCTTAGTGGGGAGTGATATTGGACAAGGAAGGTCATTGAAAAAATCATATCACAAACTTGATCCCAGCCTTACCTTTCCAAGGAGGGTCACAAAGATCCTCCACATCTTCAAGACGTGAATCTCGCATTTGTTCCCAAACAACTTCAGCATCCCCGGCACCAAGGTTGTCTTCAGCTCCACCACTAACCCAGGCAAGATCTCTGGCTGGTGCTTCATCAACGCTGGTAGACCGAGGTCCATTGCATATGCAGCACGCTCACAGATCTTGTGGGCGGAGCGGACGACCAGCGGGAAGAGGAGTTTGCCCCAGCGAGCTGCGTGGTTCGGAATCTCATCCGGGAGTCCCTCTAATAGTCTGGTAGTAAGTTAAGAGTAGAAACACCCTTATTTTTGTTGTTGTAAATTACTTGGGAGTTGGGGAGTTGGGTTAAAAACCCAACCAATAAATCACCTACAGTCTAGTTTCCTCTTCCTTTCACTGCAAAGTTTTTTATCATACTTACTCTGTAGTACGTAATACTAATAATAATTTAACACTCGTAAAGAGCAATGTATCCACCTTACATGACGGCGCTCAAGGCGCGGCCATACAGAGCAAAAGCAGATATACAAGATACTTAAATTAAAATGTGCCGTTACAGGATATGTCATGAAATGGGTTTTGAGGGAAGTTTTGAAAGAGTTGAGGGATAAAATAGAGCAAATGCTTTGTTCCAAAAACGAGGGGCAGAAATACAGAAAGATGTAACTCTCCAGGAGTGATAAGATCTCAGATTGGTCAGAAATGTTGACTTGCTGAAAGACCGCTCAACTGGGGCTATAAGGCCTGGGGATTATAAGAGTAAGGGGTAAGAGGGGTGGGGAGAGAGCTGGGGCAGGCGTGTAGAGGCTCAGGCTCACCTTATAATGACATTAGCTGCCTCATACTCCACGGTCATCGACTGGAGTTCACCCTGAACTAGAGAATGCTCCAAGGCACACAGTATTGAGTGAATCTGCATCATTGATTCAGAAAAATAATCCATGTTAAAAATATCAAGATTTCAGCAACCGTTATAACCCTGTCTGACTCAAGTGACTTTTGGCTACGGCTATGGCCATTTGGCCGTTTCAGAAATGTTTGCTTACATAGAAATCATTGGAAAGCGTAAACTCAGGACTTGACCTTTACTTTGACACTTTTGGTCAAGTACTGTAGCTGTTTGTAGCTGCTATAAGCCTTTTTGGCTGCTATGAAGGGTTTATAACAAATACCTAGTCTTAGGCCGCATTCAAATCAGCGGCTTCAGCTATAGCTACGACTGTTGCTAAGGAATCATCTACCTCAAAGCATAATGACTTGGCGATCCAGCCATAGCCATGATTTTTGACATAGCTTAAGCTAAGCCTTGCAATATGAGGTCTAGTATTATTTTCTGACTTTAGTGAAAATGGAAATTGTTTTCATTATATTCCAAGTCTTGTTCCCTGACTCATTCTCGTCCATACCTCACTTTGGATGATCTGTTGTGGAAAGTTCTGCTTGGACAGGCACCAGAGGGCACGAGTGCAGGTGCTCTTGTCTTTAGTTTTCAGCAAAGAATTGCAGAGGGCTACAAGGATAAACAAAGAATTATTCACTGACTATAAATTAATGTTTAACCCTCCTACTGTCTGACCATCCAACATCATGAACAAGGGCATTAAATAAACTATGCCAGCCTGCAATATATGTGGTGAATGTATCTACATAGTGCATAGTCAACCCTTCTACAGTTTTACCATTCAATACCATCCACTATGGCTTGGATTGATAGATGAAATATGCCAGCCTGCAGTATATCATGTAGCAATGCTTCTTCACAACACTAAACCACACTACACACAGTTGATTCTGTGCACAGTTGCGCCACCATACAAAACCTGTGCGGTCAAATTGTTTCAAATGGTTGTCAACTAAGAGTACTTTTTTCTGAATCCGTCAAATCTAACAACATTTTCATTTCTCTCTTGAAAAATCAAAAGCATCAAAGAGGCACTGCAACTACAAGTATTTGTGAGGGATCCTTTTTGATTTAATTTTTTTTTGAGTTTGTTTCTTCTGGAACAAAATTGCTTACCCTTCATAATAGTACTGGCATCTTCTGGGGTAAAAGCTCTACAGTAAAAGAACAAAGAAAAATCACAAAATGGTAAACATTTTGAATTTAAACTTCACATTTTTTTTAACGATCACTGGTGGCTCATTTTCAAAACTTGTCCTGGACAGTATTCAGAGTAATTCCTGACAAAAAGGTCTGAAACTAGGATCCAAATTTTAGGAGGTATGTTGAAATGCTGACATTTCCACCTTTTGGTACACCCCTGGAGTTATAGATTTCAAGGAGCTTCAGGGAACAGTATCCTAAGTTCTAGAAAAGCTGATCAATAACCATGACACATATTTCTATTTGAGGAAAATTTGAGCAATTTGTTCACCAAACAGTCACCAAAAAAACCCAACCCCAAATTAGGATGAATTCAGATTAAAGTCTGAAATTTCTCTTCCGTGTCATTAACACTTGTGTAAAAGCTCTCATAAAACCAGATTCAGCAGAATTCGTGGGCAATTATAGGATCAATCACAGGTCTGATACTTTGCTCTTGTAAGGGTAGGGCAGTTTTTCCTTGGTGAAAAGGCACCTCCTAGGGAAATTCAAATTTCTACTGGAACACTCCCAAGGGACAACAAAGCAATAACCAGGGACATGGAGACAATTTCTCATTGACCCAATGATGCACATGACCGTACAAGCTAATGCCCTCATTGACAGGCAGGCGACGGAGGCCACGGCCTTTTTTGCCCCTGGTCTTGGCCCTTGTGCTTCTTTAAAAGTTTCCCATAGACTTAAAGGTTTTCCATTGAAAGTGACCTTTACAAAATGGAAATGGCCTTGCCCTCTCAAAGATGAAGTTCCTGGCCTATCATTGGCTGAGTGCTGCGTGCATCGCGTACACGCTTCCATCATTTGACCTCAGCAATGGCGGCCAATAATGCAAGGGGTATACTGAAGCTTCAGGTCTGCAATCCGAACACCCTCCAACCTCCTTACCTGGATATGTCCGGGAGATGGAGACAGAATCCAAGAGCTTGCAATGCAGCTTGGGTAAGCTCGGTATCGTCATGCATGATATCAACACTAACAATGCAAGTCAACTGCGCTGTGTGCTGGCACACCTCACGAGACACCGAAGCATCTTTGTCGCTTTTAAGACGTCTGCAAAATAAGTGAAAAAAAAAAAGGGATGTCACTAGTGTCTGAAGGAAAAATAAAAATAAGAGCAACTTATAGATTAATAAAAATGCAGTATAAAGTCATACTTTTCTATGTCCTCCCCAAGTAATATGAAGGGAGTGACATAGACTCTTACTGGATTAGTTTTTCTTTATGTATGTTTACTATTACAAGACATTTTGGCAATTTTGTGAAATATAATTTTCCCCAACGTTTTATTAAGTGGCTAACTAGTCAAGAAGCGATTGCCTCTGACATGTCTCACCACTGTGGCCCTGGTTCAATTGCCGGCAAGGGCCATGAGTAGAGTTGTGCATTGGTTCAATCCCGAGTCTCAAGTTTAAGAAAAAAAAGAAGAAAAAAAAAAATCACTTTTGATCTCTGGCTGTGCTCCATGCTCATATATGGGTCGATGTGGCTGGCTGCCAAAAGGTGCCTTTACCTGCCTGCAGTTCGACCATGTTGTAGATGCATCCTTTGCAATTTAGCTTCTCAGCTGCGAGTAAGGATGATTAGCCTTCCAAGTTATTACTATTGCCCAATTGGGTACATGTAAAATGTTTTTAAAAACACAAACATTTGAACATGAATGTACTGATTAATACTTACTCGGACAGGGTAAGGTAGGCACCAACTTTCTCCTTCAATGGCCCTCCCTTTCCCTCTAATGTACTTAGGAGGGGGCTGAGACTGGATGCCTTGGTACGGATTGAACCCTGATCATCATTGCAAGATGCTGTGACCATCATGGCTCCGTGGATGGGTCGCAAGAAAGGCTGACGATGAATAATTTTTCTCAATGGTTTGGTAGAATCCTATAATTATTCATTAGTAACAGAAGGAGAAAAGATTATGTGTCAGTGTGTAGAATTCAGAAATGGGTAAAATTTCTGTATCAGACTGCCACTTTTTTCACTCGGTTTTAAAATTAATTAATATTTTATTCAGGGCTCAAATTTTGTGAAATATCCACAAGACTGCAGGGCTTGTATGTAGCTCGAAATTGTTACTGTAGACCAGAATTTATTTTACAAGACCAGAATCAAAATGAGTTGAACAGCACTAACTAAAAGAAAATCTAACTCATTTGTCTCTGATGTGAAGTACTTCGAAACTGAAGAGAATTGAAAGATATTTATCAAACTCATATTCAAATTTGTCCACAAAAATATTACAGAATGAGTTAGCCTAGTATATTAGTATTATTAATAATAAATTGCTTTTGGTAACAAACAATGACCGAGAGAAAAAGTGGCAGTCGGAAATATGGGCCTTTTTCCCAGAAGAAACTAAATATATCGCACAGATTAGTAAGATAAAAAAATAAAAAAATAGGCCCTTGTTTGTTTGGCATTTGTAATTAATGCCTCCATACTCAGTACATTCTTAATTTATTTTGTTATTTTCAGTACCATAATCTGATTATCGTGGTCAATTGCATTTGTACTATCAGTATCATGTATCTGGTTAATAACTCATAACCATTGTGATCTTTGTTATTATGAGTGTGGAAATAAATGTTTAATTGAATTGAACTGAAAAAATGCTAACTAAAATGTAAACAATTTGCAAAATTGTGATGAAAAGTTTCAAAACTTTTGTCCATATGAATAAAATAGGCCCTACGAAACAGAGTACACAGTAACAAAATGTGTACACGTGATGTTCATGTGAACAACACTCGGGGAACACTGTCCCAAAACGAGAAAATTACTTTTGCTGCCACATGTGCCATCACTATTTTCACACTTTATAAATCGACAAACAACACATAGTGTTTGCCCTTTTTAAGAGACAAAGGATCGAAACACATCGGCAAAGAAACATCCAGAAATATTATTTCTCTGACCAACCATGTTGACAAGATATTACTAGAATATAGATTTGTCCGGAAACTAGACGTAAACATAAAACACAATATATAATCGGCAAAGTCCCCACAGAACTAACAATTACAATATTGACATATTATTCTACCTCCTACTTGTCTGCTTACACCATTCCGTCCATCGAGAGCAAAGGATGTGAGATTTGTTTAATTGTACATCAATAGAAATCTTACATTCTTAAAAACTCACGAGCTGATGAGACCGTACGCTGTCTGCTCCCCGTGGACTTTTCCCGCGAACTTGTCCAGGCATGATTTCCAAGGCGCGCCAAATCAATCGCTTGGAATAATAACGCGTAGTTCGTGTCAGTGTTAAGTGTGCGAAAAGGAATTACGAACTACTTGTTGTGAATACAAATCGTCCACATTCTTTGTTTTCACTCAATAATCGAGGTACATTGAAGGGAAATAAGTATGTAAAAGTCAACATTATAATATTCACACTTTGAATTCGTATACAATCGGCAAAACATTTATCATAACTGTAGTGTAAACTTTGAAAGTTCTTAGTAAGAGCGATGCTACCTCTCAACAATAGAGGGCGACATTTAAGCAGACCGTTGCAAAAAAACACAGAATGTTGTGTAGCTGTGAAAAAGTATGTCGTAGACTTGCGCAAGTCTACGACATGTTTTTTCTTGCATTCGCGAATATTGTACAATGTGATTTTTTGGCAGACAAGTGGGCCTCGTTTACAAAATCAAATCAGTTTCTCCATCCATTGAGTAAGAATTAACCTCTTTCACATTCAATCCATCATTCACAATTCCTCTATAAACTGGATTTATAATTGTTATTGCTAACTTTTGCACCAATCAATCTTCCCACCTCCCTCCGTAATTTTCCACAAAAAATAGTGACTCATTTTACCCAATCATTTTACCAACTCTTGTTTACCGTTTGGCTAGAGCGCCCTCATTTGGGGCTATTTTACACCAAGCATAAAACGTACACGGCCGGCTGGCTGGACGACGGAGACGACGACGACGAGACGGACACCCGGATCGAACTTTTAATATCAATGATACCGAGTTGGTGCATGGAAACGAGAGACGCTATTTTGCCTGGCAATAAAAATTGGTAAGTATTCCCGTGTTATCGAGGGTGAATTACGGTGACAAGTGTTAACCATTAGCTAGGCATGTGTAGGAAATGTTAAGTGCTGTTGTTGGACAGGGCAGAAGGATAAAAACGGTGGCGGTTTATTACTACACGACGCCTTTCCATGTCAATCATTCCAGATTCAAAGTGCTGCTATCCGATATCCGTACATGCACAAAAGATATGCTAAACTATATTAATTGCTAACCTTCCAACGCAAGTTATTGTATGAATGACATAACATTAACAATACAAATCCATGGTGCATGCGCAAGCTGGCTGCCCAATTTTTTTGCTTACCTTGGTATAAAATCACGAAAATAGGCTTGTGCTTAAAAAATTAAGCAAATCATTCTGCCGGCTAGTTAGTTACTATAATAATACTACAGTAGTTAGCACAAAAATGTTCTTACCATTTAATAATAATAAGTACGTAGCGCTATGAAATAAATTGGCCCTGGTCTTCACTGAAGTGTGGTACTGGTAGGTAGGCTACTGGCTGGAGTGGTAATGACCGTGGCCCGGCGTGGGTTGGTGGTTGGCCACTGTTAGTAATTAATGGACTGAGCCGAAGGTTTGAATTGCCAGTATTTTAAATACCTTTACCTAAAAAAAAGAAAAAAAAAGTGTGCAAATAACAAAAAAACAAACAAACAAAAAAAACGTTCAAACCAAGTGTCATTGTATTGTTTGAAGGTTGTTAATTTTGTTGTGTGGGACCTAATCTTTTACACATTTTAACTATAATTACTGGTATTTGCAAGAACTAGACTATGCAAGCTTTACAATTAAACATCACTCTAAATTAAATAAAAATACTGTGATTGATGTTTGGCCTTTTATGTAAAGCATTTGCGTTGTGTTGGTTTCATGCGCAAACCAGCTACTACCTTGAGTTGATACATTGTCTGTGCAGAAGACCTAGGTAGATGGCTGAGTGTTGTCTGTCGTTCATCACTTTGTTTCCAAGGGATCAATGTATAAGCAACATCAATGATGTTATTTCACATAGCCTGAAGTCTCTGTCTCTTAGTCATTGTCAACAAGTTTGAAAAACAGTGACAGAAATAAATGTTTATTGCACTGCAGTCCAACAAAAACACACACTGTATTATTGCATAATAAACCGGAAGTGTAGAAAAAACAGCTACATTTTTTGTTCACCCTCGCTGTGTATCAAAAAGTTGATCCAGAAAACAAAATTGTACAAATCTTGCCAGTCTAAATGTATAGCACAATAGCCATGCATTGGTGGCCATCGCTGAAGCCAAACAATGGAAACGTGCACAGGTGTATGCGCCGCGCACAACTCTCAGCCAGTGATCTGTAGGTCTTCCTTTTGACCTTATTGAGGGCGTCATTTGAGCTAGTGATGTCATATGCAAGGTGTCTAGATACATTCCCCAGTCAAAATGCGAATTGGACAATATGTTTTACTTTAACATTTTGGCATCAATATTCATGACCATAGGACTTGGGCAAAAGTAGCAAACCCTTGATGTATCTAGTCGTTTGTGTCGATATTCATGACTTACATGTAGGGCACAGGTCGTGAAGTTTGTCATGTTTTTGTGTCAACATTCACGACTTGGGGCTCAGGCCGTGAATTTTGTCATTGATCAATGTCACTATTCATGTTAGATGTCCCTTCAGGGCCACCATAACCAAGGCCTTTATTACAATTAACAGATCTCCATGAGCTTCTCATTATATTCTTCAGAGTCTTTGTTTGCCATCTTGACTCAAAACATATATACACCCTGTGTACTCTTTGGAAGTGTCTATTCAAAGTGGAGTGCTTCAACGTTTTTGAATCAAGTTGAATTGATTTTGTAATAATGAAGAAGGGAAGGACAATTTCAGCCTTGGCAATTTCCTTTGTGGCGTACTCAACAAATTCTTGGGAGGGAAATACATCAGTTTGTAAAACCTGTAATGGTAAGGCCAGAAATCCATATATGTGTCTGTCATGCGTTGTGCATTATGCGTAATGTGAAATGCGTAAAAATTTTAATTTTTACGCATTGTGTGCTACACATTATAATGCTCAACGCATGACGGCCACATGGATTTCTGGCCTTTTGTTGCTTGAGATTTGTCACCCCTTTTATTAGGCCAAGTAAAAAAAACCAACAACAATTTCTTGTCGAGGCTTTTTATGATGAAAGGAAGAAGGAGGCAGCCCCCTTTTTTTATTTCCAATCTTGCAGACTTAAAAAAACAAAACAATTGCTGTCACTTAGGAATTTGATTACATTAATTAAACCAATAAAAAGGAAATTACAAAAAATCAATATCAAGGTAGCAGTGGAAAAGGAAGAGGGTGAGAACGATAAACCATTTTTTTTGTTTACTTGGCCTGAAGGCCCTTGCTGAATTTGATATAATTATTATGTATCTAGGGCAGAGAAATAAGGAAACGGGTATCATAAGGGCCAAGATGATTAAAGGTGCCGTTATGCGCTACATCATTAGCTACAAT
>CM021544.1:5713974-5732944 GCA_010994315.2 Pisaster ochraceus | reverse complement strand
AGTAAAGAAATTTGCCAAGCAGAATTTTTTGCTTAACAGCTTTATGAAATAAATGTGAAGTTGAATTTAATTGGGGAAGCAAAAAGGAATCCTCAAAAGTATTTAAGCTAACTGGAATTTTTGAAGAATTGTGAAAGAGTGACAACAGAATATGTTCAGATTCCTTAAAAATTTCAAATATGAATTCCATGTACAAGTCATCAGGCTGTGTTGAGCTGCTATAAAGAAGAATTTGTCGCTTGATAAGTTTCTTCGCTAAGCAAAAATCAGCAGGAAACCAGTTACACTCAGTACACACCATATAGTGTTTTGGCTGGTAACCTGTATCTGCCAAGCAAAAACCACTCCCCGGTAATTTTCTTTTCCATTGTTCTCAGTGATGGGAACAATAAAAACATCTAAAAAGTCTCCCACTCCATAAATGTCGCACAGACATCAAGTTGGAATCTGTTTTTAGATTGGATAAAAGTGGTTCCTTGTTTCATCTGCAAGACTTTAAGTATGTTATTTGTTTTATTTTTTATTTTATTTATTTTTTTGCAGGAGCTGGAGGTTTGGCATTGGCCTGTGTTTCTTTACCTCATGGGTGGTGAGGAAACTGGCTCCTGCAGTCTGCATCAGAACACCAGCCCTATGTCAGTGTGGAAATGCTGCATCGCCCAAGGTAGGGTACCATACTCATCAGTTAAATAAACATGGATGATTGCTGTAATTTGGTTTTTAAGTTTTGCAGAAGGGAAATTAAAAACTTGTTGTTTGTGAAAACTGGCGGCTACAGCTATGGCTACGACTGTTTCTAAGGGTGTTGCTAAGGATGTACTATACTTCAATGCATGATGACATGGAAATCTAGCCATAGCTGTAGCTGTAGCCATGGTCTTATTATTACTTTGATGAGCAAATAGATCCAGTTGGCAGGAAGTGCCTGGTTTTGGTCTGGAGCTCTTTGGCTGTCTTTAAATGGAGAGTTCTGTTTACTGTATGAACTCAAGAAAGCAATCTACTAAAATTGTTGCAGTGCCTGATGCTAAAATGTAGGAGTCAAACTGACTCTGTCTACCAAGCAAGCTTAGTGGTTGAGTGGTGAGACATTTGCTCTAGAATAGCAAAGGTCATGAGTTCGAATCCCACCCGAGTAATGTGTGTGTGGATTTGTTTTTCACAGGACTCGGAAAATTCTGAGTGTACAGTGCTTTACACACATCGGTGTATCATGGGTTAAACACAAAACAAAAATAAAATTGTATTATTTTTTTTTCAGGAAAACTGACGGACAGTGAGATCCAACATATCTTATGCCAGTATTAAGAGAAGTGTTGAATGCAATGAAGGTTAGAAATGAACAAAAATTAGAAATATTTTATTTATTCTTCAACATTTTTGATGACTTGGAGAGAAGTTACGTAGCTGCCAAAGCTTGTTGCTGCTTTGGGCCGCTACGGTCTCTTCTTGGTCTGTGAGTATGATGTAATTTCACTGTACTGCTCACTTCACACAAAATCTGACTTCAACGATTACCAAAAGCCCATAGGAATTTTTGTAAAATTATTTTTTTAAATGGATTATCGCCATTATAACAAAGCCGGACAGCCACTTCAAGGCAACTGCTACACTTAACTAATTTGGGCTGTCGACCCAACTGTCCACAGGGGCACGATGCCACCTACTCCTGGGGCTGAATCGGGGTTACCCCCTTCACAGTCTGTGAGGAAGTAGGCATGGGTATCATCCACTAGGCTACGTGGCTGATAGAGCAGAATACACTACCTTCTCAACTTTTTTACGAAGCAGTGATGGTTAAGTGCCTTGCTCAAGGGTGCAAGTGTCATGACCGGGATTCAAACCCACACTCTGCTGCTGACAACACCAGAGCTTTAGTCTAGTGAACTAGACCGCTCGGCCATGACACGACGCATGTTGTCATATGAAGATATTATGGTGGACACATTACTAGGAGGACACTAACAGGTTTGGGCGAATTTGTTCGTTTTCACCCATACCAAACAGTGCTCTCAAAAAGGATAATTGAGCTAGTTTTTCATTGTTTTTTTGTGTGTGGAAAAGGTCATATTTGGATTTTGTCTTTCACATACGTTTTGCAAATGTGAATTATCAGTTTCTGTCAAAGACGAAATGAGTGACTTTTTGTAACATTATTTAAATACGGATTCCAGCTTTGGAACCGGAAGTAGTGAAAATCTTGCTGAAGCAGCCGTTACGTCCGTGTGCAACCGATGGGTGCGCATGTTGCATAAAGACTTACTAACAGGGTAGTGTTCAACTCACAAAGTGTACAAACTAGTGAACAATTCACACCATCATCTTGCGGTTGCAACCGAAATTTGATTCACAGCATCACTCCAGAAGTCATTATGTTTGGAAGTTCCTAAATTTCAAAGTCTGTGTCTCTGCCAATGACATCAAAGTAGTTGAAAGGTCTGTGACCTCTATTAGGGCACGGAAACCTCCAATATAATACATCTGGTATGACCTGGTCTTAAGAACAGCAGTTGATGGAATTGATGGAATGTCTCCGTAAATGATAGTTCTGCTAGCCACTGAAAATTTCAAAGGATTTTGTAGTCCAGTAAACACTATATTTATATATGAAAAGGGGCATTATGAGTGGTTTTGAGCGTTATTGTTGCAATTTATAAAATAATTATATCTGAGTGTATTCTACTGTGTGCCAATCCAAAGTGTAATTTTTAAAGAAGCACTATGTTTTTACACCTTATAAAAAATAGGTATTTTGTATACATCTATAATATGGCTTTTTGACTAGATTTCTGTTACGATGAGTATTTGACTTTGACGAGGGCTTTGAAAAATACCTGTTCCTCTCTTAACAAGTTAGTGCCAGGATCTTCCAATTTTTTTCACTTTCACCCCGACAAGATTATTTTCTCAGAATTGCTGGGATCAATTTTCTTTGAGAGTACCGTTGGCACAAAGAAACCATGACATAAAAAACCAAGAGAACAAAGATTCTGTTTAAAGCACCGGGAATTGCTGTTTTTCTTTCGGAAAAACACCATATTCATACATGTGTGTACACTGTGAATTGCAAAACCTTAGCCGCGAGACATGGTCGGAAAATGAGCTTGTGGTCCGAAACAAGACTGGAATCTCGATCTCTTTGTATTCACCTCACATTGAGCCAAAATACATGTACATTGATATACAACGGTGGCTCCCTCTCAATGCCACGTACTCCTTTTCCTACAACAAAAGGAAAAAGGCCTGGAAGGGGGATTACAAAAATCGAACACTACATCCGGCATTAGCTGGTTGAACTTACCTGTTTACACCGACTTCTTGATTTTATACCCAATCTCTTTTTACCTCATATCGACCTGGTAATAGTTAAAGACCATATTTGCACTTTGTGTGACTCATCATGTACATGAAGTAACACATCTGTGAAAGTTTAAGCTCAATCGGTCATCAGAGTCACAAGAAAATAGTGAAAAACCCCTTCACTGTTTTCAAACATTGGATTTCTGACTCGTGAGATCACATTTAATTGTTTTACTCATTTCTCCCAAACCAAAGCATTTCAGGCAACCAAACTTTAAGTGAAGTTTCCACCATGACTATCTTTATACTATGTAATAAAGTTAAATATTTTCAATAATTACCAATATTATGCACATGCTTTAAAACTGCACAAAAGTTGCACAGTTGTAGATGTAGAGCAGAATCCTTGACAATGTATTTTTGGACACATAGTTTTTTTTTCAATTTGATAACTTTTTTACCATAACATTTTCATAGATTTGTTTTAAAATGTTTACAGAAAGCTACGGATTTAAGATTTAAGCCCGGTTCATACTTCCTGCGAATGCGAATGCGAAGCGAATATGACGTGAATTTGACGTCACAACTCTGTTTTCGCTGCGAATATTCGCAAGAGTTGAGCGCAGCTGAACTCTTGCGAATATTCGTTGCGAATTTGTGACGTCAACATTCGCTTCGCATTCGCATTCGCAGGAAGTATGAACCGGGCTTTAGTGTACCACTTCCCCAAACAAGGTATTGATGTACCAGAGAGAGCTGTCCAAAGTTTTCAACATTTTACAAAAGAGTACAAGAGGTAGTGGTGGTGGTGGTGGGTGAGGGGGGGGGGTCACAAGAGGCTGTGTATGACTATAAAATGTGTTACAAATGTTGATGTTGCTGCTGTAGGATCAGGGGAAAATACAAAAAAGATAAGAGGGCATTCACATGGATTATTCTGTTGGATGGGGTTCGGGACAGAGTCTTTGGATGTTATATTAAGTAATAAACCAGGCATTTTTTCCCAGTGGGAGTGCCTTTTGAAAAAATGAAATGGCCTTGCCCTCCGGAAGATAAAAATTCCAGGCCTGTTGTACAACCTTAGAAGTGTTGAAAACTTTGGACGACCAAAAACTTCAGGATCATAACAGAGTATTAAAAAATAAGTTGTTTTTGCACCTTCAGAATAGACTCCCCAAACAGGATTTAAAGAGGGGCTCCAAGGTCAAGTTGAGTTTTGTAATGCACTCATTTTCCAATAGATAGTGTCCTTATGACAGTGGGGGTAAAGTTACAAGTCTCTAACCTGAAGTTAGTATGGTGTAAAATGTCATTTTTAACAATTTGACAACCTTTCAGAGTGAAATTTGAAACATGACATCCTTGGACATCAAAAACAAATGGGTCTAAACTTTTCAAAGAGGATTGTTTACGCCAGTCAAAAGGTCAAATTCAATGCTGTTTTCATTAAACATCATCAAAATTCAGGATTGAACTGAAAATTCTCTGTACAAAACTGTAGACCGTAATTTAAAATATGACTTAATCGAAAGTTTTTGGATTTAGAAACAAAAACAATGCTTTTGAAGGGTATCAAACACATTGACATTTTACACCATTCTAACCTGAGGTTAGAGACTTTTTTCCCTAGAGGAAATTGTTCCCTATTTTCTGAAGGACTCTATCTATTGGAAAATGAGTGGATCACAAAACTGAATGTGACCTCTTTAACCTTTCAGAGACCATTCATTTCCATGCAACCATCAACATGTGCCCAGACCGGAAACATTTTTGGTTATTTTTTTAAACACAATTTTTCTTGTGCAAGTGTCTGAAAAAAAAAAATAAAATAAACAGAAATTGTATTTTGTTTTAGAAACATAGATACTATGTTAACATGAAAAACATTGGAAAACGTCATTTCAAGACAGGACGTTTACTTTGTCCTTTTTGGAAACGTGTCAGATCTTGCAGCCGTTTGTGGCTGCTGTGGGCATTTTGGTACAAGCCGTTTCTGGCCATTGTGTTCTCTAAAGGGTCAACTACAGGGTATATCCGCATTTTTTTCAGGTTGCAGATGTTAATAAATCTATGCACAATTAACAAGTATTTACTTTTGTACTTGGCGAGCAAGGACAGCAACGAACAAAATCACTTTTCTGCAGTTTTAGAACCTTTATTGAATTGTTCTTGATATTATCGTACATTTCCTTGGCAAGTTTTTACATAATTTTCCACAGATGTTTCAACATTTATTTACATAAACTGCTATTATATTATTTATGTGTACTGTATGTATAAATGGTTCAGACAAATTATATAAAACAACTTCAAATTATATGCTTGAAATTTAATTTCCAAAAATGTTATATGTATCCTTTTTGTTGCTGTTTAATGTTTTTGAATAATTTATTTGACAAAATTTACAAATTTGATATTACAAGGAATTATAACGTGCAATCTGATTCCTTATGATCAATTTCATACTTCTGCTTAAGCATAAAAAGTAGCTAAGCACAACAAAATTAAGCTTTCCAGAAAAAGGTAACCAGCCAAAATACCATGTCACATGTACCATCTGTGACTGTTGTCCTGCCAATTTTTTGCTCAGCAGAAAAATTTTAAGCAATACTTTCTGCTTAAGCAACTCTATGAAACAAAACTAATTTGAGCATGAAAATTCGCCAAGAGCCAAAATTCATGCTAACATAGTGGAGCTGTGTTACCAGCAAAAATACCATATAAAGTACATTGCTTTCGACAGGTACTCTGCTAGGTTTTTGCTTAACAAGTAAATTCCTCTATCAAGATTTTCAGCTTAACAGCTTTTTCATATATCACAATATCATTTTTTCCCTCCCTTTAGATGCATCAACCATAATGAGGCCGAGAGTAAGAAATAGTCAGGCCCCTACTTAAGAATAACAAACAGTGCTTGCAATCCGTATTGGTAAGCAAGGTCCATGACCAGATGAACCATAGGCCCTTTTCAAAGTTACAGTTCCGGCTCAGGCTCCCACGTTATTTTGAGGATGTGGACTTTCAGTATGGGACTGCAAATGGTGCCTCAGCCCGAGCCCAAGCCAAGGTTTTTGAAAAGGGCCAATTTCCCGATGAAATTAAATTAATGCCACAGCCATTTTGGTTGTAGGCCTTTGACAAACTGCAGTGTTCCTGTTGGTTTTTCTGTTACAACTTTCCGTATGCTGTGTCACATGATATTGGATACTTTTTGTCCTTTGGTGAGGCCGTGCACAAACTGCGCAGTGGAAGATTAATCACAGCATTCTCCTGGTTGTAGTTCCATGGGATGAGCAAAAGCGCCCTCAATAGTTCATAGTATTAGAGGGGGAGATTATTATTGGATCATCTGAAAGCAGCCATGATGCTCCCTGGTCCCTTGCGTTGAGAGTGGCAAATCATGCAATTCTCCTGTTAAATAACACGAGTGAAATAATATATCAAGGACAGTTCATAAAGGAAAGAAAAGACTTGTCTTTCTTCTTCTTTTTTACATGAAGAAAGACAAGACGGGCACACAGTGCTTTAGCCAAAGCCCAAGACAAAGCCCCAGGCTATAAAAAAAGCAACGAAGAAATACTTGTGGGGGGGGGAGGGGGTTCTTACCATATTTTGAGCTATTAGACATTCCTCATGGAAGGTATGATGACAGTAGAATACAACAACACTCGGCTGCGATTCTGGGGAAAAATTATAATAAGTTATTGAATCTTTCAAGAGAATACAATTTACAAATTGCAAACATTGAACTATTATAATACCCGAGTGTGATATTGTTGGTAGAATTATACTGCAAATTACTTCCAAAATGTTCTTGAAGATACTTAAAAGAAAACATGAATAACATTAACTCTTTTTAAAACATGAACATCTCAAATATACATTGTAACTTTGTAAGTGCTTACCACCAACCAGGATCTGGTCATGACAGCTATCGCAATGATGATCGTCTGTGAGGTGGGGGAAGAAAAAAAAATCAAATCTAAAAAAACCTGATAGAGAGATAATATTGTCTTACCTGTGGAAAAAAAAAAAAAAATCCTAAAATAGAGCTTACATGACTTTTAAACAATTTAAGAGGCTAATGATCCTTACTCGCAGCTGAGAAGCTGACTTGTGAAGGACGTCACTACAACATGTTCGAGCTGCAGGCATGCAAGCGTGCCTTTAGCAGCCAGCCAGATTGACCCATATATGACCACAGAGCACAGCCCGAGATCGAAAGTGGTTGTTTTTTTTCCGGAGGGAGGAAAACTGGAGGGCATAGGAGAGAACCAAGGCACAACTCTACCCGCCATATGCAAAAATGAGCAGATATCAGTCAAGGTTGGTACGTAAGAAAAGGTATTTTGGCTGGTAACCTTATTCTTGTGAGCATAATTTTGTTGTGCTAAACTACTTCTTGTGCTTAAGCAGCTCTATAAGACTGGGCCCAGCCTCAAGATTTTCTTGAAGGATTCTGAAACTTTTAACATTTGGGCTCAGCCTTAAGATTTTCTTGAAGGAATATGAAACTTTAGCAAATGGCAAAAGAAGGAAACATCACCTTCGACTTTAATCCCTCTCTTCTGGCTTCGGTTGAGCCTGTCCAGCAGAGCGAAGCAATCCGAGACTAGAATCTTCTTGCAGCCTTCCCGCAGCGAGATCTGAAGGTTGTAGTCTTGAAGAATCTTGACCAAGGAATCTCTCAGTCCTGGGATTTCCATCCCTTCCTTGATGCGCTGTTTGCCACAAGAGGAGGAAAGTCATTGTTTAAAAATAAGCTCGCTTAGTCCAGGAGGCCGACTCGTACAAGACTTGACCAATGGGCACTAGACCAATGGGCAGAGTCCAGTCATTTGATTACCTAGCCAAGCCCAGCCAGGGCTCAAAGTACCCACTGGACACTTGCCAGCATTGGCAGCCATTTTGAAAATTGCTTGTTAAAGTCTGCCTTTATTCTGTGATGTCCCTATGGCCAATATATTTCTCATGACATACTCTATGTGCCAAATTCCATGCTTGTATCATCAAAACAGCAAACCCCATAGTATTCCCCCTATCTGCCCCACTATTAACAACTTCTCTTTCCTATCTGACTTCTTTAATCAATTCTACCACCCCATCTCTCAAAAAATGAGAAAGAAATTACCTAAAAGTTACTGTATAGGATACTTACATTGATCAAAATAATGGGGTCCACGTGTGTCCCGATGTTGTTCAAAAGCCCAGTTATAAAAGCTGACAAAATAAAGCAATGCGCATTGCATTAAAAATGAGGGGGAAAGCCATTATCAACAGGAAATCTTTTCATTTGTAAAAAATTTAATTGGCAGAGTCATTAAGCTCCTCCCCTCATAGCAACCACCTATCAACAGCACCCACGTGGGTAGCAAGTATCACACATGC
This sequence comes from Pisaster ochraceus, assembly GCA_010994315.2. Lineage (NCBI taxonomy): Eukaryota > Metazoa > Echinodermata > Asteroidea > Forcipulatida > Asteriidae > Pisaster > Pisaster ochraceus. Next base: position 5,724,256 of record CM021544.1, on the reverse strand, counting down.
GCTGCACACAAACGACTTGACACAGCATTCCAAATGGCCGAAATTTGCTTACACTTGTTGTTAATTTGATTTGAACTGGTCTGAATTTTGTCAATTTTTGGGTGTGTGTGTATACACATAGGTTGTGATTGGTCAATCCATCAAGGGGCGGAGCTTAACAGACAACTAGATATCAATGTTGAGGGCTGATTTTACGTCTATGTCACATTGTTTACAAAAAGAGTGATCTTGTCCATTCCAGGGTGTTTCCTGTCAAGCAAGGTACTGGACATACAACAAACTTCACAATTTGTATCTCAAGTACCACATAATATTAAGACTTGTAAAAATAACAGCTGTACAGGCTCTGAGTTGTTCCCTAGTTTTTCATATCGAAAGCTAATAAAAATCTTACGACGCAGTCTCCTTTAAATGTAAGATTTGTTTGCTTTCTTCCATTGAGCTGTGTACAAATCAAGCCTGCAGGAAGTCCAGGCTTTGTGGTTCTTTTGTAAACATGTGATGTCACATGTTACACAATGTTCATACAAAAATACTTAGCAGAAGAATACTGCTAAGCAGCATGTTGATAAGCAGATACTCACATGGTTTATCCATGGATGCATCAATGAGTTCATCCCACAGTGTTGTGTCATCGTGCTCTTTGGCAAACTCTATGGCTCTGTCAACATCCCCCATCTCTTCTATAATCAGCCTCAAGGCTTGAGTTGTGTTGCCCATTCGACCTATAGGGGGAATTATTCATATGTATGAATATTTTACATAAATTTAAAGAAGTTGTGTTAGAATATTCTTATGTGAATACATAGACCAGTTTGCAAATATATGATTTGTATGAATATTTATGTAAATACTGAAATAACATTATGAGACAATTTATAAAAAAAAAAAAGCTGAAGGTAGGAATTGATATTCCTCTTATAACGGTCTAGATTGTAGGATGGAGGGAAACATGCACCAGGCAAGGAGTTCCAGATAGATGCAGTATGTGGAGTAAAGCTGTCGAAGTGGCTCTTTGTTCTACTTTTAGTATGTAAATATAAAGAGAATTTATGCAAGCAATGTCCTGTAGGAATACTCTACACTTGTACATACAACCTGGCTACTGTAGGGGATGGGTAATTCAATTATATTTAAATGTTCATAAGAAGGTCTCACATTTAGGCAACATTTTAATACAAGACGTTTTTTGGCAAGATCTGTCGTCTTTAACAGACTAGCATTAATACACGTTGATTTCATGCATGTAAATGTCCAAGTATTTATAAAACTTTTGAAAATATACAAAATTAAACAGATCTTGATTTTTCCAAGTATTACGAGGATAATTTCTTGGTCGTCTCATCTCTGGTGAATGATATAAATTGGGTTCCACTTCAAAATTAAGTATGGGAGGAGCAGTGATATATATATTTAAATATGTAAACAACTCCTGAATATTTATATCAAAATAACCCTGAATGTAAATGGTGCTTATTACACTAACCCAACAGGAAGACCATTTCCGGGATGAACCGTCTCTGTTCACAGACTTCCAGTGCAACTTCCATGGGGCAGTGTTGGCTATTCCGTAGGAAGGGCAGGAGTTTATCCCGGTTAAACTCGGCATAGAGCTTCACTTGCAGAGCCTGGAAGTCTTGGCTAAGGTTGGGATGTTTGTGGAATAAGGCATCGAGGTACTGCAGCAAAATAAAAATTTGTCCTGTAATTTTTCTGGGAAAACTCAGAGCTTGAACACGGAAGTCATGTCTGAGATTATGAAGTTTCAGGAATTAGGAGTTGAGGTATTGCATAAATTAAGAAGAAAGAAGCAAAACGGTTCCTACATTTTCTTCAGGAAAGGAGGAACTGTGCAAATTGTTGATTGAACAAAATTTAGTCCTTCCTCTCCATCTAACCGTCCCACCACCGTCTGACCATTTAATATCACCCACTGTGGTTTTGAGCAATAGATAAGCTATGCCTGCCTGCAATGTGATATCATGTGGTGAATACATCAGTTCAGTACACAGTCAACCTCAAAATCATCCTCGGTGGTTTTGAATGATAGATAACATGTACCAGCCTGCAATAGGACATCACGTGGTGAATATATCTACCAGGCACACACATGTACCTGTACATAGTGAGTTCTGTGTACAGTCGCTCCACCATACACAATCCATGCAAGCAAATGGTTTTCAAAACTGACGGTCAACTCACTAAAAAGTGTTAGCAAGAGTAGGAGGGTTAATGAAAACCTGGGAAAAAAGGATCTGTTGTCCTTTGGAATTTGCCTTTTGTAGTTGTCCTGTTTTGATGTGCTTAGTTTTCCAATCTACTGACCCCTTGCACACATGTCACGTGGTGACTGTGCCCACTCCCCATTTTGGGAATCAACTCGTAATTGTGTAAACACCAGATCATCTAAAGTTTGCACTACACTTCAACACAGGGATATTGACTTCAAAAGTGGCACCAACGAGACTATTGTGAATGAAGACTTCAGGTAAATTGGGCTAATACTTACATGGTGTAACAGCTCTGGGTGTTCCTCCAACTGTTTGACAACTTTCTTAACCTACACAGAAGAACAATGTCGTTGTGTCAGTGCAAAATCATAATCTTAATTTTGTACAAATGTATCTCTCACGAGATGGGCTCCATGCAGAAATGTTCTTAAAATGCTCCTCTTCCCTTTATCCCACCCTTTGTCTTCCTTCCTCTTCATCACCTTCTAACCTTCTACTTGACTGCTTCTGTTACACTTATGTGATTTGTGTTGTCATTTAGCCTTCGAGAAAGACTCTGCTAGGGCTGAAGTTGCATACCATTAACTCCTTTGCATTAAAATGTTCCTCACTACATATGATCTGGATATTAATTTTCCTGAAGTCTGACTTACAGGCACTTTGGTGACGTTTTCTATGAGAAGATTTACAGCTTGTTCCGTGTCAAATTCCATCAGCATCACAATCTTGTCTTGGATGGAATCAAAGAGGTTGTGGCGATGTATGAGGGGAAAAACATCCTTGTGGCCAAGCCTAGAAAACAAAACAAAACCCCAGGCATTTATATAGCATTTTTACTCAATGCAGGGTTGAGAGCCGTTGCTGACAAAAGGGTCTGAACTAGAATCTAAAAGTAAGGAAATGACAGCATTCCCAAATTTGGGTAACCACTGGGGTTATAGATTCCAAGGAGTATTTTTCTACATACCAAAAGTGGTTAAGAGGCACTGTGGGCCAATTTTTCACTGCTGCACACCCAAGTTTTGTGGGTTCTTTTTTGTTGTGCATTGCACAACACACAGGATCTACACCTGTATGCAGAAATTGAACTTTGCCAACATCTGTTAGAATACATCTTTATCATCAATTTTGCCTTTACAAAGGAATCTACCTTCTTCAAAACGTCCAACCATTAACTACTTTTGGTATTAGCTGTCAGCTACAGATAACAGGCAAAATTTGATCCAAATGTTTTTAACGCTTGAGACACCTACTTGAGATAGATGGCCAGGGCCTTGTCGTATCGCTGATCGTATGAGTATAGCTCCCCCAATGTCTGCATGAGGATTTGATTATTAGGGTCTCTTAGTAGTCGGTCTTGTACGGCACACACTAGGGTCATCAGGTCATACAGATCTGGCGGCCACTCCTTGATCAGTTGATGGAAGCCCTAAGGAGAAAACAACCAAATGGATTAAATACTGGGCCAAATTTCATAGATCTACTCAAGCAGGAAAATATTAATTAGCAATTTTCTGCAAAGCAAAAAGAAGCAGGATACCAGCCACAGAAGGTATTTGGCTGGTAACCTTATTCTGATCAGCATAATTTTCTTTGTGCTTAGCTATTTTTGCTTTTATAGCAGTTCTGCAGAAATTGAGACCTGGTGGATCTCACTCTCCCTAAACTGGATACAATTTTAAGATTAGAGATGAGGACTGTTAATTTCCCAGCGGGTAATCCATGACGACCTACCTCCAGATCTGTCTGCAGAAAGTCATTGAGTATCATCTCATAGATGGCCTTGCTTAGTCTCAAGTCCCCCCTGGGGATGTAAGGGCTGATGGTTTTCAGTTTGTGTAGCTTTGCAAAGTGGTACACCTCCTGCTCCCAGAGGTCTTTCTGCTTGCCCAGGATTGGCTCACACATACTGAGGTAAAAAAATAATGGCTTCATACTAATACGGTTTGAAGATTATTGTTAGATCGGATTAATCCAACACAGTACTGTCTCGGTCCTCTCAGGTTCCCATTTATACATCTGGGTTAGGAGAGGCAATTATGGTTAAATTGCTCAAGCTTCATGACCGAGAACTGAACCAAGATTCCAATGACACAGCCATCAGAACTTGAGTCAGATGCGTCAGACTGCTCGGCCATGTAACTCAAAACTCCAGTGTATAGACCCCGATATAATTGGGGTTTGTGATATCATGCTGAGCGTGGATGGGTTAGCAAATTTAGCACTAAATCCATCAAATTCAGGCCAAAGCCAAGAATGGATGTAGACATTTTGGTCAACCTACCTCGCTGCCTTTTCAAATTTTCCGTCGTTGATGAGATAGTTCAGGAATGCCATTCCTGTATCCAGGACCTTGTGTCTCTGAAGGACCTTAGCGTGGGCTTTGGTCTCAGCTAGAGCTTCCTGGAACAAGGAAACAAAATTCTTGGGAACTCGAAACAGTAACCTTGATGATCAAATTCATGCTGTTTAATTTTCTTGGGTTGTGATTGGAATCTCCAGGGGCTCAATTGGATTATGTTTGATTGACATACTGAGCAGGGATGCTGGCTTTGTGACAACAGTTGAAATATCTACATGCATGAAGGACAGGGAGATCTGGGGAAACTTTTCTCGTGACATCATTGGCCGAGGACACTAGTCAACATAGAAGACTTGCCACTTACCTCAAACTTCTCATTTTCTATTAGCCATGAGATGTGGTCGTCCATATCTCTTTTCCGAGCCAGAACGATGTCTTTTGGACTAACGATGTAGAATACACCCTCCCCTTCCAGATGTGCTACCGAAAAAGAAGAAAGACAATCTGAAGTTTGCGGAAACTCTAGGTGCTGACAAAAATCACTGGTACTCCTGAGGAATGGTGCCCAGATCACTTACCCAGATGGTAATCGCTTGGCCGGTAATCCTGAAATCCGCGTATGGATAGCGCATCACTGGATACCAGTTGGTAGTCGTCGACCAGAGGCGTGATGATTTTTAGCTGGGGGCGCCAGGCACCTTCGCTTTCCTCAGTGTCCTAACATGGGAATGGTAAAAAGGTCAGAGAAGCAAAAGGTCAAAGGTCATACTGTATCAAAGCTGACTAAATTGTATCTGTATTTTGCAAGTCATATTCCCTGTATACATAACGAGGGGTTAAACATACTGATTACAATTTACGTACGATGGTACCAGACTTCTTTTCCTGTAACAGGAAATACTGCTCAGCAAATTTTATTCGCAAAGCGAAAAATGAATGGGATACCAGTCACAAAATATGTCAACATTACGGCAGTTTGGCTGGTAAACTATCTCTCTTCAGCATAATTTTTCTGGGTTTAGGAAGTTTTTTTAAAGAATTGGGCACTGAACTCATCAGCTGGACCACTAGAATTTGGACTGGCCATTAGGTGTTTCAACTACCATTTGACGAGTGGACACTTTTTTGTTTGTTTGTGGGAGACCGCTATTTAAGTCGAAGAAACTTACATCATCCCATTCGGTGATTTCCTTGGTGATGTACGCAATCACAACGATGTCACTGTTCATCGGAGCCAAGCCACAGACGTAGAAATCCGTTTTAAATGAGCTGACTGAGACACATCAACATAAACAGCAGTTAAGTTTTCAATACATTCTGAAATTTTTGACAGGTAATGACACCATTGGAATTCACACACAAGCTTGCCCCATCATAACAGTGTGTGATATTTTTTGAGGGGGTAAACACAATCTCTTCAGATTAGAGCCTTTAGACTCAATAAAACAGATTCCTGTGAAAAAAATCCACAGGCATATACTAGTGCAATTTGAACCCACGACCTTTGCCATTCTAAAGCAGATGTCATACCACTAGACTACTGAGTTTTGACCGGTAGCTAGAGGACAGTTTGAATCCTATATATTAGCAGCGGGTATCGTAACAATTTAATAAAGTCTGTGAGTTTTGTCCACAGGATTTGGGAAAATACAATGCTTAACACACATTGGTGTAAGGTAAAACATAAATAGTGCAAGTTTCTTTTGGTTTACATTTGTTTCGTCTGCTTACCGATCTCCACATATCTGTTAGGCATATCTTTTCCTTCCAGCTGGCGTCGTTCCTTCACAACACAAATCTGCAATTTGACATATAGTCTCTTTCAGAGCGCAAGCTACCAACGTTTCATTGCGGTGAACTGAATGATTTTAAAGATTACTGCTTCTTTACCAGGTGTGATACTTAAACCCTCCTACTCTTGGTGACATTTCCCAGTGAGTTGACCATCCGTTTGAAACCATTCAACTGCAGAGTGTAGGACTAGTTCGGTTTTGGGGTTACTGGACCCCCAAATATCTGGAGTTTGGCCAGTTCTCCAGTGGACCCATGGGTATTTAAAGACATGCAAGGACTGCATTTTATAAATTAGTCGTACTCTTCAAACATTTGAAACCATTCAACTGCACAGAACTGTGTACATTTGTGTACTGTCAGAGATTTTATGTGGAGTCATATACCTGCAGGCCTGGAATTATATGGAGGCCATGATGGCCATGGCTCTGCTGCCCTGGTCTTGGCCCTGGTGCCCTATCAAAAGGTACCCATAGACTTTAAAGACTTTCCAATGAAAGTGCCCGTAGCAATATGAAAATGGCCTTGCCCTCTCAAAGGAGCTCACGGCTTATTTTAAAATCAAATTAAGCTTTGATGATTTTGGGAACAGTATATGAGGTTGAAATACATTTCTGGAGGATTGGTACAGGTATGAACTTTTTAAACAATAAGTTTTTTTTACAAATCCTGTCCTTTGTCTTCACAGCCCCTCAATCATTTCTTTGAGACTGACTTACTTTGACCGTATTAGCCCAGCCGACTAGTAACGTGACGTTGTCTTTCCAACAGAGTTGACACGGATAGATCTCGGGACGTAACGTCTCATCGTGGTCTCGTTTGATGAACGTGATGCGACGCTTTGACGACAAGTCGTAAACCTTAACTCCCTGCCATCACAAAAAAAATTTACGTTCAATAAGTTGGAGAAGATACAGCCCATTGGTTAATCCATATCTGCCCAGCTACTGGATTTCCCATACAACACACAAATGTTGTAAACGCCTACCTAAGGGAAAAACCTGTATATGAACATTCAGTTATCATTCATTTTCTGGCATCATTTTACTCAGCATTGAGGCACTAGGTAACTACAGAGAGACTGTTCGTCTGAGCAGGGCGAAACTATGGATAAGGCGCCTCCAGACCATTCAACCCCAAGGTCTGAACATCCAAGAATGAAATGACTAACAACTGTTTGTCTTTGCCTTCTCCTTTTTCCATAGATATCCCCCTTTTTAGTATGTCTCATTTGCTAATAAATTGCTTTTTCTCCCTTCATTTTTGTCTTTTGTGTTTCCAACCTCTTGTGGTTCAACCAGTCCCTTCCCTCTAACACCCTATTTGTCTCCATCTTCATTGTTCATCCCCTACTTGGCATTCAAAGGCAATTGGTCAATTCCTTACCAAATCATTTGCCCAGGCAACGAAGCAGCCCTTCCATTTGACGGTGCGAATAGGCCCCTCCCCCTGGTGGAGAATGGTTGACTTGCTGCGATTGAAGAAGCCTCTTTCGTGTAATGTAAGCTGAGACAAACAAAAAACAAACAGGTTACACCTTTTGATTGTAATACTCATATCAATTGTAATACTCACGATTATTTAAAGCTTATCTATGGGTGTCTCAAAGCGGTAATTTTTTTACGACTGGTAGATTCAAATTATGAAACCAATTTATTTGGCACCTTGTAAGGGTTTACAAGGTGCAGTCTGAAGCCAACCATTCCAGAAACACTGTGGCAAACCCATTCTCTTAACGAAAAGTCTACTGGGTTTTTGAAAATGCATACAAAAAACCACAGGACGATATAATAGCCAAGAGTCTTGCTCAAGGACCAAGGTGCCATGACAGGGACCCGAACCAACACTCCGCCAATTCCGGAATTGAAACTGGTGAACTAGACAGGCATGCACCTGCAGTTTGCCAAGAAAAAGAGGAAAGTGCCAGTCACAGCAATACTTTGTACTATCTTTGTACAATTTTCAATGGCACAGTTGAGAAACCAAAATCAAGGCAATCAGCTGATCATGTTATAACTAGACCGCTCTACCATGAAACTCCTGTGTGCAATGCACAGTTTGAACACTGCATAACATTAAACTTTAGAGGTATGGGGAACTAAAAGTACGTAATCAAGTACGGTTTGCGGCAACACTATGTACAAGAAATCTTTCGTCAGTTGTGGTGGCTCTGAAAAGAACCAGTGGTTTAACAACTTAATGTTCCTTTCATTAACAAGATTTCTCAGACAGGGTGTAACAAGGCGAACCTTACGTTATCCTATTTTCCACAATGGAAAGTTTCTAATCCTACAGATACTATATAAAAGATTGGAAGCGAGGCTATAGCCCTCCAGGTTCTGGATTGGCATTTTACAAACTTACTTTATCACTCCCAGTTACAAACTGCCTTCCGCTGTTTTGTCTTGAAAATCTTGGATCTAGAGCCAGCGACTACAAAGTAACAACATAAATCCACTATCAAAAACATGATACATCTTAAATGAATCTGAGAGGCCCCTCCAAATTCCCCACCTTCAAGTTTTGTACCGTGGACTAAAGCAAAGCATTACACCACAAACCTATTGGGGTACTACGAGGCACCTGGCAAAGACCTTGGCCAAATTTCATGAAGCTTTTAAGAAAAAAAAATTGCTTAGCACAGAAAAATATTGCTCAGCAGAAACAAGTCACCAACCAAAATATCATGTAATGTATATCATTTGTGACTGGTGCCTACCTTTTTCTGCTTACAGGGCTTCTGAAAGTGTACCCTGGGCAATGGAGGGTTCTATCTTTGCAGCAAGTGTAGTGACATCTATTTTTACCAAAAAATAAAGATTATTCCAGACACAATTTGATACTTTACCTTAACTGGACAATCAAATGACTGAATCTGATTGAACTCATCTTCGTACAGGCCAGTAATTGCAACCTAGACACACAAAAAACACAGACAAAAAACTTTTTTCAAGACAAAGCAAACAACATATAGCAGTAATCACTCTTTGAACAAATGTGTGAGTGATATAGACCCTGCGTATGACAAGCTTAAACAGCGCCCTCATTTTGGTCGAAAGAATACTCATCACTGGACGTTATTTCTGCTTGGGGTCAATACATATAGTGCAAAATTGTTTGACCGTGTGTACAGAATTTTGGGGTAAGCAGGGTTATGGAATTGGACCCAGCTTTTGTTCACAAGCGCTTACTTAGTATCTCTGAAAAATACTTTCCAGAGAAGTTGAGTACTGACTTGACTGCTCAACCACCAATAAGTTCTAAATGAAAAAAATCTTATACTTACTCGTCCATCGTCGGAACAACTGGACAGGTAATCGCCATTGCTGTCTAAGCTAATCTGGTTCACTGTTGTACTGTGCTGTAATTGGACAAAGTCAAGGTAACAATTATTCAAAAGATGTATTAATTGCATCAGGGATACAAAATATTATTTAGGTTTTACCATTACAACGATCAATATGATATCATGTGGTGAATACATCTGTTTAGTACACATTCACCCTTTCTACTGTCTGACCATTCAATATTGTCCATTTTGGTTTTGAATGATAGATAAACTATGCCAGCCAGCAGTTGGGGTATCATGTGTTATATGTAGTTGTGATGATCGTAACCCTCCATCCTCCCTAGGAGACCGGAGGCTCCGACTGTCAGGAGAATGGAGGGTTACGATCATCGCAACTAGTGTTATATGTATCTACACAGTACAAAAAAGCCTTCTTGGTCAACTATTCTCCTAGAATCTCTATGAAATGTGGCCCTGAAGCCTGAATGACCTTTAACCTTACCTTGGCAAATTCCTTGCCCTCAATGTTGTTACCTTGGAGATCAAGTACATGCACCATGCCCCAGTGTGTCCCCACTGCCATGAACTATAAACAAGAGATAAGAAACAAACCAGATTCTGAGTATAAGAGTCTAGGTACAAGATAACTTTTGGGGAGGGGGGGGGGGG
>CM021544.1:5691342-5713726 GCA_010994315.2 Pisaster ochraceus | reverse complement strand
TTCCAGGGGTTATGATCGAGCAAGGCATGCTGGGAAAAAATGGCCCGGCGAGATTGATCATCCCTGGGAACAAGGTTGGGGTGTACTACATTTGGACCAAAAATTGGTTTCCAGCAACCACGCGGACAAAGAAAACTGGTCCCTCCAGTCATAACTCTCTCAATGCACAGCTCTGGGTTGGGTGTGGGATGTGAATTGGGTGTGGCATGCAGGTTGAGTGTGGGGATCAGTCGGGGTTTGGGTTGGGTGTGGGGGAGGTGGTTTGGGGACTTGATATGGGACTCTGGCATCACCTTGGTATGTACGGCCATACAGCTTGCAGCGTCCTTGGTAAGGATGTCCTCCAAAGTGTTGCGTATTCTCTCATATTTCAATTTGGGTTCTTCTGTCTCGATGCTGTCATCTTCATCATCTGATTCGCTCTCGATCCCGTCATCATCATTTTCTGATTCTTCCTGTTATGTTATAGGATGATTAAGATAAACATGAAAGTTCCATTTTTAGAGCGTACTCGTAAACAACTTGGGACTTACACCCAAATTTAGTTCTGCATATTACTAGACAATTATTAAGGATTAATGATTATTTTGATGATGGGCCAAATCTCAGCAATACTTTTGTATCTCATGATCATAAACAGCACATCATTTCATTTTTAATGTTCAAGACACTTCTTGTCAGAGATGAGATGGAAGGGAAAGAGAATAGTTTGTAAAATTGTATCATTTCCAATATTTTTGAACCTTGCAGATTCTTTATGGATTAGAATTTCAATGCAAAATACAAAACAATCAAAGGTTAAATAAGATGCCGAGCCAGACCGTCACATTATCCCTTGTTATGACCTTGCTCTTTAAAAGTATGACCAAACAAAAACATATTATTCATTGGGTGGTCACAGTGATCAAAAAAGTGGCAGTCGAATTTTCCATATTTTCCCATTCAAAGAATTGCATTGTTATGAAGAGTGAAGTCAATGGAATGACCAATTGAGTTCTTTTTAGGCCGAGCAGAGTACAGGGACAAAATTCAAACCAGGATCCCTCCTCAACCTCTAAAGGTTCTTGTTAAATGTTTATTTCTAATTATGGTATGCAATCTTGATGCTTGTGCTCTTGACTTTTCATTGGCAAGAAAAAGTTACAGTCTTATCTCCATCATAATCTTAGTTCAAGTATGTAGAATATGTCAATCACATCATGTGTTAACCACAAGAATTATTTGGCTAGTATCTCTTTCTGTGAAATTCCAGCATGCACAGAACACAATAAATCAGTGTTACCCATACCACAGATATATGCACGAATATCTCTGCCACAGCTTTTCTTGTGTTGTTGTATATTATTTATCTACGTACTGTATGTGAACTGATGATAGATAGTGGATACTGTCTACTGAACGTAGTGGTCGACCGTAGTGGTCACCCGGCCCCCACACAAAGTCCCCACAGATCATCACTTTCTGTTTCGTTATAAACCTTACAGACAATTCCTAGAGCAACACACTTGCTAAATTATTGTCAGAAATAACAGTTAACCAACAAACGTGTTCATCGACAGACAAGCTAAACCAGAAAAAAACAATAGACATGTCTGTTTACCTCCCGTACTTCCGCTGGCAGTACCGAATGTTCACTGGGCTCCGCCATCTTGGTTGACATGAATATGTAACGTTTTTCATTTGCATATAAATAATTTATGATATTCCTCCGCTGCTATATTTTAACATAAAATAATAAATAATGGTACCCCTCAAAATTAATTCGAACAGTAAGAACTCGTGTTATATTCACAGCTATTATTTTACTTTTGAAGTTACTAGACTAATTTATGAATGGATTGGTAAATCTTCTTGGACTAATTAGTCCTACTTAAATATTTAGCGTATTACTATAGCGGTCGTAACGTGTTGGTCATTCCGCATACGTAATACGACATTAACATATTGTACAAGACAATCCACGCATTGCTTGTAATCGAACACCACGCTCCCATTTTCCACCGCTTTTCCTCGCCAATTTCACCGTGTGCTGAGAAGCAGAAGTTTCCGCCGTTATTATCAACTGACTGGCGATATTCTGAAGACAAAATGGGGCCGGAATTAATGATCTAATAATGTTAGTAATTAGCATAATTTATTGACCGTGGCACGTGGATTATTGTGAGTCGGATTTATGAAAAACAGGGCCTGAGCAGGGCCGCCGTGGCTCGGTCGCTGGGGCCCCTGGATCTTTCAAGCAATTCTTAGACTATTTTTTTTCTTGGTGATTCCCAGGCTAAACTCCCAGGTTGGAGGGAATAAGACAATCAACAGTTAGGAGAACGCCTTATTATTTCTACCCATCATCAAGTCTGCATCTCATTTGCAAACTTCACGAAGGACTTTTGGGTAAGTAGACCGAATTGTAATTAGTACGTTTTGGTCTTATTAAAATTATTAACATAATTTATAAGCGCACGTGTTATTTATTTTTAATTTGACATTGCAAGTAATAATATCACTGATGATGATTATGTTATGTTTATGCTCATCATGAGTGTATTGAATATACTTACCTTCATGGTTTTCTTCATCAAGAACACACATGAGCCGCGTAGATTGGGGGAAATCGGGGTTAGATTTTGTTGTGTTTCAGTGATTGCCAATAAAGGATCACACCGCTGCGCTGCCGAGTCGGGGATATTTTCACAGCGTGGATTTGACATGAACGGCTGGGGCCGTGTGTGTAGTTTTGACGGCGCTTTGTTCGGCGGGCTCTGCCTTGAGTGTACGGGCATCAGCGTTGTTCTTTTCCCCCCGTTCAAAAACACAGTTTATTGTAAAATTGTTCTGAGTTTACCACACAATACCCGACTATAAGTCACATTGTGTGAGTTCGTAATAATTGCTGGTTTTACAGACTGGTTTGTCTTTGTTTTTTTGTTAGCCATTGTCTGATTTCTTTGTGGTGTTTTTTTTTTATTGGGAGCAGATGTCAAATAACACAGTGCTTTGTGTGTTGTCAGGGTTGTGGCATATGGACATTTTGCATTGTTGACACATGTATATCATAACGTGCGGGTACACGCTGGCCTACAATAAATTGCACAATGAGTTTTACTGATTAGTTCTGAGGTTTTATGTTTGTTCACAATTCAATGGTTGTAGATTTTCTGTTTTATTTTATAAGTAGTAAGAGTGCACTCGTTATGTTGTTTGTTTTTTTGGTGATATTTTTCTGATAGTAAAATATTTTCTACATTGTAATAAAAAAAAATTTTTAACATAAAAATAAAATTTAATTTATTTATCAAATAATCGTACGGAAAATCAGGTAACCTTTTCCCCAGTGGTATGAGCGCACGCTTTGCAATTACATGTACTTCAGTTTCTATATTTTTTCTTATGATTAAAATTTTTTTTTTACGAAATGGTTAATTTGTTAAGTTTTGAACTTTTTTGTCATAAATTAACATAATCAGTTAGTTATCTCTAAATTTTAAGTTTTAAATTGAACTTCAACGTTGGTCTACAAATAATATTTTGAAATATTCATACATGTTTTTGAAAACCTTGAAAAATTTAACTTTTATCAAAAATATAAAACTCTACAAACAATAATTTATGATTATAAACGTGTTTATTAATTTCCATCAGCAGGTACAATTGACTTACTGATTTCCATGTTTCCAAACAGTCGGGGCCAATATTTTCTACATAAATTTCACTTTAAATGAGGTGAAATTTAAACAAGTTGGTAGATTAAAAAGTGAAATGCATTACAAAACTTTGAGTTTAGAGAAATTGTTTTTTCTTCATATTAGAAAAAACGATTCATTTGAATTTTTTGTATAGCTTTACTCGTATCATTGTGAATCCATCTTTTGTTTTCCTTATTCAAAACAATGTCACCAAACCAAGGTAATAAGTAAAACAATATATGGACTATTTTGATGTTATGACAACCGTGGTACATGTAGAGCAACTGTAATTGCACATGGGAGACATGTCATAATTGGAACAAAAGTCAATTTTTTGTCTAACACAAAATGCGTATATTCTACCCCTAGTATGGGAAAGGGTGGGGCAAGTGTGATGTATACAATAAATCAATGTAATTACCATGGACATTGTTGGACATTGGTTGTTTTTTTAAAACAATGTTTTTATACTTTAAGGGCACTGAAAATTATTCAGTGTATGATATGTCGTGTATTGACCCAGTTGAGTTATTATCAAGTTGGTGGTGTTCAGGGTTCTTCCTGTCGCCCAAATGCCTGTGGAAATACCGCAGGACCAGTCAAAATTCTCTACAAGTGGTCCGGCTGATTAGTTTAGTGTTGAAAAGCATCCCTATTTTATATTGGACCAGTGAAAAAAATGGTGGACTAGTGAAATGACAAGTTACCTGGTCCTCCTGGCTAGTCATGAAAAAATCTGGTGTTGATGACATTTCCGATTGTACATAAACGAATGGATGAACTCACTAACCGAGTGTAAAACGGTTTAAGTCGTCTACTTGCTTGTGGAAAGTGTACATTCTAATGCAGGCCTCATACTTCACAGGGGCATGGAGGCAGTTGCCTCCCTGCAGGGCTCTTACTTGGGGGGAAAATCCACAAGACCGCAGGGCTTGTAGCTCTAAATTTTTACTAGACCGGAATTTACTATACAAGACCAGAATCAAAATGAGTTGAACAAGCACTAAGAGAAGATCCATCTCATTTGTCTTACACACGTGTGTGTACATGCTTCGATACTTGAATTGAAAGAAATTTGTCAGACTCAAAGCCACATTTTTGTCACAAAGGAAAGGTACATTTGTACATGTATTAAACAGTGAAGTAGGCCCCTATTATTTTTTAATTGAAAAACACAAGACCACCAGGCTTGTCTGGTCATGAGTTTACAGGCTGCTGCTAAAATCACTGGCCTCGGGGCCGGCCTGCAGTCAGTCAAGTGTCGATTTCAAGCCCTGCCCTGATCATTGCCTTGGTGCCCCTAGAGATGTTCCAGGTTCCAGTACAAATGCTCATTATCATAGAGCCTGTGCCCTTCCTTAAATTAATCTAAACCATTACAGAGGATGCAGTTTGGCTACAGTGTGGCCTCAATCATCCAATTTCTTATGTCACTCCACACCAAAGACTTGGATAAGATTAGAATGCCTGACCTAGTGATAAGCGATAAGGGCCTACTGGCCCCAATCTTTCTGAATCCTTCACTTTTGGCAGTTAGATACAAGGAATTGGGACTGTTTTAAACCCGTTTGTACTAATTCTTTAAATAAATATGAAACAGATTTGAAATATTGCCTCGAATCTCAACCCAATCTGGACAACACTGGAGGGCAAAAATACTGGGTAATTGGTACAGTTGTACTCTGACATTGATGTGATGTTCTGATAAGCACTGTATGACTGTACTACGTATTAAGCAGTATTCTTGTAAATCCATACACTAGGATGTGCGTAGTTTCCATTTGGAAGATCTATGAATCTAGCTATTTTTATAGATCTACCGAGAAAGCTACAAGCTTTCATTGAATGTTAATTGCACAAAATAATCTTCCAATGATTAGTGGTAGTTAGTTAAAATCTAAAAAATGATCCTGGCTGTTAGTGTTACTGATGTCCATTAGACATGTATTTTTGAAACAATTTTGCATGTTACAGGTATTTTGAAATGTTCAGCATTGTCTGTCCAAATTTGTTCAGACAGAAAATTAATTCACATTTAATGTCAATTCACAATTTAGGTTTGAAAAATGTACTATAATGATATCACAAGTTCCAACTTTTATAAATGAATGTAAGTTTCCTTTGATTATTTTTCTAGTATTATCTCCATGTTATATTAAGGTATTAAAACATGGACACACTCTTTTGTTTACGCATCGTTTTGGTTATGTAAACAAATGCTTTCCATCATAAAACTAGACTGTTTGATTACTTCTTATGTGCAGCTCATCAGTGTATTGACTTACTTAAATACACTTTACTACAGATAAGTGGGCGATAACACAAAATGACATGTTGGTATACTAAAACAGATAAGTACCTGTTACGCGTTGTTTAATAGTTGTATTTTTTAGAAATTTGAATTTGAATACACATACATGTATGTCAAATTTGCACATGCAACAAGATTTGCATAATTTTCCAAATCAGCCATGGCTAGAGTTTAGACCAGTTTGTATTTGTTGTTTTTATGCTTTTTAAGTATAATAATTAATATCAACAGTGTCTGACATGTCTGAGGAAGTTGTAAAATTAGAGCAATTTCTGGATTAACAAACATGCAGTGTAAAGTCATAGTTCTCTGTTATTGAATAATTTGCATTTCAATTTTCAATTTGCCAATGTACAGTTTGCATAATTATTTGCATAATATAAAAAAAAAGACAAGTTAGAGCAGTTGTTTTGTTAAAATAATTGCAAGTTGTTTCCATAATTTTCAAAACCACTCATCTGCATGGAACTGATTTTGTTTTCTCTTTTATGATGCTTGGAATGTAGTTATGCAAATTCGCAGAGCCGGGACTTTTTTTTCTCGCTCTCTCTCTAGAGATGATATTTAACACAGCAGGTGTGACTCAATTCGGAGTAAAGACAAAATGCATCATCAGGAATGAACCTTCAAGGTTTTGGAAGTATCGTTTGGCATGCATGGTCACACACCTGAGCCTGCATGCATATAAATCGAGGCTGTAGGGAATTTTGCACAATACTGTGTTGCAATCTTTGTTCTCGTTGCTCATGAATTATGTATTTGGTTCTCAAAGTGGGATGAGTACAGTATCCATATACCTTTTTTTTTAAACAAAAGGATATTTGGGTCGAAATGTAAAGTTGGATTTGCATTGACGTAGATGATAAGAATTTTTGATAAGGTTTTTGAGAATGGGGATGATGGCCGGGGGGGCAGGTGTTAGTTGGGATGTTGGCGATATTAATGAGAAAGGATTTACACTGACAATTAATGCTGGGCAGCGACAAAGAAATAATGAGGTTGATGGAGAGATTGAACCTATAGTGAAGATGATTCATCTTAACCACAAGTACATTCTTTCCCTGGTCTTGCCAAAGTTTACAGGATGCAGTTGCTCCCATCAGTAGTTGGCAAGAGTCCAAAAGACATGGATTTACGTTTCATGTGCTCTTGCTCTATGCTATACAAGAAAAATTACCCGATCTATAGATCAGGTTTGGAGCGTTTGGTCAGTGTCAGGTAAATTGAAGAGGGTGAGGATGAAGGGTTCGGATAGAGTGGAGGTTGGGAGCTCTGTGCATGTAGAGTAACACTAATTCTCATGTGTTGCAAGCAGGGCTTGAAATTAACACTGGACTGCAGGCCTAAGGCCAGTGATTTTAGCATTGGGCCGGTAAACTTATGACTGGACAAGTCCTGCGGTCTTGTGTTTTTGTTCAGGTGTTGACTTTCAGTCTGATTCATATTCTGTTAAATGAGATAAATCTTCTCTTAGTGCTTGCTCAAGTTAAAACATACTTCAAATGTAAAACTGTATGATAGGTTTTTTCCTGGGTTTTCTTTTTCTTTTCAATTCTAGCTTTGTAAAACATTTCTGCTCCAGTAAACACTTAGAGCCACAAGCCCTGTGGTCTGATGGATCCCCCCCCCCAATTTGAGCCCTGGCAAGGTACATGTACCTTGAAGGATGTCCACAAGTATTCATACTGTGTGGACTTCTGGCAAGGTACATGTACCTTGAAGGATGTCCACAAGTATTCATACTGAGTGTACTTCTAGGAAAGAGACATGTAAGTTACAGCGTTTTCCCTTAACAGTGGTCTGCTGGCCAAATGTTGAAACACATGAGGACCAGTCAAAATTCACTGGCTATTCGGCTGGCTATTCGGCTGGCTATTTCATTGCTGAAAAGCATCCCTAATTAATATGAATTTTGGGTTAGTTTAAAAAAGGTGACAGTTAGTGAAATGACAAGCTAACTAAATCCCGCCGGCCAGTCACTCAAATAGTTAAGGGCAAATCCTGATTTGTACAGTAAGTGACAAGTTTATGACAGTGACATTTATGACAGTTATGATTTGACAATGGTGACAGTGTAGGTCAACAAGAGGAGCGCTGACACAGTATGATAGTCGGGCCCCCTTTACATCTGTAAACTATTAAGTATCACTTCCTATATGTATTTTGACAATTTAGATAAAGGACCCAGCTTGACTGCAGTTAGTGTCCTGCTGCGGACTTGGCTTATCAATAACACTTGCATGCACATACGTCATGTGCATACGGCAAAAATTACGTAACACGCTGTACAGTAAAATGGCGATGCGCATTGATAATTTTCTACATGTATGTTTTTTTATTGGTCGATCTAACCGATGCATATGTATGGCAAACTTGCCATACATGTGTGTCGTATAATGTAATTTTGCGTAAAAACACAGCATAACAAAATGGCCAAATGCGTCTGTAAAATGCTCTTACAACTGTATTTAGCAGATAATGACTCACTCGGCCTTTTGTAGGTTCTGTGAATATAAATTTCAGTTTCGCAGACATAATATTTAATATTTTTACACTAGATTCACAGACCTTTTCAAACGGATTCAGAAACCGATTAAGCCAATTTTTTAAAATATAAATATTTTGAAGAAGGCTGGTATAATTCAAGTGAATGGTTTATGCACATGTCGTGCACAGGGTACAAACTAAAACGCTTGAGAACCTCCCTCTGCCCTTCTTCTGCAGCCAAAGCGCATATGGGCCACGCTTCTCAAACACTTGTTAGTCATTCCTGGGTAAACATTGCAGGCACTCCGCTGTAACCCCCCTTGCGACAGTTTTTCATTAATCCCGCCGCAGACCCAAGAAGAAAAAAAACGTTGTGCAATCTCGAGTGTCCATCAATTTTGAGTGAGGCACGACAGGCTGCCAAATGAACTAAGGGCCCAACAAGTTGAGAAGATCCACTCTTGAGAAATCCGAGATGAGCGAGAATATTACGAGATGCAAACCCACTGTTTTCTCAGACGCTCCTACTGACGTGTATTAAACCACAGAACCGGTATGAGTCAAGTTAATAAAACAGAAAATTTCTCAAATGCTAATCGTTTTGGTCGGCTGTCCAGCCGCCATTCCCCAGTTCCCCAGAATACTGGGGTGTTTGTTTTTGAAATTTCAAGTTAATGGTTATAGTACATTACTCATCGCTTCACTGTCAGATTTGTACTTTGGGTTTTTTTATTGCGCAAATGGGCGTAGTCGTATTGTACAGCGCTCCCTTGCCTTGAGGCATTTACAGAGTGTTTTTTTTTTTTTTTTTTTTTTTTTTTTTTTTTTTTTTTTTTTTTTTTTTCCATTTAGAGGAGTGTTGAGTTGGATATTAATAATTTCATGCTGGAAATTATCATGGAACTGCCTCGCTTCAGAGGAATTCTTGAAATTGAATAATTTAAAGGGCGGAAATTGTAGCTGGTCGACTGTAAAAAAACTGCATAAAACAAAATCTTCACCCGCTGTAGGCACTACTGAAAAACAACAGCCTATTTTGAAATATCTTTTTGACAAAAATACTAAGAGTTTTTAGCGTTGTTGTTTTGAGTTGATGGCAGACAAAATTCTCCTTGAGAATGAAAGCTCTCCACTTTAGGAGCCGTACAGAATTATTATTTTTTTAAATAGATTTGTTTGTCTTTTTCTTGTAAATGTTGTTGGGTTAAATTTCAAAGAAAATAATTTAAATTTGAAACTTAATTTGTTTAGGGGTGGGTATGTGGGTCAAGATAACTTGAAATTTTCGAGACATTGTTTCTGAATGGCCCTTAGCAATTTTCTTGTTAATAAATTGCTAGACTACCACAAATCATTGTAAAGTACATGTAAACATCAGGAGATAGTATTGTGCGAAATATAGTGTATAATCGACCATGACAATGACATTTACACTGGCTCGCTATGGCATTTTCTTTCTTCTTGAATATTACTGTTGTTTTCTTCTCGACAGCTACCCAAGAAGATTACTGTTCAACTGACATTTATAAAATCTGCGATTTCCACCACAAGATATTGATTTTTCTTTTGGTTTCTATGTATAAGGTGGTCCCTAAGTGATTGTCTGTCTAAACAAATCCCACTGGGTTGTGAGTACTGCTGGGAGTTCAGCTCAGGTTATATTTATCACACAGTGGCCAATGGGACTCTCTGGTTTGTGAGGATTGGTAGACTGGCTTCAGTCTGCTGTGTGTTGATTGAGATCAGGCAAACATTTATTGTGGAGCGAGTTGAGAGTGGGGTAGACTGGCTTCAGTCTGCTATTTGTTGTTGAGATCAGGCTTTTGTATTGTGGAGTGAGTTGATAGTGGGGTAGACTGGCTTTAGTCTGCAGTGTGTGGTTAAGGTAACAGTTTCATTTATTGTGGGTGGGTTGGGAGTTGGAAGACTGGCATTTTAGGCTGCTGTGCATTGGTTTAGACTGGAGAGAGGCTAGACTATCATCAGGCTGCTGTGTGTTGGTTGAGATCAGGCGAGAGTGACTACATGTATCTGTAGAGTGTGGTGGGAATGGGTAGACTGGCTTTAGTCTGCTGTTTTTAGACACAAAACTTAAGTTTGAGTAGCTTCGAGGCCAGAATGATGCATGTACTAGTCCTCAAATTTCATACTGTGTACAAAGTAAATCAAATTTTTATGTGCACGTGACTTTACTACATAAGGTAATGTACGTATGGTTTATGTATGGATGGGATTAGGCTACATATTGCATTTTTCACATTTATTGCTACCCTCTTGTTTATTTTATTAGCAATTTATGACATTCACATGGTTCATTGTTTTAATGTTCAATTTACCAATGATTTACTCAGTAGGTTGGTAGACTGACTTTAACAGTCCTTTCTCTGTTAGTGTCAACTCCAAACTACAGTTTTAGTTACTTAGACCAGTTTTAGTTACTTAGACCATCTTAGACTGTTACAGCAACAGGCCCAGATGGATATTTTGCTCACTATGTAGACTGGCAATGAGTCACATTACTCTTTTCAATTGGTAAATGTTTAGTGATGCGCCATTTAGCTTGTTCTACACTGGCCTCTGTCTATTCTTTTCTACAAAAATGCCTGACATGTGTAGATTTAGACTTGTGGACAAGTTGCTATGTTTATTGCGGTAAAAGCATAACGGCTACCCCAAATGACAGATTGCAGGGGTGGTAGTCCTCTTGCGGGAGCCAGCAGTCTTGCAAGATTTGTGGGAGAGCCATTGCGCTATCACCTGGACAAACATTTAATGACTTGTCCACAAGTCTAGTGTAGAACTCGGATGGAGAAGGCAAATTTGGTGGTACCAAGAACCACTACGTTTAGCCTTCATACTATGTAGATCAATCATCAATTGAAGTTTTTGTGGGAGTTGAAAAAAAAAGAAACGCTTTTTTAAGAAGAAACGAAGATGACAATAAAAATTGGTCTATACCTTAACTTCTGAGGGCATTTACAGGTGCCTGGAATCACAAGGAGGCCATGGTCTCCATTGCCCTGGTCTTGGCTTTTGTGCCTCTTCAAAATGTCTTAATAGACTTTTAAGATTTGCCAATGAAAGTGCCCTTTGCAAAATTAAAAAGGACTTGCCCTCTCAAAGAAAATTTGCCAGACCAGCGTTTACAGAGAGGAGGGAAGAGAGGGAGAGAACTGGTAGAAGTCTAGTGTCTCTGTCCACACATAGCTGGAAGCCTTTTGTGACGAGCAATTAGATTTTGTGCAGAGCAAAGGATGGGTTCTTGAGCTGCATGTAGGATGCGCACTGTATTTCATCACACTCCATCTAAGAAGCTAAATTGATTTTAAAGGTACTTGTATACAAGATCAGAAGATCTTGTGAAAATTAATTTCCTTCGAAGAAACCTACATTTTCTTTGTTGTGCTTGTATATGCAACAAAAAGAACAAATTCTCACCAATCCAGCCTTGCAATTCAGTATGCTCATAATTAGAATATTGTTTTTAAATTTAACTTTAGACTAATGTGTGAAGTTTGGTTCTAAGGAGCAGGGTTCTCCCCATGCACAAGCTAACATATCGGCCCGATACGCACAAACTGCGTGCCGATACGCGCAAATTCAAAAGATTTTTAAAGTACCTTCACAAGAAACATCAAGAGAAAACAACATAATGCTCCAGATTGCACAGTAGGGCTTTTAAAACTAAGTTAAACACCAAGTACAAACATTCCGGAGACCTTTTTTCAACTCAGCGTGCTTCGGCTAAACATAAAAAGATTGGCACCAGAATGTTGTATTTGTATACAATCTCACCCTGTTAAGAAGAGCAGTTTATAACTCTCCTTGTGTTTATGAAAATGATGAAAGTAGTATCTTTCACATATAGTTGACCATGTAAAGTTGTGTTTTGGGTCAGAAAGGGTAAACAAAAACCTGGTCGGATAAATTGTCTTGTGAATGCCCTTTTCTGTTATCTTATTATCAAGATGTGATGCACTAGAGTCCTTACCAGGATGCCAGCCAAAACTTAAAACTGGGTTTAATTGCTCATAAAAGAAATGAGAATTTCCGAAAGCAATAGGGCTTTTAAAACTAAGTTAAACACAAAATAAAGTACAAAATATTCCGGAGACCTTTTTTTCAACTCCGGCACACCTAATTTAGGCCTATATGGTCAAGGCAAGTATTTCTCAACATAAAGAACTTAAGACGTCACATCTTGTTGATGTCAAGGGAGATGTTTCAGGTGTTTTCACTATTAATGCCATTTCTTTTTTATCTGAGAAGTGGCTGATTTTGGCGTGGGATGTCACATTTGCAATTGGAATCATGTTTGAGAAGGGAGTTTCATGCCACAAAATGGTGCCAGAGGTTTTTCCTTCCAGCTCTTATATCTGGGTTACATTGCATGCCTGAATCTTCTTTCTTAGAATGGCAAGGCATTTTTTCATGGTTAAAAAAAGTGTTAGTCAGGCCTGGAATTACACAGAGACCACAGAGACCATGCCTCTGTAGCCCTGGTCTTGGCCTTTGTGTCCATAGACTTTAGGATTTTCCAAAGGAAATGCCTTTTGCAAAAAGAAAATGCCCTCTCAAAGATGAAAGGCCTGGTAATTGTTATTGTGTCTACATTGTTGTACAAGTTTAATCAAAGGGCACCAAGGCAATGATCAGAGGCATGGGTGAAGTGCCTCTACTGTCTCCATTAAGGTTTTTTGCATTTATTTGAATCAGAGTATCTTCAAGTGGAAGTCCAATTGACTTCATATATGTACAGGCTCAGTTTGTCAATATTGATATCAATCATTGATATTTTTCAATGGCATCACACGGCGCCACTAATGGCAAAGTGTTTGGAATGTTTTAATATCAGCTGTGATTGGTGACGACAATTCCAAAGGATAGAAAAGGCGGGGATGGACCCCCCCGCTGTCTTGCGAGTGTTTGGACGTTTTGTGTGTGTGCGTGAATTAATTGAACGGGAAACGAAATGGGTTAATGTGTAACTCGATGCAATATTGGACGTGGGTTCGTTTTGTTGGTCGTAGCCACTGCAGTCGAGGCAGCATGCTGTGGGTGGAAGAAAGGAACTAGGTTTTTGAGCACACAGATGTTGCAAAGCATATTTGTAACAACAGGCTATAAAGTTAAACCGCAAATTAAACCACAGTGCCCCACTTCAATAACTCTCAGTGCCCCATATTTTTTCCTGTTGATACCTTTCCTAAACTTCCGATAGACATTTACAATTTTCCTCAGAGAAGTTCCCTTTATAAGCAAGATTGTGTGTAGTCTCCCCCTCTTAAACAAAGTTCAAGGCCTCTAGATTAATCAGTTTTTAAAACCAATGTTTTTTTAATTTAGTTTCCTGCTAGTTATGAAGAGGAAATACATTCACTAATAAAAAAAATTATAAGGCAGGACTTGACCTTAACATTATTTTGACATACATTTGTCTATAGATAGTAAAAACTAATAGAGTCTTGTAGAACAGCTCTCTTGCCTGATGGGGTGCGAGAAATTGGGCAATATACCTGTTTCAATAACGTGGCCAACATTGGTTTTTGTCAGAGACCAGTATGTACACTTTATGTGCTCCATCAAACAAAATAAGTAGTTACAAACCCGTAAAAGTGTAAGTTCAATCTGTCATTGGAGTCTCGAGAAAATACATGCAGTGAAAGAAATCTTTTACAAAAAAGTGTTTCTAAACATTTGGTTTTGGTCTGCGAGATCGAAACTAATTTGTTTTACTCATTTCTTCAAAATTAAGCATTTCAAACAAAAATGTTGCAAGGGAAGTTTTCCATTCTGACCATCTTTGTACCATGTAAGTTATGTGGAAATCTGTAAACATTTATCTTACCAGTACTATTATGCATACCCTTTAAAATGTTGATTGTTTTCTTTTCAGAAAAAAAACATATAATTAATTAAGAAAATGGTAATTGTTGGAATGTTGTTTGGCCAATAAACCTGGGCCCAATATAGCTGCTTAAGCACTGAAAGTACCTAAGCACAACAAAATTATGGTTGCCAGAATATGGTTACTAGTCAAAATACCATGTCACATCTTTTGACTGGTTTCCAGCTAAATTTTGCTTAGGAGAAAATTGTAAAGCAAAATTGTCTGCTTGAGCAGCTCTATGAAACTTGGCCCAGGTTGTAGTTGCTACCATAAGTATATCATAAAGACAATATTATGCCAGGACGTGTTTTAAATCTACACTATGCGAATGAAACTTTTTGAGGGCAAGTAAATAGTACAACAGTTTAAAAATGCTTGGTCTGCAATGGTCTGTGTAAAAATCCATGGCCTGGAAGTTGGTCGACAGCATTTATGTTTTGTGAGAAATGACAGATGTTCGAAACTAATTATTTCACTGCAAAACGAAATTCTATTCAACCATGAAAATTGAAATGAAAATTGAAAATGATTTACTTTTTACTGAACTACAGATCGAGGACTTTTGTACAAAACTTTCTTTTAAACCTTCCAATAAAAATAAGGAAATAAATGAAACAAACAAATAAATAAATAAATAATGGCGGTACAAAATTTTGAAAACAATTTGGTCACTGGAAGATTTTTTTTCTTCAAAAATGTGATTAGAATAAAAAATTGGTATTTCAAATAGTTAATTGAAACAACTAATCTTAATAGAAATGTCAAGTTCGTACATTATCTGGAAATGTTCAACCATCAAGTAAAACTTACAAGCATGCAATTGATTTTGGAGAACTTGCAGTGTTTATTATAGAAAATGAGCTGATTTTGTTGTGAGTTTCAAAGTTTAAATACTGATTTAAAGAAAGTGTTTGGAAATTACAGCATAGATCTATTGAGAAAACTGGGCCAACATGCTCTATGCATAATCATGAATCCCTTGTGATAAGATCAACTCCCTTCGCGAAATTTTTTTTCTGAAATGTTATCTCCGGGAAGGGAAATAATGGCAGGCCAATGTAACAACGGAGAGGACTTCTGGTCGGTTGGTCGGTCGGCTGGTCGGCCGTGGGAGCAGAATTGTTGCAATCAGGGCGGACAGGATGAATTCTACATGGGGAGTCTGTCATCCCTTTGTTGTTCATGGCCTCGGGGCATATCAGACCGACGCAGCTCGACATACACCGTACGCACTTAAGCGCAGGGTACCGGCCGGGCAGCCTTGTCTAAAATTACCAATTTCACTCCGTGCCCTAATGGCTCATCTGTATTCCAAAAATGGGGGGGGGGAAGGTTTGGAGAGTAAAGGAGTCTGCAAGGTTGGTTATCGTCGGCGGTGTGGCATGTCTTGGATGTATTCAGAAGTTGCATGTGTCAGCACTCTTGGAGCATGGTGTGACACTGTGTCGTTTCACAAAATACCTGTAGTGGACACATGAGCTAATGTAGACTTGTACACTGCAACTCTAATTTACATACCTGTAGTGTTTTGCCAGCAAAGAGAAAAAGTTTAGTACATTCATCATAGAGGAAGAGGTCTTTTATTTGTCAGGTTTTTTTCCTTCTGATTTCAGGATTTAAATTGCTTCTCAAAAATCTGTCTCTATTTGGCGAGGTGAGCATGCATGTAAATAAAAGAAAGACATAGCCCAGTTACAGTCCTGGAATTTCTTTTGCAAAGGCCTTTTCCGTTGGACAATCTTACAGTCTATGGGAAACTTTGGGAGGGACACGAAGGCCCTCTCAAAAATGAAATTCCAGGTCTCAGGAGGAGACAGCTTTAAGTGTTTTCAGGAATTTTTGTCTTGTACACCACACTCCTGATAACGAAGAGCAAATTGTTCTGAAAATTTTGTCAGGAATTATGTACAATTTATATATTTTTTTCCTAATTGTTTTGACCCACCCACCCACCCCAAATTTAGACCAAATGTCTCCTGCATACTTCAATGGTTTTTTTCTTGGTTAAACAAAGAACTTTGTAGTTTATTAGGAATTAAATTGATGATCTTGCCCAACGGGGTACTTTTTCTTCTTCTTTTTCAATTGTTCATTTATATATATTTTTTTAAATAATAAAAACTGAATTTCGATTTTCAGTTATTTCTTGTGACACACCCACCCACAATTTCGAAAACATTGACTATCCTGAATGGCCCCTATTAAATTGGTTAATTGATAAACTGTCATACTAACATGAGTGAGTACAAATTGTTTGCTCAACAAGGAAATTTGGTAAGGAGCATTTCATGATGAATTAAGCCATCAGTGCATAACACTGAAGCTTTGCCTTAGACAGAAAAGTGTTACGTGTAGGGGTCGAATGAATCAATGTACATGTAGTGCAGATAAATTACAATACAGAACTGACTTTGTGATCAAATGGACTGAGTGTATGTCGGGAAAAAGGGGGGGGGGTCGATAGTACTGCAGACTGCAAGATCAGCGGTAGTTTTTGGAGCACGTACACTTGCCTCGTTCATGGAAGAGAAGAGGTTTTTATTGAGTCAATATACTGATGTAAGACAGTTCTGGCTGCGTCCCTGCCATGTAATGCTATACTTATCACAATAAACCCTCCGTAGAACGTGACTTGCACCACAGAGGTTTCTGTGCCTCCATGCTAGAGCTGAGCGAGGGCAGCCCCACCGATTCCAGTTGTCCAGTACCTGGAAAATGTGAAAAAAGAAATACAAAAAAGAAAGAAAGAAGGAAATTTCATCCATGAATAATTTACAATTGCTAGTACAATCTTCTTGGATCCAGTGGCCACTTCACTCGCCACTGTAGTGACATTTAAACGTTAATGGGTTAATTCTCTTCTACGTGCCCTACTTGTGTTGGGTCCCCTCCTTATGCTCAACAATCCTCTTAAGAGATTATAAAGCAAGTTATGTTCATCTGACGTCCAACTGACTGAGTTCTAGATTTAAATTGTCCCTTTGAGTCCCATTTATTTGTTTTCATAAAAGGGGCTGTCCTTACATTTTCAGTAATACCTACCAAACCATTGGCTTCAGTCAAGTGATTAAGTTGCCAAGAAATTTTTAGAAAAGAATACACTTAAGTCGGAGTAGTTTTTTAATATTATAAAAAAAAGAAGGCAGATCTATGTTTTGTTCGCTTCACTGAATGTATTTGTTGAGTTTGTGCATACATTGTTTGGTTTATTGTAAAAAACATTTGAATTACAGCAGCCGATAGGCTGAAAAAAAACCTATTTACGAGCGTTAGAAAGGCTATACAATAAAATTACCAAATACTAAAAGTGAGGATCAAAATTTGTACAAATGAAGGTAAAAACAGGTGAAAGGAGCCAAAAACATTACAAAACAAACATTATATGAAGTCATTTTAAAATTGTACAATACAAGTACATGCACAAGCCAGCCTCTTGGATTATGATGCTTTTTTATCCCTGTTCATCAGACCTAAAGCAATTTTGAAATTATCTCAACTCCTTGGGAGTATGCAGCACCGATATCTGAATGGGCGCTCAGGTTGTGAATCATTCACATCAACAATTTCTGCCCTCCTAGGAATGTGTACTCGATCTTTCTCTTTCCAACCATTGTAAACTTGGCTATGGAGGGTAAACAAATGAACAAAACTACAGCTTTATAATTAAACAAGCAAAGTTGCCGGGTCGGAATATCAGGCTTGGTGCTGTCGGTGTTGTGGCAGGGGGGCCACTACCCTCCCCAAATGGTGGAAAAAATTCGGGCTAAGCAAAAAGAAAAATAATTGGGCAGAGAAAGCAAAATTATTTTGTATCCGGTGTTAGAAATTGGTACTTACAATTATGTTTTTATCTGTGTTCGAGTACTCGTGTGTGTATTATTGGCCGACTAAAGTCACCTGTAAGGAATTGGTTTTAAACTGTGGTACCATGGAGGAGGTACATTTTTGTACCATACATGTACTGTGTATGGAAGTAATGAATTGCCCACTGGCCCATGGACTTCTTGAACCAGTGACCCTTGGACTCTTACCATCCAGAAGAACTTCCTCTTGAGTTAGTGAGTGTACAGTATGCCAACTTGAACAAGTTACAATAGCATCAACAGAACAAATCAACAGGGCTGCAATTTCAAGACAATCTCCATGCAAGACCACAGGACTTATGGCTCAGAATTTTTGCTGGATCAGAATTTCTTTTATACAAAACTGAAAATGTTTTTGGATTTTTTGAGCTTTTAGGGGGAGCTTTAAAAACCCAACCAATTTTGCGCAGAGGTGAGGGAGGCACTAACATGTACATTCCCCCTTGGGCCCATAAAGTTGTTTAAGCAGAAAATATAGCTTTACAATTCTTTGCTTAGCAAAAATTGAGTGGGGCAAAAGTCACAGCAATGCACACTAATTGTACTTGTTTCTGCCGAGCAATAATTTTCTGTACTAAGCAAGTTTCGGTGCCCTTTGAAGTGTTCCAGTAAAAAAATGTTATTTTCCTCATTGAGTTGCCCTGTGCTACCTTTTTGCCTACAGGTGACCTCAATTTTCCAACAGCCACCTCTCCTACATTTATGTCATCTCACACCAACATGTCTGAACTTGGATCAGATTGGAATGCCTGGCCCAGTGATAAGCAATTGTTAATAATTTATACAAGTTTCGTGTTTATCAAAAATGAGAAAACAACTCGAACAAAGACTATATTTTCTATTTTTACAAAGTTCGTGAACAAAAACATCGAATATAGCAATTTATTATAAATACAGTTTCACTTTTTGTAACGTACAAATAATTTGTTAAAATTAACTTTGATTCAAACTTAAAACTTGGAACAAAGATGAATAAAAAAAAAAAATCCCTATTGCAAATTACGCCCAGATTTGTGTGACCATTAAATAGGTTTAATGATGTTTTGAATGTCAGGTGGGCAAAATTCTTAATTGTTTACAAGTAACCGGAAACAGAGGTTGAGTCTTATTCTTGGGACTTGTTAAAATTATTTTACTTTCATATGTATGTATTTCATGGCAAAATTTGACTTTCCCAACAATATTATACTATAGCGAAAAACTATGTTTTAAAAGAAAGTATTTGAAGCAACAGAATTGTGCACATGTAAAACCCCATATGGTTCGGACTAACTTGGTCCCAAAAGTTAGAGTAGGCGCGAGACTTGTTCAGTCTGTTTGGGACCACAGCCATTAGTCCTTCCGACTCCTTCATTTTGGCAAGAGTATGGAAATATTTGGGAAGATGGAAAAATGCCTTGTCCTTAAAACAATGAAATGAGGCCTGTATATGGTGTCTGTGTACCATGTATTTGTGGAGTCTCTTGGAAAGTAGAAGATTTTGTTTTTTTAGTGTAATACTTATTTTCAAAAAATGATGATCATGTTCTGGTCTCCCTTTAAACTCCGTCAGTTCATTTGGGCAGACATTCTTTCTGCCATGGTTGTATTGCACATTTCTAGACTATAAATGTAATACATGATGGCCGTTTGAAACATGTACGCCGAACAATGTTCAATTAGATGCGAGCCGACCGACATTTTCATCCGCAAAAGGTTAAGAGCATCTGCTGGCTGGTTGCCGTGGCAACCACATCCGTTCTTTTCTTCACCTTGACACAGATGAAGTGCAGTGTTGTGTTTTAGCACATTTTGTTGCTAGTCAAAATCAGATCCAATCGATGTCATCAGCATGTAACCTTTTCTGTAAACATTAAAGCAATGAGTCGGCCCAAAGCTATAATTGATTATAAAGTTTGCACCAGGGTCAAGTCAAACCTTGAGAGAAAAAGTTCAGGAACTGATGGAGGGGATGGGTCCATGGCATCCTGACCCCCTCCTCCTTCTTGCCCTCGATGCCTTTTTAAAAAATGTATTTTTCTTTCTACCATCTTTTTTCTTTTGTAAACTTTAAACTTGCGTCTCCACAATCTTGCTAAAGACCAGATTGCTCACCTGCGTTGCACCCATAATTACTCTTTCATGCTTTTGTGTGTGTTTTTCAGGGTTTTGGGGAGACCCCTCCCTTGTAAAATTTCTCCATTCGTGCCTGTGTTGTTGTTGTTTTCACTCTAACATGCCCACCTAATTTGATGAAATTTTCACAAGTTGGTTGTAGGGTATGGTTATTGAAAACTTGAGGAAGCTAACGAATCTATTCATTTCAAAACCCAAATAATATGGTATATTTTTTATGATGAATTACTTGGAAAAGCGATGTACTTGGGGAAATATGTTCACTGATTCTATGGAATGGTCTCATTAAAATAGGATCTGTTCGGGAAGTACTGACAACATAAACGTTTTTAGGATGACTGAAAAAAAGAGAGACTAGAAACAGATGAGTTGAAGACCTAGATATGAGAAGACCTAGATATGGTGAACAAAAATTAAATAATGGCAAGAAAAGCTTTAAAGCTATTTTGAAACCATCTCAACACCTTAGGAGTATGCAGCACCGACAGCCAAATGGGCGCACAGGTTACTAATCAAATGAATGTTCATTTAAACAATCTGTACCCTCGCCAGGTACCCATTTACCCCTGGGTGATGGGAAACGATTTTAGAGAAGTGTCTTGCTCAATGACCGGGATTTGAACCCACACTCTGATGCCACCAGAACTAGAGTTTGATGCTCTGGACCACTCGGCCATGACATGCAACAAAAAATGAGCTCACAGAAATTGTTCACCAGCTGTCTTTGTAATCTTGTACTATTTGACTCTGCCACAGTTTTATGTATCACACATGTGTAATTTCTTGTACATGTGGAGAACACATGATTAAGAGGAAATATATTGATAGCAAGTCAACGGCTGAGTTGGGTATTTTCAGTTTTTTAATTCAAAACCTTGAGTGAGTGGTTCGGCAAATTTGTTTCAGTCAACCTTGAAAATTGTGCATCCCACACTAAAACTGCATGTTCTGATGGCTGTCATGTCATAAATTTTTATCATTTTTCCCCTTACATTCAGTAAGTGTTTTACATTTCGCGGTTCATATCTTGATGAAATTTGCAGGCATTTTAAGTGTTTTGGGGCGTGTACATACTCTAACGAGCTGAAATTCAACCTATATTTAAAGAAAAAAAAAACTCAATACAAAATGCGTCTATAGACTCACAGGTGAAAAAACCATGGTCGTATAAAGTGGGAATCATAACTCCCACGTCTTATTTTAAAGCAAATGCGCATCTCAGTGTCTTCTCTGGAAACGCTGCTTAGGGCCAGCTGCGTGCCCCTGTGGAATAATCCTTTTGTGCGCATTGTCCTGTACGACTGCGTGTGGCGAAAGACTATGTTTATGTTCAGTTTTCGTGATCAGCAAATGTAACTTTTTTTTTCATTGGGAGATCCGAAATTTTGCTTATTCTGCAAGATTCTAAATTTTGCCATTTTTAGTCAATCATTAGTGACTGTTAATGTAGTAGTTTGTTCTGTTAAATACATTGGCACCATCGCAATTAGAAAAAAATTTCCTTAGTTTAAAAAAACAAATTGTTGATGTCGAGTCAGTTTCAAATTTTGTGCACATTTTATTTAAATGTATTTTTTCAGGGGATGGAAGATTTTTGATTGTTGAATCGTACTTTGACAGCTTGATTATTCTTTTTATAACTCACACCTTTTTCATTGTTTTTAGTCAATAATTTGTGACTTATAAAGTGGCATTTTGTTCTTATTACAATGTCAAGGCATTCACTTGTCCCAGTGTTGAAAAAACCCAAGACACTATAATTTAAAGCCAATCATCAATGACAGATCAAGTCCCGAAGCGCTCAATTGTTTTAAAAATAGAAACAGGTAAAAGTGTAATAGTCATTTAAAAAGCGACAATTTACGATTCCATTAGAAAGCAATAAAATTTTGACATTTGGAACCTCCCTACTGCCCTGAGAGTGAAAATGACCTACATGTACCGTCTGGTCAACTCCCCAAAATACATTCATGTATTTGTTTCATTGTTATTATTATTATAAAAAAAAGAAAAAAATGTAGGTCGGGGGGGGGGGGGG
>CM021544.1:5650665-5677959 GCA_010994315.2 Pisaster ochraceus | reverse complement strand
CTTTGACCTCAGTGAGGGCGCTGTTTGAGCTTGTGAAGTTACACACAAGGGGTCTATTAGCCATCAAATACAGAGGTCAATTTTAAAGTTTTGAAGTGTTCCACATTTTGTTTACTTTTGAAAATCTGGGTTTGCTAAGTTTTTGTGCTGTTTAGAACCCCCCCCTTGCAACAGCCATTGCTCTGAGCAGAAATGTTGGATGAGGAGATATTCACAATGGAGAATTGTTGATGCAGCTGAAAAGTAAACATGAAATAGAAAGCCAGTATAAGCAGCAGAAAAAACCCATTCTGCACAGCAGAAAAGCATATTTTTAAAGAAGTAAAACCAGTTTCTACTGTAGAACAATTTTCTTCACTTCATAAGTAAAAGGGTGGACTTTAAAATAGCTGAAGTGTTCAGTTGAAAAGCAATGGTTCAAATGGGAAAATAATTGTTCTGTATTGATTGATCTCCTGCATCAACGTCACACGCAGCTACTGTCTGCCACTCTTGCCATTTAAGGAGTCAAATTGCGCGTAAAAATACATGTATGCGTGTGTATTACTATTAAACGCCTTGTTGACTAAAATGTGCACTACACTGTTTAACACACAGGGACATAGACTCCCAACATGTACAGCTAAGATTGTTGTGATGATGACAGCAGGTCATTTGGGTCTGTAGACCTTTATCATACTACAGCCATCTTTGTCTGATTTCCTGTATACACAATCACACTGACAGTTTGAATTATCAAGTTGTAAAAAGGCACCAGACTATTTTCCCTTCCAGCCTCACTTTGGTTACATTGGTGTAAATGGAAGATAAACAAGATGGCCGCACCATGGTAAAACTCACAAGTACTTTAAACTGTTTAAAACCTTTGAAAATCCATCCTGCAATGAATGAAGTGCCTTTAATATTCAAACCATACATATGAGTTTATATTTGAAATTTGGACATTTATTTTGATCTTTTCTTTCCAAATAAAAATGTTGCTGTGCAGGATATAAAAAGACGAAGATTTACGTACTTGTTTTATTTTTGTTGTCGATAGCTTTCCGGAGCTCAACAGATCTTCACTATCCCGTCCAACAACGCAACGGGACAACAACAGGTCTTAACGCTGCCGATCACCAACGCGGCCGGCCAGCAACAAATCCTAACAATTCCCGTCAGTCTCGCGCAGAGTTCTGGCGGTATCCAATTCCTCATCCCAACGACGGGCGGTCAACTCCTGGCGGCCAACATCGGCGGGGTCATGCCGACGATGGCAAACTCCACCGCGGCGAATTCCACTGGCTGTACATCGGCACTATCGGGTGAGAGAAAAATAAAAAATGGCCTGGTGTTAAAGTGGAAGCTCACTCACTATGAAGTTCAAAAAATAGTTAGAGGCCTGAAGTTTCAACCCTAGCGGAGTCTTTCTGAAAGGCAAAATGACAACACAACACACATTACCAGATATACTGGTGTAACAGAAGCAGTCAAGTGGGGCAGTGAAGCAGTTGTATTGTGTTATCATGAAGCCTTTGAGAAAGACTCTGCCAGGGTCCAATTGTCAGGCCATTTTTTGTGTTTATACTATAGGTTCTTTTGGTTGGTAAGCAGTTTGCAACAGCTATTTTTCCTTCCTTTTAAAGTTCATACCAGTACCAATCCTCCAGAGAAATACGTTCATTTAAAATACTCTCAAAGCTGAGGAAAAAAGCATTTGAAGACAAAAATATCCGTTGCTTATTTCAGTTGCAGCAATTGAAATAAGCTAAAAAGATTGTGCACAAGATTTTGGTTGGGGTTAATACAGCTGAGCACAAGTTGATTTTTTTCTTCTTTTTTCTTTCTTTTTCCAACAGGTTTAACTACTTCGGTTTCATCACTGAACAAGCAGTACACAACAAGTTCACCATCGTCAACAGCAGCAACTACACCCCTCCCGTCCATGTCTGTCCTGGCAAGCCAGACGGGGCTGGGCCAGTTGCCTCTGCCGCAGATGTTAATGAACGCAACTGGGCAGGTCTTATCGGTTACTCCTCCTAGCGGGGGTTACACATCAACTTCCACTCAAGGTAAGGGTGAAACGTGGCATTTCATGGCCGAGCATGTCTTGTGGATTGTTCATCAGAGTGTTGCTTCGAATCACGGACATGACACTTGAGCTTTGGTTTGTTATTTCATGTATATGTTGGGTCAGGTATAAAGTGCGGATTGTGGGGCTGATTTCACAAAGAGCTAAAATTGATCTTAACTGTGTATCAATCTTAATTGCTAGGCAAACTGTGATGTCACAATACAAATCACTATGACAATATTGGCAACTCATCTAAAGATGAATCTTAGAGCTTTGTGAAATCGAGCCCAGGTCTTTGACATTGATTAATTTTGTGCAGGTGCTTTATGTATTAATTTGTGGAGAAAATATTTAGTGAAGTTTTGTTGTTTTGTTAGGTCTCAATTCCTCGGCCCGAGCCCTAGCTGCAGCTGGCCTGGCAACGATGGTCAGTACCCCACCCCAATCCCAAGTAGGCCATCTTGGTCAAACCACCACCTCACAAGCCCTGACCACACAACGGGTACCCACTGCAGCCACGGTGACCACCATTGGCGATCCTGTAGCCGTCGCCGGACTGACCACCCAGCAGATCGCGGCCCATGGCCTGACGGGCCAGCTCACCTCCACCGGCCAACTCATCACCAGCCATGGTATTCCTAAACAACTCATCACAACGCAAAGTCCTGTCATTGCCAGTCAGGCGGTCAACCAAACGGGCGTGGCGCAGCTCATCGGCGGCCAGGTCGTCACCCAAGCTGTCGTCGGGGGAACATTGGTCACTACTCAAGCTAGCAATCAGGTGACGGCCCAGGTTAAGGAAGAAGGATCACCCACAAATAACACAGCGACGGTGGCGGGTAGCTCATCAGGTAAAGGTACTGTGAGGCAATCTTCCTATTTGCTGTTTTGGAGGAACAAGAAGTGGTCCATTGGCAATGGCAAATGCAGGGAAAATTTGTCATACCTAGGAGCTCATCTGGGCCTATAAAAAACTGAGAACATTTCTTCAAAGCATACCTTAGCTCTGACAAATTAAAAGGAATCTTCTTGCACCTTTAATACCCCAAAAATTGTCTGGTATCTGAGGAAACTTTTCATACTTCTCTTTTTTTCCTTTCTGAGCTCTTGGAAACATAGAATTTGTGTTTTTCTTTCCTCAAAACTCAAAACTCATTTGAAGACCTCAAACACTGCAAAACTTGTCTGGTATCTGAGAAAATTTCTCATACCTCAAAGCTCCTCTGGTTTATGAGAAACACAAAAAAACTTCTCATGATTAAACAATTTTCTGGGCTCTTAGAAACAATAAAATTGCATCTATTTATTTTCCCTAAAACCTCATTTCTTGAAACCCAAAACCCATTTGAAAATCTCAATGACCAAAATTTGTTTCGATTGAACCCTTTGCCTTGCCGTGGACCACTTGAAACGCTGCTGCACCAGGGCATGTTATATTGCGTGCATGCAGGCATCATCCAAAACAATCATGCATGGAAGTTTGGCCTGCACCTAACAACCATATTAACTCATTGTTAACTTTGAAATGAGGGAACCCTTAAATGAGTGGCGATGTCGGCACCTACTGGCACTGTTGATTATGTTCATTGTCGTAACCACATCGTACACACACTGGTCAGCTCATATGCCATGATATCCTAAGCTGGACCATGCCACACAGCCTAGAGGGGGTGTCAATCGACAGGGGTCATTGGTTTGGTCAGGAGGGGGACAGGAAAACACTCTGCCAGCATCCTTTGTGTACAAAATTGGTACATCAATTGGCAATGGTAGATGTAACCAAATGATAAAACTTACTTATTTATGTAAACAAATAAGCTAAAGTTAACCCAGCCAATGCCTGGATATGTAAATAAAACACTTGGAGAAAAAAAAAAATTGATGAGAACAAGCACTCTTAACCTATGGAAAACTCTTGGAAGCATGGGCTGACACAGTAATAAATTTGAACTATATAGAGTTCAAAACCGCTAATAATAGGTCAATAAAGAGTTCAAAACCATAAATTAGAGATTAAAAAGATTTCAAAACTGCAAATGATAAATAAAATAAATCATTCAAAACCGCAAAGTAGATAAAATAGAGATTTAAAATCTGCAAATAAAAGAAAAATCAAAGAGTTCACAGTTGCAAATAGTAGATAAATTAAAGAGTTCAAAACTAGATAAAATAGAAGCAATCAAAACCGCAAATAATTGATACAAGAAAGAGTTCAAAAGCGCAAAACAGATAAATCTAAGACTTTAAAAATGAAAAGTAAACCTGATGATGAAAGTTTGTCCTAACTAACGAAACTAGGCTGTACATAAAATATTCGAATATCCTCATGCTGAAACCATGGTTTCAGGGACAAGAAATTGTCAGATGTTTATCTGAATTCAGATTTTTAAAAATCAGATATAAGAAATCCTGCTCTTTTTTTGTAGTTCTCTTTTGCTGAGGACACTGTTCCCCAAAACTCCTGGAAATCTGTATTACTCCAGGGGTTACAAGTTGGAAATGGCATCATTTTAACATACCTCCTAAAACTTGGATCCTAGTTTTAGACCTTTTTTGCAGTAATCATTTTGATAATTTGACTAGTTGAAATTTGTTTTGGTTGTGACGGCGTTACATTTTGAAACTTTGCAGATTCTTTCTCAAAGGGAAAGTGGATGAAATAAGACTAGATACATCAACGCTGGAAAAGGCCGCAGGTAGTTTAGGTTTGGACAGAAACAACATAACAAAGTTTGAGTTGCACCAGCTTAACCAGACTTCTGTCCAGTTGACAGCGTTTTTTGGGGGGAGGTTGGGAGACTAACTTGAATTAATCCACTTAAAATCGTTGCAGTTACCATGTTGAATTTTGGGTATCATTATTCAAAGTAACAGTTTGACAAGCGTTATTTGGCTGCACTTGTTATTGCGTTGGCAGAGTGACTCACGTTACGTTCACCACAGTTATCAGAATTTACATTTGTTTGGGGCATGATCTTCAGGACTCGATGAATATTTGTTGTTAGGCTGAGCAGTCTAGAGCACAGGACTCAAGTTTTGGTGTAGTCAGAGCGTGTCTTCGGTCCCGGCCGGTGGTGGCACTTGTGTCCTTAAGCAAGACACTTCAATAACCATCATTCCTTCAGATGGGACGTATAGCCTGTGTGTTGTGTAATGCACGATAAAGAACCTAGTACACTTATATAAATACTAATGAATTGAGGAGGGCTTTGCCCCGGTGTTTCTGCAGGTTGTGCCGCATCACCATGTAAACCCTTACAAGGTGCTCCATGAATGGGTCTCATAATTCAAACAGCTCTGCAAACCTGTGGCAAAAATAGTGAGCCTTTTGAGATGCTCGCCGGGTGTGGTAAAATGCTATATAAGAACTGTGTATTATTAGTGATAGTTACAAAGATCAATATTTCAAGTCACAAATCATCAAGGAAACCATAAGTTTTGTATCTGTGGTCAATGTAACGTGAGTCACTGTGGAATATCCCTTCAAGTTAACCACTAGGTACACTTTACCTGTCACACTTGCTTATTGGCTGCCATAGCTAGCCATCTTGGCCGATATTATTTAACATGTGCAGATTATGACTAATCGTTGCGTAACCGTGAACTTAATTCTCTTGTTGAATTACTGACCACTCTTGGGTGTATTTAACAAATCCATTCACTAAATGTACTAAAAGCTACTAAACTCCATATAACTTTTATTCACAAGTTAACCCTCAGCATCATACTAGTTGTTTAAAAGATGATTAACAATAATTTTTCCACCCCCTTCCTTTTTTGATTTTTGGGGGAAAAAATACTTTTTTGTTACCAGACACATTAACCAGGACAATTGTTACTGGTATGACGTTTACA
Source organism: Pisaster ochraceus (assembly GCA_010994315.2). NCBI lineage: Eukaryota > Metazoa > Echinodermata > Asteroidea > Forcipulatida > Asteriidae > Pisaster > Pisaster ochraceus. Next base: position 5,672,051 of record CM021544.1, on the reverse strand, counting down.
GAATGGAAGTTTCAAATTGAAAATCAGTCATTACAAAATGTGCAATTCGCAATACAGTGTGCCCTCTAGAGTTTGCCCAGGTGAGGTCATTTTCACGGTGCATCATGGGAAAAGGTAGACAAGTTTTTGGTCCTCACGCAGTGCTCACCATATGACCCCAAATATTAAAAGTTTGTTTGTGGTTTGCAAAGCAGCGAGGTCAAATTTTTGTGTGTTTCATGGTATTTTTGTGATATTTAAAGGTCCCAACCTGCCTGTGCGCAGCTGAGTTGAAGTTGACATCCTTTTGGGAAAATGGTCTATCCTGGGCAAATTTTAACAAGAACTGTATTTTGTATCACCAGTATTGGCAACAGTTCTTATCATTTGTGACACCTATCTGCCAATAGCTGTTTTAACCCTCCTACTGTCTGACAATTCAATACTATCCATTGTGGTGTTGAACAATAAACTTTGCCAGCCTACAATATGATATCATGTGGTGAGTGCATCCACACAGTGCACAGATAGTTCTGTGCACAGTTGTGCCACCCTACATAACCCTTGCAGTTGAATGGTTTCAAATGGTTAATAGACACACCGGAAAATGTTACCAAGAGTAGGAGGGTTGTAACTCATGAAGGATGAGCAACAAGTTTGTTTTCATTCAACTAAAACATTTTCATTAACTTTCTTGATCATTTGGAATCATGTATATCAAGGTTTATTCTTAGTAGAGTAAGGGGGAGGGGTCTAACAAGAATTTTGTCATGCAACCGTACTCATGTTCACCCTTCCCCTCCTAAAACACCCCCTTCACTCCTTCAGCAGTTAGCAGTCTGGGCAACACGACGGAGGTGGACGGCATCAATTTAGAGGAGATCAAAGAGTTTGCCAAGGCCTTCAAGATCCGGAGGTTATCTCTTGGGCTGACCCAGACGCAGGTTGGTCAGGCTCTGAGTGCGACGGAGGGACCAGCGTACAGCCAGTCGGCAATCTGCAGGTGCGTAATGATTTTAAAGGGTTGCAGACGTTGAACACTCAAACTTAAGGGTTCATTTATGGCCTTCACCGGATGACCCCTAAAATTCTACCCTTCACTTGCCCAGTTAGTTCTTATGTGTCTTCACCTTCACTAAGAAGCTTGAGCTCCACCTATGGTTCTCTCTCTAGTTTGTCTTGTTCTGCCTTAATAGCACATTTGGTTTACTCTTTCCCTATGCTTGAGAAGTGACCTCTAACCTGCCTAGTTTGTTCTTAACAAACTTCCCCCTTCTCTGGGCTTGAGAAGTGACCCTGAAGGTATATCTTTAACCTGACCTTTAACCTTTAACCTGACTTGTCCTAGTTATGCTTGCTTCCCCCTTGAACTCCTCCAAATGATGTATTTCTCCCTAGCCTTTCAATTTGTTTGTGTAATATAGTTGATTTCCTCTTTCTGTTGGTTTGAGAGGTTGTTTCTATTGGTCTTCCCTTTCTTGCATTTTGTGTCTTTAATGTACGCCCTCCCCCCAGCTTGAAAAGTTTGAAAATGGGAGTTATCGGTCATCTTGTACTCTACTCGTGCTGCAGGCTTTATGAGTGGAAAATGTCTGTTTTCAATCCAAATCATCCGCTGTTTATGGACATAAACATTGAATATTATTGAAGCAAAAGTCCTACAGGATAAACTATGGCAACCAGCGAAGGCAAGCTTGTTCCACACAAGGTGTACAACCAACATATTTCCGCTGTTTTTTTTCAGTGCACACTCACATGCCTGGTTTAAGGATTGATCCCTATGTGTCTTCCCCAAGTCCCTCAAAATAAATTTCAGCATACTTCCTATCCCGTTTGCCCAGGTTTGAAAAGTTGGACATTACGCCCAAGAGCGCCCAGAAGATCAAGCCAGTCCTTGAGCGCTGGATGCAGGAGGCAGAGGAGAGGCACAAAAACGGACTGAGTCAACTCTCTGATTACATCGGCAGGTTGGACACCTCATTCCTGTACTCCACCCAGTAGGCACCCCTCTCTCAACTCATTAACACATTTTTTTGTTTCAGAAAAAAAAAAAAAATCCCTAGATATCTTAGAAAAAGAGAGTAAAAAGACAAACTTGTTTGAGTACAGATCAGTGATTTTATTATTGAACAGACTGTCTTCAAAAGTTTCAGTTTTACCTGATACCATTGTGTAATACAACTGTAATAAGCACTGTATCCTTGGTGCTTTCGGAATCCTGAGGGATAGAAAGTACATGCTACTCGGGTGGGAATCGAACACACGACCCCAGTCGTTCTAAAGCAGATATCTTAACCAATAGACTACTTGAGCGATGCCCGACGATGAGAGGCCAGTTGGAATCCTGTAATTAATAAAAACAAGAAGCCTGTGTTTTTTCTTTTCAGAGGACTCTTGAAAGTTGAAGGTATACAGTGCTTATCACGTAGAAGTGCAATCTCAGTTCTCCCTTGAAATGTTTTGCAAACAATGCTTTTTTTCAAAAGATTTTTCCCGTGGCTTGTCATGGTCGAGCGGTCTATTGCATAGGACTTAAGTTCTGTTGGCTTCATAGGAGTGTGGGTTTGATTCTCGCTAATGATGCTTGTGTTCTTGAGCAAGGCGCTTAACCATAGTTTAGTTCTCTTGAACCAGGTGTATAAATAGGAATACTGAGAGGGCTGAGACAGCATTGTGTTGGACTGACCCCTTAGTGCTAATTTAAGCAGCTTGGGGTTGTATGCTCCTCAGGGAGTTGAGAAAGTTTGAGGAATGGTCTAAGTATGCCTGATGAACAGGGATAATATTGGTGTAAAGCACCTTGATCTAGATACTCAGATATGTTCGCTATATAAGAACTGAGTATTATTTCATTATATTTTGTGACGTTATTTTTTCTTTGGTACTCCTTAGCAGTGAGCCTTCCAAGAAGCGGAAACGGCGGACCTCCTTCACCCCGCAGGCGTTGGAGTACCTCGGCAACCAGTTTGACAAGAACACGCACCCTTCCGGTGCCGAGATGACAGCCATGTCCTCGGAGATCAACTACGAACGGGAGGTGATCCGGGTGTGGTTCTGCAACAAGAGGCAAGCCCTGAAAAATACCATCAAGAAGCTGAAGGCAGTTAACGACGCCAACAGCCCGGAGAACCCGCCCTCGAATGAACCCATCATTAAGACGGAAGTCACGTACACCTAAAAGAAAACTGCTGGCTCCGCCCTCTTAACAAGGCCTAGGAAGTGTCTCGAAGAGTTGAGGTAGGACTTGAGTAACGTCTCTCTTGTGGGGTTTGGGGGAGATGTACCTTTAGAAAGGGAGGTACTGTTGTAATTGAGGAAGTCGCATACCTCTGTTAGAGGGTAGCCCTTATCTTTTCACTTCCACCTGCCTCTGGAGGGGTGTGAGGAAAGTGTTGGAATCATCTAACGGTACGACTGTAATTTATGACCTGAGCGTAGCGTTGCTTTCTTCAACTTCCCTCCAGAGAGGCCTGATGGACAGGATAAAGAGGTATGATTGTAATTTATTGTATTGTATGCCTAGGGGAAACCTCGCACTCGCCCAACACTACCCTCTAATGGGGAGTAGTGAGGTTTTGGAGGGTACCATTGTAAAATATGAAGTTGGGTGGACCTCCGTCTCTCACCCACCCCCATCTGGCAGGAGGTGTTGAAAATATTTGAATATACAGAGGTAAGACTGTAATTTATTGAGTCTGATGGATTCTGTTTTCCCACTGCCTTCCTGAGCAATGGGGAGGGTTCAGAACTACAAGTGTTTTGTGAAGTAAATTTTGCACCGAGGGTCTGGCAAGATGAGGTGCCACTGACACACATCTGTAAATTATGAAGTCATGTACAATATGCCAAATGTAAACCTTTCTCTCATTCCTGCTAAAAGGAGATGGTTGAAAATAATGCTCCTGAGGACCTTGATGTTACTTGCTCATATTGATTGAATTCAAGATTGGCTCCTCAATGAGTGGATAAATTTATTTGAACCCACAGAGGTCATCACACCTACTATGAAGGTACTACACCTGTAGGTCAAGTTCTCTTAAGGACCATTTGTATTGCCTGGTACCCAACACATGTTTTTTAGCATGAGTACCATTTATTATTGGCCGCTAGTCGACAAATGGTCCTCGTGCTAACTTGGCCAGAGTTGACCAAATGACGAATGACAGCAAAGAAACCATGCAGTGGGTTGACACCCCTTCTTGCAAAAAATGTTTTTTATAAAAATAATAAAAATAATGTTTGTTTGCTTTTATTGGAAATAAAGTGATGCTTATTTTGTTTTTGCTTCTCATCACAAGATTTTGGGACAACTTAACTGCGCCAAAAGTTAATGTAGGTATCTTGGGTTCATCTCAAACCATCATAGAATGAACAAAATGAATAAATAAACAAAACCTGAAAATTGATAAATAAACAAAAGTCAATTAATAAGTCAGTAAATAAATAATAAACAAAACTCAATTGTTGTGTCCCAGAAAAAAGAAAGAATTGGACTACCTAAGACAGTATTATGAACATGTTTGCCATGATATATTTTGCCCTTCGTAAATAAAAAATATTAATAATTTAATATTCCAGGTTGTAAGGATTATATTCCAGTGTTTATTTATTTCTACTTTTCAAAGTATTTATTCCATTTTATTTATTCACAACTCCCAACCCTAAGGTTTGATAATTTCACTATTTACTGTGTACTTTATTTCTGAGCTGCAATGCAAGAATAGTGGAAATAATTTTTGGGAAAAGAAAAGAGAAAAAATATGTGCGTAATGTCTTTTTATAAGGATGTTTAAGGGCCATTCAGAATTAGCCATTTTTTTAAATGACATTTTTTTTGAAGGGAAATATTGGTTGGTGGGTCATAAAAACAATTCTGAATTTAAATTTTATTTTTTTATTTGTTAAAAAAAAAGATAGACACAGACATTTGTTTTATATATCGAACATTGGGTTGGATTTGTGGGTAAAAAAAGATTGGGTAGTATATTGAAAATTGATGAGTCTGAATTGCCATGTATTGAGAAACATGATTAAATGCTTGCACATCTACTGAAAGAAATTGCGACTAAAAAAAAAAAAAAAGAGAGAGAAGACAACCAAGAGAAATAAATGTTTTTGATAATTTTCTCTCCCGAATATTTCGCAATAGTTTTTTCCCTTTTCTCCAATCAAAGCTCTGCAAAACGTCATCAGAAATTATACCTTAAAATGCCAGGTTTTTGTAGTGGAGAACGAAATTGTTAGAGGAGGAAAAATTCATCAAATTTTTCAGGGACACTCTTCAACATAGTCCTCAAAATATTTAATGGAAAAAGAAAAGCAACTCAAAGTTTTCAAAGTACGCTGACAAAATACGTAAGTTTTACTTGTAAATAATACAAGATAATTTAGATAAAGATTGTCACCTTTTTTTAATACCAGAACTTGCATTAACATTATTTGTATTTACACATCCTTTATTTATCCTTATTTATTTGTTTGACGCTTGCCACCCGTTCACTTTCGTCTTGTTATCTGCTAAAATTATGAAGTGGGATAAGGACTTGTAAATCAACAAAGAATTCAATGTGATTTTATTACTGTATTGAAACAGTTGTTATTTTTTTTAAAAGCTCTTTTTTTTTTTTAACAAGTCTGTATTTTTTGCCAATTTTATGAATTTTTGTTTCTCCCCCTCTTTTTCGAAAGATTATGTAAATACTACGCATATATTTATGACATCATGTACTCCTTTTTTTAAAAAGAAGAACTGTTTCACTGTGTTTGTTCATGTATTTTTAGGTAGTTTGTAAGTATAGGATTGTGATATGTGTTTTGTAAATTATGAAATACTCCATTCAAAACTGTTAAAAAAAACCTAAAGTGACACAAAATAATTTTTCAAAAACCATGCCCAATCAAATTGATGCAAGAAATCACATGACCACCTCGCTTATCAATGCCGTGAACTATTCATAAAACAATAATCACCTTAAAATATTTCTTGAAAACAAATAAGTTGAACAGACATTTTCCTCTCAAAAGGCATCCAATGCCAACTGGCTGGAAAAAAAACACTCCATCTTTGAGGGATGAAAAACTTAACATCCAATGTTTTTGTAGAGAATGCTTTGTCACACAGCGGTGAACAGCGTTGTAGACAGGGTTTAGCTTTCAACAGAGGAGGGAAGATGGCTCAAATTTCAGTTAGCTATGTCATCGGGTAGCCCTGTCATGGTACTTTGGGGGAAAATGTAATTTGTTGTTTGGGGAAGGGTTGTTCTTGTGCGAGCAGGGAAGTTTTTCATTGACAAAAAGATCAATCTCTGTGAGAGAAATGTGAATTTCATGGGGCATCAAGGTAATGACCAGGGGCATGGAGGCAATTGCCTCTGTTTCCTCTAGGTGGCATCAGGCCTGAATTGTGGGCTTCGGGAGATGGATGTTTTGTAGAAAATAACTCAAATTTTTCCTCCAGAAGCTTTAGGCCCGCTGTATTTCATTCTTTGAATTTGTAAACTTTCCTGAGTTCAAGTCAATTTCGGGAAATGTTCTGTGAGGTGGGAGGGTTGCTCGATTTGAGTTTACAAATCGAAAATGATAGTTAGCAAAAGTAGGAGACGTTCATTGAGCACACTTTGTGCAGGGTTTACAAACCTGCCATGCCTGGCATTTCATCTTTTAGAAGTCAAGGCCATTTTCATTTCACAAAGAGCACTTCCATTGGAAAAACTTAAAGTCTTTGGGAAATTTTTGAAGGGGGCACCAAGGCCAGAGAGAAAAAGGCTCATGGCCTCCGTTTAATTCCAGGCCTGACCTATGACAGCGTATGCTTGACTACAATCCTTCTCTGTTTACTGCGCTGCTGTTTCCCGCTTTCATCCTAAATCAAACCCAGAACCACTGTTTGATTGTTAAATTATCTGTGTAGTTGTTAGATAAAAATTTAAAACAAAGTTGTCATTTGTAACATATTAAAGAATATGTTTCATGTAAGGTTTGGTCATCAAATCCTTTGTTGACAGCAACATGTTACTGCATCTGGTGCTAGTTTAAGACTGAACTACTCTGTAGTCAACATCGAGGCCCGATCTCATCTTAAAGCTGCTAAGCAGGAAAATAATGCTTACTGAAATATATATGCTAAACAGGAAGTAACAGGAAGCCAGTCATAAGCAGTCAGCTTAGTTTGCCATTCCGGCTGGTTACCGGTTTCTGCTAAGCAAGTTTTTTCTGTGCTTAGCGGATGCATAATTGCTGCCAAATTTGATTTGCACCAAAAGTTTACTTAGCAAATACAGGCTGCCAGCTAAAAATGTCATGCGCTGTACACCCTTTATAACTGGCTCCCCACTTTGTTTCTAAGTGCGTTATCTCTTTTAGGACTTGATGTTTTCTGCAGAGCAGCTGTGTGAATTTGGGGCCTCGGGTTGAACATTTTAGCGGAGATTTAGTGTGTTTATAGAAAAAATGTTTATGTGTTTACCTCTTGTTTTGATAATTGCTTTAAATAGATAAATCGAAAATAGCTGAGATTTTTGAATCATGAAAATGTTACAAATTGTTTGTATGGGTCTACAGTTTAAGCCTCTTTGTCTTTGCTGTTGAAGTAAGCTACTCTAAAGGCAAGGTACAACGTGGTGTATCTTGCCTTAAAAAAAATCCTTTTTTATGCTGGTTGTGTAAATGTTTCTGAGGGTAAATTTGGTTGAAATAAGAACGTATTCATTTTCTCCCAAAGCAGATTGCCCATTTTCATGAATTCCATTCCCATGTTATAAACAGTAAATTTTACTAACTAAATATAGTGATGATACACTGCTGTTGACTGGTACCCAGCTTAACTTATGCAGACAAATTTCCTTGGCCCAATTTCTTAGAGCTGCTTCAACACAAAAAGCACTACAAAGTTATGCTTAGCAGAATAAGATTACCAGCCAAAACACATCATGTCAAAAATACCATTTGTGAGTGGTACCCTGCTTATTGTTTTTGCTTAATTAGCTGGATATTAAAGCAAAGCCACTGCAAGTACATATTACTAACTAAAATGACATTATGTATGTACCATGCTATTGACTGGTACTTTGCTAGATTGTAGGAAACAAGAGTCATCTAATACTTTTTAAAATTAGGGACCAATTTTAAGGAGATGCACAACATGCAAGTTCCCTTAGCACAGACAAGGTTTTTTTAGCAGAAACAGGCTTCCAGGTGGTAAGCGTGTTTTTGACTTTTATAATTGTAATATTTTGTGCCAATTCTTTTGTTTGAGAAAGTTAGTTTTGGGCCTTCTCAAAGCCACTATGTACAGTAGCCTAGGTTTATTTATTCTTCACTTAGATTTTTTCCACCTGTGTTTTCGGTAAAATAGCTCTTCCATTTAGATTAATGCTTGTTATAAAAGGTCTCTGACTCTGTAGAAATTGCTTTTTATTGTGTTCTAAGGCCCTGACTGAAATGTCGGCTGTAGCTCTTGCTAAGGGTGTTATGGACCTTGGATGCTTCGTTGCGTTTTAGCGGGTTGTCATGATCATAGCAGGCCTGTGGCCGTACATGAAATTATGATTTCTAACCCAGTTACTGTATGCACACGCGCTGGCCATTACATCACATAGGGCGCCGCTATTATTATATTGTGATGCGACTGCCAGCGCGCATGCAGCATTTAGATTAGAGTTCATAATTCCATGTACAGCCAAAGGCTGCTGGGTCAAGCCACAGCCAGTAATTCAAACACAAATTATCCTAAAGATGTTTATCATGGTGTGGCCATTATGTTTTCCTTCCTTTCAATTCAATGTAACCAAACTGAGGCTGGAAGGAAAAATAGTTTGGTCCCCTTTTATGAAATGAGAATAGGAACTGTCCTCATTATGTATGATAAAGGTCTTGGGCGTGTTCTGTTGGACCAAACGAAACTTAAACATGTTTCTTGTCAGGGTTGCCCAAATGCACCCCTGTTGCAAGGTTATGTCTGGTGTACAGACTTAAATCAGCAATGAGTGTATATCACCATACAGGAAACCTGACTATTATGCACTGTGGCTTACTTTGGCTATGTCTCAGTTCGGAACCCCAAGCTAACGAACATGACTGACAAAGCTAAGAACAGCAGTCAGTACTTATAATGTTAGAGAAATTCTAGGAAGTCAGTGTACCAGATCATTCTTTAGTGAAATTTGCAAGGAAATACAAAAGACCATTTTGTTTCTGGCTTTTGGCTAGGGCTATTGTCAGCCATCTTGAAGCCATGTAGTTTTTGCATTTGGATTCAAAATGATGATGGAGATTCAGGGCCTGATTTTAATGGCTCTGCTTAATGCAGATTTCTGCACTTGGGGTCCCATAGAATGATGTGCTTAAAGGGCTCCGTAAGGGCAAAATTCTGCAGTAGGCAGAGCCATTAAATTGGAACCCAGCTGAAGGAAAAATGGTTTTTAAAAACACAAATTGAGTCAAATAATCTTTCCTATTTATGTAAAACAACGCTTGTAAAATATGGGCAAACATTGACTGTAATCATGAAGTGCATGCAAGTAGGAAATGCACCAGTTTATAATAGTTCTCTTGAAATGGTATTAATTTATTTTGTCAGCAGCTTTTTTTTTTAATTGTAAGATATTTCCCACCAAAACGTGACAAAACAAATGTGTGTTCTTCCTCAGGAAGGGAGTATTTTTTATTGATCCCCCTCCCCCTGGTGGTGTGTTATGAGGCTCAGCTAAGCTGAGGGTGTATGTGGTGAATGTGGAGTGGCAATACATGTATTACCTCGGTCAGTGATAAAAAGTTGTCGCGTTGGTCTAGCCAAAATTAATAATGTCAGGGACTGGGAGGGAATGTTAAAGTTTGTTGATGCCACCAAAATTGAAAATATTTTTCCGTCTTATTCTCGTCTTGTTGGAAGGAATTTCCTAGGTGGGATGATGTTGTAATGGGGACTTGTTTTTGGGGAGGGGGGGGGGCAAGGGAAGTTGTAATGGGGACTTTTTTTTTGGGGGGGGACCCCTCCCAGCAATTATGTACAGCTTAATCTTGATCCTATATAGTAAGTATTAAAGGTAATACATGTTTCTTTGTAAAATTCCCCAAATTACATGGAAAGCCTTTTCAACAAAAGAAACAAAACTTGTTTTTTAAGTTGTAAAGAGTTATCTAGAAAATTACTGTGTCACAATTCTTGAAGATACAAGAACATGATGTTATTGGTTTAAAGGTAAGATATTTATGGTATTGTATAATTACATTCGTTACCACACACTGTTAATATTTGGAAAAATTAATTTGCATAATGCTGCTGCTTTCGGTTGTTCGTTGTCTTAGTGTACTGGCTACACGACCAGAATTATAATTTAAAAATGCTCTTTTTTATACATGTATACAAATTACTTCTTATGAAGTAGATTAATGGACCAATAGTTTAGGATATATTGTCTGGAAAAGTGAACCGTATTTGTGTATCAGTCCTCAATGTGGTCTAGAATTGTCTTTTTTTATAAATGATGAAAGAAAACTTGTATAAAACCGCTTTTTGTGTTTAGAATTGTGAGTACCGCCGTATCGAGAAACAAAATTTGCCGTAAAAAAAAAAATCATTGCAGGATTCACCTAAATAAATAAATTTATGGTAAAGTAAAAAACCACACGAACATTGACACAAGTATTTTCGTAATCATTTTACCACCAAGTTTGCTACAAATATATTACAATTAATATACATTGATTTTAACGACATGTTGTTTATACACTTTGTAAAAATTCTAACTTTTTCATAAAAATTAAATCACCAGTCCCTATGAAATTTTCTAAAATTGAGTATTTATTTTTTGAAATGCAATATCCCTTACATCTAATATTTACTTTGGACACGACAGGCCTCTGCCTTTCTGTTATAGACCGTTATCAAAAAGTACCCATCTTGGGTTGTTTTTTCATTCAAGCCAATATTAACCAGACTGAGGCGTGGTGGAAAATTATTCTGGTCCCTTGTCATCCCATTGGCCTCGGCATTATAATTGTTGTGTTGTGCACAAGGAACCAATCAGGGGGTCTGTCTATTCTGATGTATCCAAATTATATTTTTATTCAAAATCCGATGAAGCTATGGATTCAAAATACACCTTTAAACAAAAATTGAATTTTTTTGAGAGAACGTCTGGAAGTAAAAGATGAAAAAACTTTGTATTGTTCGGACAATCGGCCACAAGTTTCGCCACACATTTTTTTTTAAAACTTAAAATGGCGCTTCAACGCCTTTGGTAAATTTTTGAATAATTATTTTTTGAACTTTCAGAAAATTAAAAAGTAAAAGTAAAAATCACACTTCTCTTTTAATGTTGTTATTTTGATTGAAAAATATTACCATTGCCTTGATCTTGAACAGCTCTAATTTAAACTTTTGATCAATCAATTCAACTCATGACCCCTGACCTTTGGCCTCAGCTAGGTTTAAAATTATGGAGGGCAAGAAATGCCTTTCGAGTAATATTGTATTTATTTTCATAATTGCTGGTTTTTATTTACATTTTTTCCCCAAGCAGTTCTGCAATTTGGGTTTTAAAGCAGTTCTATTCTATATTTTGATTTAAATTTATGGATATTGGAAGTAAAAAAATGAAATTCAGGCAGCCATATTTTGCCCAAATCGGTTGGAAGCGGTTTAAAATGCTCTACCATACCATGTTGTGAATGTGTTTGTGACTGTTCTAAATTTTACCTGACTATTAATTAATTAGTTTAATTACAGCAATTGTAATGTAAATATTCAATGTGATGATTTTAATAAAAAGTGCAAAATTGACAAAAATGTGCAGAAAACAAAATTGTGTGGGTCCATTCATTTTAAATTCAGAAAGCTTTTTATGAGAAAACCATAAACGGCTTTGTTGGTCAAACGTCAAGTGTATAAGGGGAAAATGATTTGTTTTTATAGTACACAATAATGGTAACTAAAATGTTCATACTAACATATTCAAAATCAGAAACTTTTTGTCAATAGTATTAAAAGTAATTAAGTATAGAACAAAGACAAATTAACTAGAGCGGGACCTGAACCAACGACCTCCTGTTTGACGTGCCGGCGCTCTACCAACTGAGCTTTCTAGCCTTATGTTGGCGGTCTCCCTATAAAAGAATGAATACATTTAAACAAATTACCCTGTCATTCTCCCTTGTGGTTTTTAACTTAGTAGGCGTAGTATTTAAAGTGAAGACAACTGAAACATCAGCCATGGCATCAATGTGTTGTGATGTCAGAAACGTTCTATATGTTGAGAAACACTTACCTTAGAGGCTCTAATTACCTGTAGGTGTCATTTGAAAGCTCTCATTCTCATCTGTTTGTTCGGCAAATAACACAACACAGTTTTGGCAGGAAGTGCCTTGATTTTACTAGGAGCATCTCAAATAAATTATTGTAGTTTTGGGAACATTTTAAGGCTTTGGTAGATTTCCAAAATGTGAAGATTCAGGAAAATCTTTAAATGCTAACAGGTTCCCTTGGGTTTTACAGAAAACTACAAAAATGTCAACCCTGTTTGAAGCATTCGAAAATAAGTAAAGCACTAGTTGAATCTTGCAACAACTACAATTAACATTTAGAAATATATGTTATATACACATTGTTAAACATTCTAACCATCACAAACCCATCAAAATCCAACTGCATGTTTTCTTGGACTCTGTTCGACCGAGGACTGCACGTGTAAGCTGATCATGCTCCACATGGGATCAGGCATACCACCATAATCAGAATCCAACAGTTTGGATGTTGAGTTACTGAATGGTGTTGGACTGAGAACTGCACTAGTGAACTGATCATACTTTTACATGGGATCAGACATACCACCATAGTCCAACAGTTTGGGTGTTGCGTTAACCATATCATGTTGGATTTTGTTTGAGTGAGGATGGTTTCTACTAAAACAATCATTAAGGAAAATTAGCAATAACATGCTTTGTATAAAACGACTATTGGACAATGAGCCAGTCCACTGGCTTCTAAATTCATATTTCCTAATTTTAAAAACAATTAATCCTTAAAAAACAAAACAATAGAATAGGTTTGAAGAAAAAAAGGAAATACGGTAAACCTTATGGATTTATTTTGTGGTGGATCCCGGAGAGGTTGGGGAATGGGTGGGGCAATAAATGGAAGGGGGTGGATAAAGACTTCTTGGGTAAATAAAACAGTTTCATATTTTGTAGTAAAATGACACTCGGGATCCACCATTTTAAAAGAAGTATATAATGGAAAGTTTGAAAGGTTTAATTATAACATGGTGATAAGGACCAGCCTTGCCTTTTGTTATAACTGACCAATCATCTGTTTGGCTTTGTATTTACATAAGTAGCCTATCCAATCAGCTTTCTGGTATGAGGCTATTCCGATGATTTGAATGTCCAGAGGGGTGGATGGATCCTGCCATTGCAGGAATGGTTCCTCGCTCCCTTTGCCCACTTGGATGAATCCATTATTGGTGTAGGTGATCCAGAATCGATGGAACTGGTTGGAGGGGGCAAGGATACCAGGCGTACGCTCAGTGACGTAGCGGGGCTTGCATAAAACTCCACATCTGATGAAAGATTTGCTTCCAATACCTACAAATAAACAAGTCATGTTTATGTTTGTTGTGGTGTAAGTTCTGGTTTCTGCAATCTGCTCCTGTTTGGACATTTATGGACTTCCTTGGAAGAAGATTCTCATTTTGTCACTCCTGGATCTGGATGTGATTGGAGAGGGGTGTGGCAAGGGCAGTTTCTTTGAGAGGGTTGGCTGAGTGGTTTCTGTTACTGCCTTTCACCTCACAGACCCTGGTTCAAATCCCACTGTAGTCCAGAGACTTACTCGTACTTTTCAATCCCTACCTGATTGTGAGTGTTTTCCCTTGGCACATCTAAAACTGAGATTACGTCAACATCGTTTCTTCAGGCCTATAGGTCACAGTGTAGGGCACTTCAGAGGTTCCTTTGGTTTCGTTGGTGACTGCTCTATGTTCTGACACCCTTTTGTTCCAATAATCCCTCATGTTCTGCATGCTAGGGTTGGAGTTAGGGTTAGGGTTAAGGTTAAGGTTAGGGGTGGTTTTAGGATTAGGAAAGACATTAGGGGTGTCGAAACATTGTTGTGTAACCGTTTCCTTACTAGAAAAATATTGTAATGATTATAGTCTTCTCTTTTTCAATGTTCCCATCTTTTTTAGTAATAATTTGTCCTTCTTATATCTCATACCTAAAGTGGGCTTTGTCATGGATCATGTGGTTTTCAACTAAAACAATAAATCAATCAATCAATATTTGAATATACATTTTTTCTCTAGGTTTGTTAATCACTTGAACCTATTTTTCAAATGTTTATTAGAAAATTAATGCGATGTTTTACTCACCAATCTCGTAAACATGAGGACTTTCCCTATCTTCTGCCAGGGCAACAAAGATGGTTCCGCCTGATTGGACGGCGAAATCAAAGCGTATTCTATCCTCATCTGGTGGCTTGGCCAATGGGAACATAAACTTGTAGTCATAGTTATTTTTCTGTCCGAGAGTCGATAGGGATAAGTTACACCGTGCTGTAGAACAAAATAAATGAGACAAATTTGTACACTTCCTTGAATGGTTTCAAATGGTTGGTCTACTTAATGGAAAATGTAACCGAAAGTTTTGATAAAGTAGTCAAAAACCTGCCATGGCAGGTTTTCTTTTTATGACACTAGTCAATTATGTTTTTATCATTTGGCTTAATGGGAAACACTGACACGCACAAACACTGGGTGTTGGCAACTGGGCACTTTAGTGCTTGGAGCGGAGTTGTGATTTTAGGTGAGAGGTGGCTGCAAACAAATAATATTCAATATATCTTGTTACAGAAACAGAAAACATGCACAACAACAACATACTACGGCAAAACAAAGCACTGACTAACAGTTTAGTACATATCAACAAATCCAAATGAAAATCATGTGTCAACATTACTGGATAGGATCCATCATTGTCCCTATTGATCCCTTTGAGCGCTCATCACACGCGGTGACTGTCTGCCCACTCACCATTTTGGGAGTCATGTGTTTAAATGTCGTGCCACCAAAAATATGCACAACACTGTACAACACACAGGGACATTTACTCCCGCAATGGCGCAACCACGATAGTCAATAGTTAATTTATGTGTATGCAGAGGCCTCTTTAACCAATGATGTTAAAGCAACTGACAGGTACGGAGTGCCAGCTTGACGCAAAGTATCATCTCTCTGTGATGCATACGCAAGCATTATGCTTTCTAGTGATAGCCAAAAATATATAAATAAATAAATGTGCAGGACAATATGCAAAAAAAAAAAAAAATGATTGCCATATTTTTATGTACAAATGAACAAACCAAAACACATATACCAACCACTTTACAAAAACATTAACTGGCATGGGGGAACCGACACTGTGGGCAACACCCTTGTCCTACCACAAATAAACCACACTAACATTGAACAACACTGAACAACAACCTGGGCATCAGGAATTGAAAAAACAACTTCGAGACTACAAAAATAAAAACCATTAAACAGTATCATGTTGGTAGGTGTGATTTGAATTCACCATAAACCACACCACCTTACATAGTGTGGCTCCATGATAATGAGATTGCATCGAGTCACTTAAAAAAAAAAGAAGATTTACTGAAGAACTTGTTAAAATCTAGACTTCCATTTCACCTATGTTTTGTAGAAGCTCAAATTCTTGTTAAAAACTGTTCATTTATGCCAAAAGTATTGCTTGGAATAAGGATATAAGGAAGTTCAGGTTAAATTGCACATAAGCATAAGACAGCTTTGGAGCCTGATGTAGTGTGAAAATCAAGCATGCTACAAATGCTAACACTGGTATTGACTTACCAACAGGGCCCAAGTTCATAGCGCTGCTTACTGCAGAATTCTGCACTTACAGCTCATAGAATCATGGGCGATGTTCAGGGGGTCGTAAGTTACAGTGGAATTCTGCGCTTAAAGCTCATAGAATCACACATGGTTTACAGTACAGGGGGCTGTAAGAATTTGGTGGTAAGCAGCGCCATGAAATTGCACCCGGGAATGACCAACAAAAAACATTGGTTTGTTTCACATGGTAAACAAAAATTCTCCTTAAGGTACAAGGAAAAGGTACAACATTGGTCACTGCAATTTTAACCATCATCAGAGTAAAAACAAGTGATAAAACTTTTCCTAGTCTTGTTCCCTGCATGCTTTAGTAATTATACAGATAATTTGTAATTATACCAAAAAGGAGCCAGAATAATTTTGGATGGTAGAAAATTGATTAATTTTTCAAAAACAAATAGTTCCATTTGAAATGGTTTCATCTTTTTAAAAATAATTTTGTATTTAAACATACTTTGCAATTTTCTGGATAAATAAATGGAAAAATGCTTGTTAAACCAATGATGTACCTTACAAAAGTTAGCAATAAACAAATGTTTACCTTGTATTGAAAACATTGACTGTAGAAAAGAATGTCTAAAATTAATTAGTATTTGTACAGGAGTAGAGGTAATTAGTACTATTTAAGCTAACGCACATTATTTTTCTACAAGGCATGCATGGCTTTGTTCGAATTAGAAGCACCATGTAATTGTTTACAAGATGCTGTGGGGTAATCTGTAGCCAACCATACCAGAAAACACCAGGCGAACCAATTTTCTTAGTGATAAGTGTACTGTTTTTTTTTATGTGCATTACACAACACACAGGACCAACAGCTTTACGTCCCATCCAAAGGACAACGCAATAATTGTGTCTTACTAAAGGACACAAGTGTCAAGACCAGTCAAGTCCAGTCACTTGACTGCTCGGCCATGACACGCCACACAGATAGAGTGCTCAAGTGCTAAACACAAATTACTAATTAAAGGTTATACTCAACAACAACAAAAAAGATAATGCAATGATTTTTCACATAATGCATATTTCTGAAAGTTCTTGGAAAATATCATCCTATGGCTAAAACGAAATAAAGATTTAACAATGAAGGCTTTGTTTTTAAAATTCCTTTGCTAAATTTTACTCAAATGTATTGTTTTCAATTCTCAATTGTGAAGAAATGAAAAGTATAATTTTTTTTTTGAAATTTCTCTTACATTTCGATCAACTATAACAGTTAACTTAAACTCCACAAAACAAAGATGTTGTGACCACCCAAAAAAAGATTTAAAAATTGCATTCAAAGATTATTTTATAAATGTACAACATAACTTGGTTGAGAAGAAAATGAAATTAATATGTTTAGAAGTGCTGCAACAGTTACCTTCAACTGTGACTGTAAACTGACACTCTACAGTTAACCCAACAGAGTCCATTGCGATGTAGGTCACATTTGTGTCTCCAAGCGGAAACTCATAACTCTGGTTGACGTTGGGCTCAAAACTGACAACTTCCCCATTATCGGTGGCACTGGGTGTCGTCCATGCTGCGCCACCGCTTGTTGACCTGGGGTCAATGGACACGGTGATGTCGCCGGGACAACCTGTGATCTGAGGGGGTGTTCCATCTTCAAAAGAAATTTTAAAAACAGAATCATTGTTATTTTGAATTATTTGTCTTTGTGGTACTTTGTAGTATGTCAAGGCCAAGCTGCCTAGAGCATTGAAAGCAAATTCTGATGGCCGAGTCATCAGAGTGTGGGTTCAAATCCCTGTCAGGTGCACTTGTGTCCCTGAGCAAGACATTTAACTATAATTGCTTCTCATCACCCAGGAGTAACTGGGTACTTGTGAGGGTAGAGATTGTTGATGTGAATAATTAGCAACATGTGCGACAATTGGGCTGCCGGTGTTGCATTTTTCAAAGCATGTTCAAAGGAATTAAGATAGTGTCAGGAATAGTTAGGTCTCAAATTGGGGCAGTAATAGTGTGATGTACCTTGATAAAGTGTTTAAAAGAGTATAATAAATGCCTATTATATTATTCTAGTTGAAAGACCAGTCAGACCCTTTTGTCCTTGAGCAAGGCACTTAACCATAATTACTTCTCTTTGCCCCAGAGTAAATGGGTATCTGTGAGAGCAGAGATGGCTCATGTGATTGAGTAGCTACATACTTGGTAGTCACTCGACCATAAATTGGATCTCTTTACCCAGGTGTAAATAGGTAACTGTCAGCAAAGGTTGCAGGAGCAGACAATTGACCATAAATTGCTTCTATTAACCCAGGTGTACAAATTAGAACATGAGAGAAGGCTGAGATGGTAGTGTCACATGACTGATCCCTTAGTGCGAATATAATGAGCAGCTGGGAGTTGTATGCTCCCCAGTTAATTAAGAGGAATTAAGAAAGCTTGAGGAATGGTCTAAAGCATGCCTGATGAGCAGAGATAATAATGGTGTAAAGCCCTTAGATCTAGCTACTAGGATGTGTGTGCTATTTAACAAACCAATATTTTTACAAACTAAGTCATTTACATAATTTGTTGAAAAAATGTAAAGTCAAACAAAAATACAAAAACAAAATCTGATACATGTACAGTAATAACTGCATTGGGGGAAAAACACATTTTTGTTTCACCATATGCCGTTGTGTGATAAGCTCTGTACACTTAGCACTTCCCCCTCCCCCAGTCCTGCAAAAATCCACAGGCATACTACTCGCGTGGGATTCGAACCCTCAACCCCATATTGTAGAGCAGATATCCCCAACCACTTGACCACTGAGCGTCCCAGTGACTAGAGGAAAATTCCAACAAAGTGTCGGTGAGACAATTATATCAGGTTGTTGCCTTTAAACTGAGGTGGGATTCAAACCAGGGCGCACACACAAACAAAATACGGTGAGAGACTTGGAGAAAAAATCTCACCTTTAATTTTAACATAAAAGATACACTTGGCAGTATTGCCGGCTCGGTCTGTTGCGAAATACTCGATGGGGGTGTCTGTCTCCAATGGAAACATCATGAACGAATAAGAGGTTGTGATTTCTGGTGTCTGGCCGGAGTTGTCGATGGCAGTAGGGCGTGGCCACATCGGGTATTTAAATTTACCTTCTGCATCCGTGGATCGCTCAATGTTTGGAGGGCATGGGGTGAAAACTGGGCTTTCAGTATCTGTTAAAAAAAACCACCCAGCAACAAAACAGCTTTCTTTGTTTAATTTGCTGAACTCGATGTAAGTTACCAACCTCTACCTTCACTTTAAAAATAGGAATAAAAAAACCAAACCCTTAAATTTTTAGTATTTTGAGTAAAATACACTTGTTAACAATACGTTTCCATTTTCTGAAAAAAAAGATAAATTTGGTATGCTATTGAGCAATTCTTGTTGCTTTATGACAACTTTTTACTGGAGTTATAGAAAATTTAAGAAAATTATATACTTTTTTAAACAAAAAGAAATATTTTGAGTAAAATGCACTGTTAAACAACATGCTGTCAGTTGTAAGTTAAAAACACACCAAAATTCTGCATGCCTTTTAGCTAATTTATTTTTCTTAATGACCTCTGAAGTATAAAATTAAAGAAATTATTATTTTTATTTGACAAATTTCTGTGACATAAGAAAAGATACTTACCTATAACTGTGACAAAAAACTGGCACTTGACTTTTAACCCTGCCATGTCTATTGCTGTATAGGAGACCTTTGTCCTCCCCAGGGTGAAGTCATCACCAGGGTTCCAATTTGAAACAAGCCTGACACCTCGCCCGTTGTCTGATGCTTTGGGTAGCGTCCAGTTGGCCTGACCGGTAGGCTGGCTCGGGTCAGTGGGGATGGTGATATCGTAGGGGCAGTTTTCGATGATTGGTGGGGTTTCATCTGCAAATTGAAAAAGGTTTTTTTGTACATTGTATTGATTTATAAGTACTTAAGATCATGGGTAGATGAGACATATGTAAGAGTGCGCTCAGCCTTAGCTCCATGATGTCAATCTGGTAAAGTCAGACAGAGTAAAATATTCTTCTTCACTACAGTGGAGTCAGTCCTGCTCTATGTCTGTTAGGCCTGGATGTTGACCAAATGTCTTGAGAAGAGGCTAGTTTGGAAAGTCAAATGAAGTAGAAGCTGAAGGCTCAGATTCCTCTTCACTACAGTGGAGTCAGTCCTGCTCTATGGCTGTGAGGCCTGAGAAGAGATGGGTGCCATACCAGAATGGAATGGTTAAAGGGGTTCACTGGTCAATGCACCTTACTAACCAGGATCTGTATGAATGGTAAACTACCAGAAATTGGTGACAATATCAGGCTTAGGTGACTGAGATTTGCGGGGCACTGTCACAAACAATTCCTGAGCTTGTTGTCAGCAGCCTGGTGCTTTGGACTCCCTTCCATGGCAGACGATTGAGAGGAAGACCAAGTACCACCTATATAGATAACATTTGTCACAATAAAGGCTTCCTGAAAGAAGAACTACTGGCTGTGGATAGAAAACAGTGGAGATCGATCAGCCATTATCTGGCAGATATTGCCAACTTAATCAAGAATTTATAAACCTCAGCTTTTCAAATTGTTTCTTACCGCTAATGATAACATAAAATGCACAAGTGCCATTATTCCCTGCCGCATCAGTTGCTGTGTACACAATGGGCGTCCGGACACCAAATTCAAATGGCTTGAATTGGTACGTTGTGGTCACTTCCACCGGACCGTCAACATTGTCCACAGCACTTGGAGTCTCCCAGACTGGGGCGTCAAACTCGCCGTTGGGGCCTGTGGTCCTTATGAAGTTTGCAGGGCAGTTCATGAACATTGGACTCTCGTCATCTGTCAAAGTGATTGGGAAAGTTTAAATTCTTATAACAAATTATTATTATTAGGATCTCAGTATATCAGAGAAATAGCAACAAGGGAGGGGGAGGAGCTTCATGGATTGTCCCCTACCTCAGGGCCCGGGGTACACAAAACACACAAAATCACGGTCAAAGAACTAAAGTTTGTTTGAAACAAAACCTTACCAATCACTGTCACGGTAAAATTACATTCACACGTCAAACCAGCGGGATCAACAGCCGTGTATTTGACCACTGTTTTCCCAACTCGGAAGTCGTCCCCTGCCTCCATGTTGGATAAGAGGGTGACCTGCTTGCTGTTGTCTGCGGCAACAGGGATTGACCAATTGACTTGTCCGGTTGGAGCGTTGAAGTCTGTGGACACTGTAATGTCACTTGGGCACTCTTCAAATTCGGGCGGGGTGCCATCTGTGGGTCGAGCCAAAATGAAAATTCAAAAGTTTGAGACTCTCATCATACAGGGGAATCAGGTTGGCTCAGTGGTTTTTTCCCTGGCTTTCACCTCTGTGGGTCAAAATTTGAATCCTGCCTTGGACAAGAGCCTCGTATCTGGAGTAGGTTCTCAGGGTTGGCCCTTAACTTTTTCAGTGATCTTTGCCATGTGGGACTAGTTAGTTTGTCATTAAACTGGTCTGCCAGCGTTTTCACTGGTCCATATTTCATATTGAA
>CM021544.1:5623532-5650445 GCA_010994315.2 Pisaster ochraceus | reverse complement strand
AAAAGCAAACATTTCTTCCATCATCTATTTCTCTTAATCATCTTCTCTTCAGGTCTACAGATTACCTTTCGAGTCACTTTTGGCAGTCATTTAGTTTCATTACCAAAAGGAATAGCAATAACTGTGTTATCCCTTGCACATCAGGGCCCAATTCTATAGAGCTACTTAACAGCTGATTTTGTGCTTACTGTGCAAGTTTCCATTTCATAGCCCTGATAATCATATGCACACGAAAAGGCATGCTAACCTTTCGGTGATTACGAAAATGAGTGACGTAACAATGCAAATTTATGGTGAACATGTAAGCTGGCCGCATTATTTTCTTGCTAACCCGTGTAATACGCTTATTGGTAAGCAAATTTTTCTGGTATAGTTAGCGCGAAAATTTGCTTACCAATAAGCGGTCTAAGAAATTGGCCCCTGCTGTTTTTAATCTTATCGAAAGGAAACAATCTGTCATTCCTTTATTTAAAGCAAAGAGGGCGGTGTTGCAGTACAAAAGTGAAAGTATCCTTTGATTTGAAACTCACCTGTCACTGAAATGTAAAACACACAAGATTCATTGTTCCCATAAGCATCAGTTGTCGTGTACTCAATTGGAGTTCTTGAGTTTAATTGGAACATCTGAAACCTAAAGTTTGTGGTGATGGTTGGTTCTTTGCCGGAGTTATCGGTGGCTTGTACCAAATCCCACATGGGGTAGTTAAATTTGCCATTAGCGTCGGTGACCAGGTTGTAGTCTGACGGACAGTTCACAAAGACTGGCGGCTCATCATCTGTGACAGAAAGGGAAAGGATTTTTTTAAATGTATGAGCTTTTTTGGAAATGAACTTAAAAGCAAAGTACATGAATGGTAATTATAAAAGAAAAAAAGTACCAGTACCAATCCTCCAGAGAAGCTGTTCATTCTGCAAAACATATGGAAAGATCCTAACAATCACCTTTACTTATTACTATTGCCAGAATTGAAATATGCATGTACAAGAATGTGCACAAAATCCTGGGCACAAAATCCTCCATTGTTTACACTCACAGCATGTGGACAACATTGCTAATTGTCAAAGCCCAGTATCCCCACTTATTGTGACCCCAAATATACATGAAATAATATACCTGTGAAAGTTTAAGTTCAATCGGTCATCAAGGCACAAGAAAATACCAGAAGTGGAAAGCGAACCTTTATGTTTTCATTGTTTTCAAACATTGAGTTTTGTTTAACTCATTTCTCTTAAACTAAATAATTTTAAGCAAAACTGTTTCAAGTGAAGTTCTTCACCATGACTATCTGGGCAAATCTGTGCACATTTATTTGTCAATCTTACCAATGTTGTGCACAACCTTTATTCAAGACATTTACCTTGCCAAAAGTGTCACAAGATGGTCATATGTTGACTTTATTGAAAACTAGCGGATGGGAATTAATTATACCAAAGATGTTTTAACTCAGTCCTTTTTCCATGGTCTAAAAAATGTAACTCACCCATAACAGTCACAGTAAACTGACAACTTGCTGTCAACCCAGCATTGTCGATTGCTGTGTACGTAACCTCTGTCGTTCCAATCTGAAAATCATCACCCGCATCCCAATTGGATATCAGTCTTACATGTTTACCATTGTCCGTTGCAAAAGGCGTGGTCCAGTTGCCACGCCCAGTCGGCAAACCTGGATCTGTGGTGAGACTGATGTCTGTTGGGCAGCTGCTGATGACTGGGGGTGTCTCATCTTAGAAAAGGGGTAAGTTTTAAGTTCACTTTTTCTTCCTCCATCTTGAAACAAAATCATCCTTTCAAAATCATGCCTCAAATGTTTTTACACTGAATTTGAAATGTGAAAATAGTCTTTGGAGCCCCCAAATAAAAAAAATTACTTCTTATTTTTATTGATTGTTTTTAGACAAGTGTAGGACATACTTAAAAACAGAAATAACATTCTTTATCCTTTAATGCAATTATTAAATCAAATAAAGACATTTTTAATTTTGCCTTTGTTTAAAGGGGTGGGGGGTAATCCTACCTTTGATAAACACACTGAATGCACAAGTGGCATTATTCCCTGCTGCATCGATTGCTGTATACATGATGGGGATCTTGACACCCAGTTCAAATGGCTTGAATTGGTAAGAGGCGGTCACCTCCACCCGACCATCGACATTGTCCACAGCGCTTGGGGTTTCCCAGACAGGGGCGTCAAACTCGCCGTTGGAGTCTGTGGTCCTTTTAAAGTCTGCCGGGCAGTTTGTAAACACTGGTTTCTCAGTATCTATGGAGTGAAAAGAAACAATATATCATAAAACACACTTTGCTTGTTATTTCAGGGCCCAATTTCATAGAGCTGCTTAGCACAACAAAAGTATGCTTACCAGAATAAGAAAACCAGCCAAAATACCATTCCACATGTACCATCTGTAACTGGTATCCTGCTTATTTTTACTTAGCAGAAAACTGTAAAGCAGTATTTAGAAATAGATAGAAATACAAACTTTTCCAATGACTTAAATAATTTGTTACCCAGTACTGTCACAGTAAAGTTGCATTCTGCCGTCAAACCCACAGGGTCAATCGCCGTGTATTGGACTACCGTCATTCCGAGCGGGAAGCTTTGCCCTTTTTCAATATTTGATAAGAGAGTGACCTGTTTGCTGTTGTCTGTGGCAGAGGGAAGTGACCAGTTCACACGACTGGTAGAAGAGCGTAAGTCTGTAGACACTGTGATGTCACTTGAGCATTGTTCAATTTCCGGTGGTGTGCCATCTACGAATTAAAAAAGTAATAAGGCTTTCGTAATAAAATTGCACAAAATCCACACCAATGAGGTAAACTGTCAAACTCACCAAGCTGGTAAGCATAACAAAAAACACTTCTAGCTTAGCAGAAACCCTCAATCATCCAAAATGCCATTATACATCACGCTGTTGTAAATGTTGCCCCTCTATTGTTTGCTTAGTAGAAGAATTTGCTTTCAGTAGTACTCTGGAGTCCAAGTACTCGTTTTTTGGCAAGAATGAGGAACTTTGTATATTTAGAACCCCCTCCCC
Organism: Pisaster ochraceus; assembly: GCA_010994315.2. Lineage (NCBI taxonomy): Eukaryota > Metazoa > Echinodermata > Asteroidea > Forcipulatida > Asteriidae > Pisaster > Pisaster ochraceus. Next base: position 5,647,409 of record CM021544.1, on the reverse strand, counting down.
TCCATCCACAAGACCTACCCACAACTAGGTCCTCAATGGTTTAAACTCACCTGTTAGTGAAACATGAAATACACAAGACTGATTGTTGCCATAGTCATCACTTGCCACGTATTCAATACGAGTTCTCGAGTTCAGTTCAAACATTTTGATCCTAAAGTCTGTGCTAACAGACGGTTCGTTGCCGGAGTTATCGGTGGCTCGGACGATCCCCCAAATGGGGTAGTTAAATTTGCCGTGAGCATCGGTTACCAGGTTGTAGTCCGAGGGGCAGTTTGTAAAAACTGGTGGTTCGCTGTCTGCAAAAGAAACAAAAGTTAGCAGTTAGATCAGGAATTCTTTGTTCTTAAGAAATCATGTTTCCAGCATTTCCAAGAAAGTTGAAGGGCTGAGGGTAAATGGGGGACCTTTGGCTACATTTAAAAGGAACAATAGTCCATAAATGAATAGACACAAACACTAATGGAATGCAATTTAATTGGCAAAGATGAGAACATATAAGAACATTTGGTTCTCCACATCTGCCTGAGAAAAAAACAAAAAACAAAACAAAAATCAATCCAAGCTATCCATCAATTTGTACATATTAATACAGTATTTCCCAAATTTTCGTACCTACAACGATGACTGAGAATAGACACCGTGACGTTAATCCTCCTTTGTCAACAGCCATGTACATAACTCTGGTGCGGCCGATTCGGAAAGCATCACCCGGGTTCAAATTGGATGAAAATCCGATAAGTTCACCATTATCCGTTGCAGAGGGCGTGGTCCAGTTGCCACACCCAGTTGGGGATCCAGGATCAGTTGTGATTCTGATGTTTGATGGGCAATCTTTTATCACTGGAGGGGTATTATCTGGTAGAGAGAAACGGAGTTTTATCTGTTTATTAAAATTGTAAAATTTTAAGATTTCGGACAATAAAATACATATTTGCAACCAAATTCGTATGGATCAACACAAAAGTAAAAACAAAAAAAATGTCATCATAGATGTGTCAGACTCAATAAAACCAAATAATCATTTTGTAAGTTTTCCAACATATTTCTGATCCACTTTTACTGTATACCATTGGTAGTTTTTCAAAATTGCCTACTTTCGCTCAGTGTAAATTAGATGTGTTGAGACAGGCAAAGTTTCATGGTAATATTCTGAACATCTATATTCACTTTTGTGGATGTGGATTCCTTTGTTTCAAAAAATATAAAATCTATTATTTAATGGTCTGCACAACATTGGTAAGATTGAATAGTACTTTATTGTTCACAAATTCCAACATTTATTACATTGTATAAAGATGATCATGTGGAAAACTTTTCTTGAAATGTTTGCGCCTGAAATGTTATAGTTGTTGAGAAATGAGTAAAACCATTAGTTTTGATCTCGCGAGTCCAAAATCCAATGTTCGAGAACAGTGAAAACAAAATGGGGACTTTAACTTTTTTTTGTGACCGATTGAAACAAACTTTCACAGGTTTATTATTTCATGTATATGTTGGGTCACATAAAGTGCGGTTACTGGTCTTTGACAATTACCAATGTTGTCTACAGACTCTAGACATTCATGCACATACCTAAAATTGTTACATAAAATAAACACGTTGCATTATTTCCGAAGATATCCATGGCAACGTATCGTATCGGAGTTCTTTCTCCGAGAACAAACTCCCTTGGTCGATGGCTCGCCGTGATTATCGGCGGGCCAGAGTTGTCTGTTGCCCGTGGGGTTGGCCAGGTAGGACGGTCAAATTTTCCAGCGGAGTCGGTGTTCTTTTCAATGTTTGGTGGGCAAAATATAAATGTTGGAGCTTCATTATCTGAAACACATGGAAAACAGCTGCGAAATCATTATCAATGATGCATAAATTGTTTCTCTCAAAATTTGTTTAAAGATAACATGGAACTAATACAATTTTTCGTTCGTGGGTTTTCAAAAGAAATTGCAAGTAATCAAAATTACCAATTACTGTGACAGTAAAATTGCATTCTGTTCTCAAACCCTCTGAGTCCTCAGCGACATACACGACATCTGTGACGCCGAGAGAGAAAACGTCCCCCGGACTCCAGTTGGAATGAAAATATGTGATCCTCGCGTTGTCGCTAGCATGGGGATGTGGCCAGAAGACTTGACTCGTTGGTGTCCCCCTGTATGTGGGTCTTGTGATATTGGTAGGGCAGTCCTCAATAACAGGCGGGGTACCATCTAAAATATTCCAACAGAAAGTTTGAAAATGGGAATTACAAAAATATTGTATTAATTAAAAAAACACTCTCCAAATAAATGTTACTCTCACATTTGCCATTTACAAGTAAACAATTAACTAAAGTCGGTTGGGTTTGTTGTTGGTGGCGCGACTTTGCCAGTGGCGTAACTGAGGGGGCACGTACCCCCCCCCGTGCCCCCATTTGAAATCTGGACTTTTGGAATTGGACATTTTCATAGTAAAGTATGAAATTTTTACGCTTTAATGTGTTAATTTCAATGGTTTTAAAACTATTTCCCTTTTACACGCAAGCAATGTACTTGTTGTTACGCCCACGCAAGATTATCTTATAAAAATAGTACTTGAATTACGTTTTTAAAAAGGGCACTGAAAATGGGTTTATTTATGAAAAAGGAAAACGGAAACTTGGCCAGAATTGTCCCCTTAGAAAAAATTGGTGCACCCCCTTGTGCCCCCCACCCAAAAGTTTTACCCAAGTCACGGCGCTGCACTCTGCCCTACCTCGCATCTGTATAGCATATCAACAGGTGAAACGGAGAAACAAGCTAGCTGAGTGGTCAATTGTTTTTCAGTTTGGCGGATGAACACACAAGCACCCAGGACAACATGCAACAACGTAGTGCCTCAACATACAGCAACGTAGTGCCTGTAGTCACACTTACACTTGTACTAAAGTTAGTATTTTACAAGCTTTGTCGTTCTTAAAAAGAAGTGCATTTTTGTTTAACTTCATGTCCTAAACATAAACTTCTGTCAATATTCCTAGAACATTTTGAAGATGAAATTTAAAGAAAGCGCTGGGAGGTATAAATGACATGCAACCCGCAATTCTTTCTGAGTCTGGTTTCCTGCGTTCAAACACGTCTTTTTAACACGCATGAGGAGAGAGCCAGACAACATGTGCAACTGCAATCACTAAGTCGTCTGGAAGCTGTTTGTGCAGACGTGAGTAGATCGAACTTCCGGAATAAGTGAAAGAAAGATGAGGAAGAATGCTCAGAATGCTTAGATATCTTCCGAAAATGGTTAAAGCTTTTGATCTGAAAATTGTTTAAGGTTATTCACAGGATGTCTTCGGTATCGACTGGTACATTTTTTGTGAAATTTGGGGACTTGTTCTGCCACCCTGTTTGTGACGGAGACGGTCATCTCTGCACTGATTCAACACGAGGCAGGTAAGCCGAGAGAGTATATAGACAAGTTCAAAATTTCCGCCTTATTGGGGGACGATTATGTCTGCTATTAACAACGTGTTACTAAATATTTGACATAGAAAGTACATTCAAGGAAAGTGCCATGTTCTTTGTGCTTTACATTCAAACATTTTTGTGAAATTTAAAAGAAATTCTTGCATTCGAGCCTGACGATGACTAGAGCAAGCTAGTCGAAACGTTGAGACCAATTAAGAACTCACTCCGCGGCAGTGAAGTTATTAACGAGAAGTCCCCTCGATTCGATCCACTATTAAGCTAAAGTAGTAGTCCCGGCCGATTTCCTAGCCTTCGCCCAGGTAGTAGCTATTAAGCTGGACAGTTCTTTTCAGAACTAAGTAGTCTCCCGAAGTAGTCTCCCGATTTGCAAAATCTACTCCGCGGCAGTAGAATAAAAAGCAAGACCTAGTTCTCTAAGAACAAATATACATAGCTAGTAGATATATACATGGTGTTACTGCAAACCGAATATACATTGAGTCTAATGACCCAATGTTAATACTTTGGAACCCACCTTTCACCGTAACATAAAATGTGCAATTGGCCGTGTTGCCAGCAGCATCTTTGGCCATGTATGTGATTTCGGTTGTCCGGCCGAGTTCGAACTCCTCGTCAGCGTGAATTGTTGAGACATCGGCGATCCCCGTGTTATCGGTAGCCCGTGGTACCTGCCAGGTCGGAGCTCGGTATGTTCCATTCTTGTCCGTTGTGGTTGTAATGTTTTGCGGGCAGTTGGTAAAAACTGGGGCTTCCATATCTGTAGAAGAATCATTTTTTATTTTTTTTCAAAATGAGAACAAGTGTGTTAGATTCAGATTCAGATTCAGATTCAGATTCAGATTCAGATTATTCAGATTAATTTTATTGGTCCATATGGAAATTCAGTATGTCGGCATTAAATCGTCAGTGCCTAAATAATTAAATCTGTGACTTTTTGGGGGTAAGTTGATGTCGTCCATAAGTTTTAGCTTCAAGTGCTGTAGTAACTTTGATTTGGCATAAGTAAGGCCTTATATAATTCTTTACGCAGGGCATTTTATGGCTTTTTTGGACAAAAAATTATTAAAGTTAGGCACTACTAAAAACATCCGGAAATTGTACAGACTGTCAAATACTAGGCCTATAACAGTAAATTTCAAAAAAACGAACAAATTACACAAATAACATATGACTAGGGACCTAGCCTATATAGTTGAAAAAGGATACATTCCTTACCGAATAATGTAACAATAAAACTGCACTCGCTGGTCAACCCTACATCATCTACAGCAGTATAAGTCACCATTGTTCGACCCACTGGAAATATGTCCCCTGAAGTCCTATCAGAATAGAAACTGACCAGTTGACCGTTGTCCTTAGCTGTCGGCATTGTCCACTCGGGTTGACCACTGGTAATAGTTATGTCATCTGGACAGTTTTCAATCACCGGTGGGGTACCATCTGGAGGGGAAAAATTTAGGGTATTCTTTACAAGACCAAATCCTACGAAACAGTGCTATGACTGTGCAAATTGTTACACATAATCATTAGGCAATTTATTGGGAAGCTTTTTTTCTGTTTAGCAAAAACTTACAACTTTGAGAAACTCTACATTACTGCAGGGGTCGTGGGTTGGCATCCCGCCTGTGCGTTTTCCCCGTCAGTGTCGGATAAAAAACCCAATGTGCATTCCACAGATTGGTTGTTTTTAAGACCTCTTTTTAACTCTTTCTGTTTCATGTCGGGGAAAAGGTGGCTAAAATTTATGATCCAACCTGGGTCCTGTATTGAAAATCTATCAAAATATTAGATCAAACCTATAACAGTGACTTTGAATGAACATCTTGCAGTGTTCCCCGACTCATCTGTCGCCGCGTATCGCACCGCTTTGGTGCCGATCTGAAACGGTTGCCCCCCGTAGGTTGAACTGAGTCGGGGGGTTCCAGCGTTATCAGTGGCTTTTGGCTTGCTCCACGGCGGGATGACGAATTCTCCACTGACGTCGGTGACTACTTCAATATTTCCTGGGCAGTCATCAAATTTCGGCCGCTCTAAGTCTGTTGGTTAAAAAATTGTTTTGAGTCTGTAGCCAATTGTTTATAACGTGAACATGTACAAAGTGTATACTGCACGAGGTGAAGAAAGATAACGTTTTGTTCATGTGAAATATCAGTAATTGGTGGGACCGAGGGACAGTAGGAGTTCAAAAGATTATACTTTACCTGACAACATTTTATATACCGGCATGGATACAATATAGGTTGTTGCATATTGCCCGGTGTGACTGGACACCTTAAGGCTCCAGCCATCTTGGAAATTCTCACCTTTGACGGTGACTTTGAAAGAGCAAGTCTCCCCTTTTCCTTCTTCATCGGTGTTACCAATAACTGAATAGATAACTTCATGTACGCCATATCTGAACCATGAACTCGGTTCGTAGTTGCTTACAATCTCCACTGTGCTGTTGGGGTCGTTTTCTATTAAGTGGAGCGTCGGACTCCCCCACGACACCAGTGCATCTGGCCGGCCTGGCGCCGTTTTCCTCACGATATCTCCCGGACATGTCAGACCAACATCTATGACGGAATAGTTAATCTCAAATTATGGATTTGTAGACGTAGGTTCCAATCCCAACTTTGACCTAAGCCTGGCTCAGCGTGGTTTTGACCATGAGCCCCACGACTCACTCACCTTTTTTGTTTTCTAAGCTTCTTTAAAGTGAGCCCAGGTAACTTTAAGTCATGTCACGTTTGATTTGTTCACTGTTTATTTCACTGTTTTCTTCACATAGTGCATTGCCCGGGGGGAGGGATCAAAGTCCTTTTTATTCAAGACTGACCGTTCCACAATTATTTAAGAGGGGGGATCAGACCCCAGAATTGTGTATTTTTGTTGTTGAAATGTACACCTACCCAGATCTAACCCTGCGATGAAATGGAGCCATCTGCTCTTTGTAGCATGCTTCCATATTTCTTGCAGGCAGCCTAAGCTAGGTTATGAGGTTTCCACCCCCCGCCAATAAAATAAAACCCTTTGGCTTACTGTGGAGCAACAGATTAGTAGAACCGTTTGCATTTTGTGTAATTCCGGGGGTTACTCCCGCCAATGAGTAAAATAACTTTATTCGCTGTTTTCATAAAAAGGAAAGGATATAGGCTCAGGAAATCATTGATAAGCTCATTTTGATTTTTGCTAACCCTATCGTCTGGATTACTATAAAATATTTAAACATAAAGGTCGTACTTTTTCTTTGGAGGTTATCTTTTGCTGGGACCTTGTTAAAACTTACCGGGAACTGTGACTGTCTCTGGTCCGGGATCTGCAATAATTACATCGCAAAACGTAAATGATACTAAACATAACATTTGAAAGACAGGTAGTCTTTAAATGGTACTTATCAAATCTTAGCAATATCGTTGAGTATATTTTTTATCGCTCTTGTATTCGTATATGAATTTCCTTTGCTTGAAATTTTAAACAAAAATTGCGCGTTGTGATGCTCGTTATAGGGCTTCGTAGGCCGTGTCTCCAACATAGTAACGCCTGCTGTTCACAGTGACCTTTGTCAGGTATTATTTTGGTCCACTTTGCGCTTCGTCTGTCCTTGACTGTATTCGTTGCAATCTTAGGCGTCAAGTACCCAGCTGTCACCTATCACAATGCGTGTTTTTGGCGACCATGACCGGGAACAAGTATCGGACGTAAAATTCACTGACCGAACCAATTTCTGAGAGTTACGCAAAAACGGGTCAGAAACATTAAAATTCATGTTCACTTTATTTTAGAGTATTGGAACTAAGTCTTCGTAATTTTTTTCAACATTATTTAATTGTTATGCTTCAGGGTATAACCCCCCCAAAAAAACAAAACAAAACTCCATTGTCATTTCCCGATAGTTTTTAGAGTCCGCCATCTTGAAACCTAGCTTAACCAAGCCAACAACTCGGTTTCGTTTTCGTCACCGCGGTTCAACTGAACACGCAAAAACTCTCAACCAATGACCAAACATGTTACTGGTTGGAGTCGCCAAAACGGACTCGTGTGAAGGGAAAAGGAAGGGGAGCTCTTTTTAATTGTTTACCTGCTTCTGTAACCGCCATTAGTATGCCGCCAACCAGTGTGGCCCCGATTGCGATCATGACCATTGTCATGGCGCCCGCTACGAGGATCCGTTTGCAAGACTTCTCTCCCAGGTCTATCTCTTCGTCATCACGGCGTTTGAAATTGGAATGGAACTGGGCGGGTGGTCGCCCGTGCATAGCGAGGAGTTTACTGCTTACTAAATTGGAAATATGCCTGGGAAAATAATTACAGTAAACGTGCGTTTAATCAAATTTTGTGCTGCATAGCCAAGGTTTTTCAAAGTTCTTAGAAATATAAATATGTAGAAATTGAGTTGAATCATTATACTTTTGAAGAACCAATTATTAACACACAGTTTGCATGCACTCGTGACATTTGTATTCTTTCATTTCGTGAGAATATACCCACAACATATAGTTTACTTCTTTATCAAGTTCACTGCACATTTGTCAGAAAAACAAATAACATAAATAATTAAGTGGACAACTTCTGAACACAAATTGAGAAATTTTTGCTTATGGTAGTTTTCTCTTGCAGCTGTGCATGCTCTGCGAATTGTTTATCCTTTCAATAAACCTTACCAAAAGAAAAGACAGCAGTCATGAAATTAAATTACAAAGTATTTGACGTACTGTTTTAAGAGAGCTCCTTTTTCGACAATATGATGAACTGGATCTGGTTTTGATATCTTTTCACCCTGTGACAATTCCAGAAAGACAAATAAGAATTGTTTTATCATTACATTATCAGTATAAAGATACCGATCGCCATGCTCAAACAGACGTTGCTATATAATGACAACAAGTTAAGCCTGCTGGCCGTCCCATCACCATCGGCGACGTCATTTTTATATTGTGATGTGACAGCCAGTGCGTGTAAGTGGGTGAGAGCTCACAATTCCATATACAGCCACAGGCCTGCTTTGGTCATGACGACAGTTCCCCTTTAAAATTGGGAGAATTTAGACCAAATATTTTTGTTCAGAGGATTGGTAACAAAACCATTTCGGTATTAATTAAGATTTTGGATTACAATTTTCAAAAACAATGCTGTTTCCAATGTTCATGTAGGCCTTGAAGAAAGGACTTTCGGATTTCCAGCCAATATGGACCGCCATAAAGTCAGATTGAATTTCGAAATTAATACCCGCGCCAAATAACCGGCTGAACGTAACCCACTAAATGGAAAGAACAGATTTGACGGATGCATACATAGAAGTGAATGCATATTGCCACCGTTAAAACACCATTTAAACACATATTTAGGCCTAAATAAGATTAAATCAAGCCCTGCGCAACTTACTTGGTGGTAAAACAAAATTCTCTAATTTTTGGAACAAACTATACTGTTATTTTTAGTATGTATGTATGAGCAAGGACTCATACAAAAAACATACAATTGTGATTGAATTTTAGAAACAGTAACTGTTTTCTGTTGCAAATTGTAAATAAAATGTAAACAACATTTCACTTTTGTCAAAGCAAGTGAATGTCAAAAATGTAAGCAATTGTTGCGAAATTTGATGTACTGCAATCTAGTAATAATTTGCAAAACAACGTTTTCACTCAAACCTTATTATAAACTGTCACTAACACACACGAACCAAAATGATTACATTAGCTTGATATGCTGACCTAGACCTTATAACAACTTAACACTTTCAATGATCGGCACGCATTGTACATGTCGACACCTAAAGATATGATGTTAAATTACTCATATCCAATAAGTGAACATTTGGGATGGCGGGACACACACACCATTAATGATTCATATAAGAATGATGTTTAATGGAGTGTCACACTAAGCTAAAATGATTGTTAAAGGTAGGGTCATCGTTTGGTTTTTGTCAGTAAAACTGTCAAGGAAGATACAATAAAATTTAACTGTGAGAGTTTCAGTTGAATGTACAGTGTGTACTTAATAAAAAAAAACAGGAAAAAACTGTCGCAGCATTTTCATTATGAACGTCGAATCCATCCACGTTTATCAAGATGACAGCGGGTATCAGTCCAGTCGCATCTCTGGCTGCATAGACACACGGAAACTTGAATCTCAAAATTTTTGACATACTTTGACATACGTTTGACATAATTTCTAATCAAAGGGGGCGCTTCAGACGATTGTCGGAGGATGCTTACTTCTATTGCCACCTTTATAACAAATAAGATTTCGGATTTTTTTTTATTGGGGTCATTACCAAAGTGTGACTCTAGATAGACAAAGAGTGGGACAGATAGTTGACCCAAAAATATAAGATTTAATCTGAAAACTCACTTATAACGTTTATACCATTGCCAATCGTTCAGTGAAGTATTGCCGCATGAAATAATTGTCAAAGGCGAGAAAACTGTATTTGAAGACCCCTCCCTCAAAAAAAAAAAAAAAAAAAAAAAAAAAAAAAAAAAAAAAAAGGCCCAATAAATAAATAAATAAATAAATAAAACAAACACATTTCTTCCTTCATTTCGATTGCCGCTATCGAAACACAATCAAACAAATAAAATAGCACCCCAAACCCAAACAGACAAACAACAACAAACTACAACATATCAAATCCATTTCAAAATATAGGTCGAAACAGTTTTAATAGTTTTGGGGAAGCAGATTGGTTGGATAATTTGATGAAAAACTAGTGGACGGACATTGATTTACTCGTCCAAAAATGCATGTGACACCTTTCTTATTTGAAATAAGCTGTTACTTTTACAGGTTGGTTTTTGCGTCTCTGATATCCCACGCTTCCTTTAAATTACATACTGGGATGGAAGTTTTTGCTTGATCAGTTGTGCATGCCCATCATATGCAGCCCAGAAAAGAAGTATAATTGAACACAACGACAGTTTAATTCTAACGCTACCTCCAATATAAATGCTTGATTTTTTCATTCAAACGCCCCCGATCGTATCTATGATTGAAGTGAAGGTTTGCCATTCGAGGTGATCCCTCTATGAGTTGATGAGTTGTGTTGGTTCTGAAAAGAACCAGTGGTTGGACAACCTGACCTTTCAATCAGTATGCTCTGATCGTCTTCAGGAGAATGTGCATTTGGTTTTGGTTATGTTTTTGTTTTCGAAGATAATGATATATCAAGATAATCTCATTAACATAGATCCTCAGTCGTTTTATAAAACACGTTCCATGTCTTTTTTTTTACCAAGGGCTGGGAGGGAAAGGGCTAGGGTTAAATGGAAAGTTTGATGCTGTATTTTGAATGAATTGTATGTTCTTGTAAATGTTAAAATGTACGGCTTAGTAATGTTTAAATAACTGTATTGAAACATATTTCTATCTCTCGATTTAAAAGCATTTTACATGAGTGAATAATAAAAATGTGATTAATATTTATCAGAATGAACTTTTCATCAAGTAAAATTTCAGATTAAAAATACTAGATCGTTGAAATAATCATTACCAATATTAAAAAATTGTCTCATATAATATTCCAGCTTAAGGCATCATTGTCAGCTGGTGGTACGATTGGATGTCCTTCGAATGGGGGTGTGAAGCTGTGAGTCCCGCGTTGTGTGTTGTCTCACGTCAAACAACACACACATCATCGCGAAAGAGAAGGGGTGCTTTCCCTATTTTGACAGCTATTTAGCCGGAAGGTGCTGTAGAATCCGTTAAGAAAGGGCGCATCAAAATCATTTTATCGTTTATTGTAGATTCTCCCTTCATTTTGTGCTGTCTTTAAAGGTTGGGTCATACATTGGTAATGAATGAAAAAAAGAAGAAAAAAAGAAAGAAGCAATTTATATCCGAAAGCCTCCGTGAAAGATGGTGATGGTAGTAAGCATCCTGCGAAATTACTTCGTCTGAAATGCCCTCGTTAATTGGAAATCAATAAAATGTCAAACGAATTGAATCTCAAAAACTCCCCTCAAGGCGAGTTTTGCAGGTTCGAATTTCCGTTGTTTCCGTTTTGTACGCTGCAGTTAGAGATGCGTTTTTACACGCAGTTACCTTGCTAAACAGATGGATTCGACGCTGTTGATGAAAATACAGTGACCTTTTTTCCTATTTTCTCAGCTATTAGATTCTGTATTCAGCTTAAGCTTTCTCATGTTACTTTTATTGTAACTTTATTGATAGCTGTTTATATTAATCAGAATTTCGTTGACAAAACAAAACTATGACCATACCTTTAAGATAGGGGGATGTTCTTAACAACAACATTGAAGGACACGTTCAAATGAGCGCATCACGTAGTGTTCATGATAATATTTATACAGACGGGCGCATTAACTCATGTGCAAAAGTCAGCAATTATTTTCTCGTATATACAAGCTGTTTGGTTAGAGTTGCATAGCATATGGGAGTGTGGGTGGAGCGAGGACACGTACGTAAGGTTGAGTGATTAAAATAAACAAGGTACCACTGCAACTTCTCCCATATGGTTTATTAACGATGTGCAGATTGTATGCTTTATTTATGAGTTTATAAAGCATTGTTTGAAATCTTTCAAACAATTTAGTTTGTCACTCAAACCTAATTAGATGTTCGACGATATACTCTTTCTGTTATTAACAACGTTTTGTGGTTTGTCATTGAATGTCATGGTTGATTGCAAGAAACAAAATAAAATTTATAAAAACAAATATTGGATGCTTCAAATGTTCCCAAAGTTTCATAACGTACACTCGGCTATGTATCTTTTATGTGATGCAAACTTGTTTAACAACTTTGAATGTGCAATTATTATTTGAATAATTGAAACAGTTTTCCGGTTTTACTTCTTTTGATTGGACTGAATGAACTGAATATATATGTCGTTTTGCGTGTTTTATCAATAGCTTAGGACTTTAACAACAAAATGCATTTTGTTTTAAATTAAAAATGAACCAGTTTAGTATTGGATCAATACATTTGTCTTTATTAAACTGTGTTTTGGACAGAATGCTTTTAACATCACATAGAAACGTACACATTTACACCAATCTCATTTCGTACATTAGCCTACCCGATCGTAATTTAACAGGTGGTTATACCATGTGTTTAAATTTTTAGGGATGTTTTATTCCAAAGGTGGTTATACCATGTGTTTTAATTTTTAGGGAAGTTTAATTCCAAAGCGATAACTTGAAAAAAATAAAATAAAAATAAAAGAAGCATCAACAAACATGAATGCCTACCGAATTGTGTCAAGAAAAACCTGATAAAACGGAACCAATGAAGCAAACACAAACGTAAAGCTTTACCTTCAAGCTTGACTTGCAAACACCGCAACATATCAAGGTTGAAACAGACCATTTTAATGTCACATCGTAAATTACCACATGAGAAGAAAGACACCGGAAAAAAAGTCATCTTACACCATGGAAAACACTGCTCTTTTTAACCAATCGGTACCCGTATGATTGATCCAAAAATAACCACAATTTATAACCAAACAATAACAATCTATAAGGGCTCTATTCATTAAACTGTTAAGCAGACAATATTTTTTGGAAAGATGAAAAAATTACCAGTTGATTTCACAAAGAGCTCAGATTGATTTTAACTGTGTATCGATCATAAATTGCTTTAGCAAAGTGTGATATCACAATACAGATCATTATGGCAATATCGACAACTCATCATAAAGATGAATGTTAGTGCTTTGCAAAATCGAGCCCTCTAGTCACAAGTAATCTTTCGACCGGTATATCCCATTTCTGCCCATCAGAAAGCTTGTCAATGTTAAGCAATTCTTCGTGCTTAACAGCTTCATGAAACTGGGTCCAGTAATACTCACCCCATCCATTGTGAAACTTTCTCCGTTCAATACATCTCATCTCCTTGGGGGAGTCTTCCGAATCGACATCCACTAGTTTCCCTGTCTTACTAACATATGTGCCGGAGAGCACGCAGAACGATTGATGCTGGGGCCGGGCAGCGATCCGTGGTGATTTTCACCGCGCTTATTATTAAAGGTCTCGTTCTCTGGTCATGCTCTGGTCGGTTTCTGTATCCCAGAGATTGTGTGGAAGAATGCAGTTCTTGGAACAATTTACAGATGACGTCATGAGGTCTTGTGATCGTCAGAATTGGGCTGTAGACTTTTTATTTGTTCTTTTTTAATCGTCGGACAATGAAATACATTTGAAATTCTCTTGGTCAAGACAAAAGTTTCTAAAAACTGTAATCATACGTCAGACCTAATATAATCTTTTCCAACAAGAGATACAAATCCTTAAAATTGGCCTAAATGATAATGGTCCAGAATTGTTTTCCCCCAATTAAAATAAAAACAACAAAAACGAGGCTTGAAATAAAAAGTTTTCTGGCCCCGTTGTACTCATCAATATAGCCTAGATGCAACATTGAAGGGGTGTGATTTGGCGCAGATGTTTCAGTCAATGCAATGGTTTGTTTGTACTGAAAAAGAACTTCATAAATTTATAATGAAAAAACCTTCTTTCCTAATCGGGTCGGGCCTCTGATTGCGATTGTCATTGAGCAATTGAGTGAAAAGAATGCTGGACGTGGACTTGCTTAAAGATTACGTCATACGATTAGGAGAATATGCCATTATGCATGTCCTAATGCGCATGTTCGGCTTGCAAAGAATTTTTGGTGGAATCTGAGTCCCAACAACATCGGGAACAGCAATGCAGTACACAACTATAAAATATGGCATGGTTATATGTAAACTACAGCATGGCGTCCATCTTGGCAGCTTGATTATTTTTTTGACCGTACTCAATTTTCCAAGATGCACTGCGGTATACCTGTAGAGACGGCGCTTGTGCTTACGGCTATTGTCACGGTGCGACCCAGACCTTTAAATGTGGGACCAGACTGTTTTAACTTATACCTTCACTTCGGTTGTTACTCGTTCATATGCCTATAATAAATGGGAAAAAAAGATGTGTATTTTGTGCTAAGAATGATACCACATACTGTCAACGTGTTGTTTCTGTGATACCTCCACGGAGAGCTTGCACGAAAAAGAGGCTTTGCTCAGGGTATTGAGGTTGTCTGTTTAAAAACACAGGCTTGACCTTTCGATGAGCGACCTACTTTTGTTTATTTTTTAAATATGCAATTAAACTGCTCCCACGCTATAAATTCAAATCATTACATGGTCTTACAGCCCTTTTGGGCCAGGGCCGGATTTTACCGATGTAAGCGGACCAGAGGCTGGCAACTTTCCATGCGAAGCAAACATTTGAGCAGTGGCACCAGTCGCAACAATGCTGTTTTTGTGACAGTTTTTTCTAATGTTACCGGTACTTTCTCCCTTCCCTGCACGACCTATTCTCGTATATTTTATTATCCCTAGAATTAGGATAATGAAAAATGTTTGTTTACAATTTGCCTAAGAAACCATTAATTAGAAATAGCGTATATGGTCTTTAAAAGTTAGTGTCTTTAAACTCTTTATTTGATAATTTTAATGGACTTGATGATTTTAGCAAGCGTGATATTTGTACTGGAGCATGAAGACATGCATCCGACACGGTTTGCACACGCAAGGACGTGTGTAGATACTCTGCAGTGTCCTGTAATGAAGACTATTATATCATTAAGGTTAGGGTTGCTATAAAACATATCCTGCCTCGTGTTGAAACATGTTGTAAACTGCAAATGCTTCATAAAGCATGACAATTTTGTCTAAGATGTCATTTTATCATATCAATTCCACATAGGGAGGTGCGTTCTACCTTTTTTCACGCTGGTTGTGATCCCTGGATGAAAGACGGCGATCATATTACGGTTGAAGCTTAAAGAGCCTGACTATTTTGAATGGTCTCGTACATTGTACTTGTAGACTGGGCTTGATTTTACAAAGGGTTAAGATTGATCTTAATTGTGAATCAATCTAAATTGATTAACCAAAGTGTGATGTATTGACTACTCATCCTATGACGTATCTTTACTGCTTTGTGAAATCAAGCCTTGTCTCAATTTCATAGAGTCCTACTTCAGCAGAAATTATTGCTTAGCAAAAACGAGCAAGGTACCAGTCACAATCTGTGCTGTGTATTTTGGATGGGAACCCTTTTCCGGTACAAGTATAATTATTTATGTTGTGCAGAACTACTCATTTTTTTGCATCAGCAGCTCTATAAAATTGGGCCCTGATGGTGTCATATTCATATTGCGACACAAATTTATGATCAGCAAAAATGGACAGGATACCAGTCACATTTGGTAAATGTTACATGGTATTTTGGATGGTAACCCTGTTCTGGTATAAAGTATAATTGCTGGTGTCCCTAACTACCTTTTGTGCTTAAGCAGCTGTATGATTGGTCCAGGACCTACACAAAGTGCCACGTCTTATAAAGCCGTTTATGGACTCGAAGTTTCTAATCTAATATCCAAGGCTATAGTTTCAAAAACCAGCAGTTTATACAACCAATATTGCATGCTTTGGAAATGGCTCCATGCTACGCTTTCCTAGTTGGATCCATTTAGGAACAATGTTGGCAAGAAATACTGCGTACTAAGAAGATGGCATCAGATGACCAGATGACCGTATCCATTTAGATCTCTGGTGGCGAAGTGCTACCGGGTACTGACTCGGCTTGACTCGAGAAAGCAAAAACTTTGCTCCCGTGGTCGGGATTTGAACCAACACATTCTAACGCCTCATCTGTCAAATCGCACGGTGAACGCGCCAAACCATTCGGCTGTGGCACTCAACAACTTGACAGTGGGTGGAAAATGAAAACATTCGTAGGCACAGCAGCTGCGCTGATACGACTTGCAATAAGTATAACCAATGTGGTTCAAATGAACCATGGTGTTAGTTCCAGCGAATGGTGAGTAATGTCCGCCATGTCGTCAGACTTCGACAACCCTGTCTGAAAGTTATGATGTTCAACATTTAAAAGTTCAATGTTTAATTTTGTTCTCACCAAGTCGGAAATCTTCACTTTTTTGGAGTATAAATTATCTGAAATTAATTCTGTAAGGTTAAGCTTCTTCTATGAAATATGTGTTGCATATCAATTTTTCCGCAATGATTGTCAGTGGAGGATGCCCCACCTTTAAATAATGGCACATCACCATTTTGCATAGCGTTGTATCATTTTCGTTTTGAATAAGGTTGTAAAAATCCTGTTATTTACAAATATAATGGCGCACCTTAACAGTTTTTCATCGGTGGCTCCTTTAGTGAAGCATACAGTTATTTATCATTCGCAAGGGAAACCTTCAAATGTGTTCGAAAGGAGAGAAGGTTTCTTGGAATCCAAAGGATTATGACAAGAAAACCAAACCTGTAATTATCCATAGAAGGAATTTTATGTTTTACTGCCAAGATGCATTAAACTAATCAGAATGAATGAAAGGTTTGTTAACATTACTATGCTATAAATATACACACCGAATTCCCGACTGGACGAGAAAGTGTCACTATTCAAGCACGAAGACATTGTGAGAAAAACTCCCCATCGGGTCTTCAGAAATCAACCATGCTTGGTCTTTCAACCTCCGTACATGCTGTGATAACCTCCATGCAACCTGGGCTATAAACGTTCTAAAGCTGCTGAAAGCATAAACTTTCAAATGGCAACAATTGCTGAGCATAATATTAGGGACCCGGTATAGGTTGCAGGTTGAAGGTTTACCCATCCAGCCCCGCCACTTGGGAGAAACCCCGATCGGGCAGGACAATGGGCGACCCTTGACAAGACATGTCTTACTCGGGGTGCTTGCGATGGGGAAGGGTTTTAGTGTAGCGCTTGGTGTTTTCGGTGGAGCCCGATGAAAACTACACCAGCGCTTGTGATATGTTTTTCAACACCGGGTACTTTATTACATGAGTTTTTCCAATTATGTCCGCGTCTTCTATTTTCATCTCTTTGAACAGTTCTTCGGGCCAAAGAGCTACAGTGCATTAACCCGCTTTGGGATTTTCTTGCTTTTGTGTTATTGTAAATACAAGTATTGAAGGCACGAGCTTTGTTACATTCCCCGAATACAAGACGTTATGTAGATGTCAGTTATCCGTTAAGTTATCCGACTGTACGCTTTCACGGGTAAGCACGATATCACGCTGTGTTTAAAATCAAGCGACTTCGGCCACGGCTGGCCGTTGACAGCAGCGACAACGTTGAAGAATAGTCCTTTTTCAGCCATGACCACTGACCAAAGCCGTCGTTTCAGACACGGCCTCGTTGTATTGGAATCAGGGAAGGTCAAGTAGTATAGTTGCTATACCTGCCAAAGTTAACGACAAAGGAGTGTTTTATAACAAACCTTCGTAAAAATAAGAAGCCAAAGGCGTTGGTTTCCTTTAAGTATATTCGCCAAGGAAGCGTGAATTGACTTGATTAATAGGCGAGATGACACGATGCGTAATAACTGTCATCGTGCCGTATATAATTAGATATAAGTGTACCATAAGGGAAATATGGAGGGTTTAACTTCAAACAGATTTTGCTAAACTGTACATTGTGTGCATCAAGGTTAGAGTGAAAAAAGCATTGATGAATTTTTGGGGGAAATATGAGCGAAAACATAGCATCAAGTTTGCACAAAAAAAGAATTCAAATATAGAAAAATGTTCGAAACTCGAAACCAACCTATTTAAAACAATGTCTATTCATGGCAAAACTGGAACAACAAGGGTACATTTCCAGAGGCCTAACAGGCCTTTAAATGTCACTTTGTGCAATTTTGATTAATTATTATGAGGGAAGAAATTGTATTTAATGTGCAAATAGCGCGTGTTTATTTCGAATATAAAAACAATTCATGTGAAAAACCATGGGGAGAGAAATGGATAAGTAGTGTGGAAATGTTGTGGAATGGCGAAATTGGTTGCCTTGAACTGAAGCTACCTTACTTAAAATGACCGGTAAACAAATAATCGAGCATGATACAAAACCCTTTAAAATCATTCTGCCCGGGCACGAGTAAAGAGAATGAGATAACGTCTACACTACCTAATCTAATCGTATACCAAAGCTATTAAATAATATACAGATTTAAAGGTGTCATCATTGTAAGGGGGCGAGCGGCTGGACCACAGGCCGTCCATTTTGAGAAAATATATCTCTAGTCTTTAGGGCAGATTAAACTAGTTGATCGAGCAGGCCGGCTTACACCCAAAAGAAGTGGAGTCGAAGGAAATAATGCTCATCGCGAAAAGAATTCCGGTTGATAACATTTTATTTACTCCAACAACAACTTACTGGCTGGTCTCTCTTTTACTCTCTTTTTAAAGCGGCTCTGGCGTAGGCAACTGCGTGCACATCCCAAAACAGCGCCTCTCGGTGTAATGCAACTGTAGCTCAAGCACGACTCGCTGCACAGCTACCAAGAGTTCAATACTCCCCATCCCAGCAGAGACTGGCTGCTCGCGCGCTGCCTCTGTAACTTTTCGCGCGCTGTGACGTGGCAGTGTGCTATTGGCCAACTACCACTGCGTACCGCTGGGACTCGCCCAACAAATTTTTGTTGGTTGATAAGTTTGGAATAAGTTTGACTAAGTTTTAGAAAAACAGGCATGATCATTCAATGATTTCTAATCAGTAAAAACAATATTTTGTATACATTACTAAAACGAAAATGTCAGAGACTTGAATAACATATAACAGTATTAACAGGATACATGCAATTTTATCCTATATTAAAGTTGTTATAATGTTATTAAAACCATCAAATACGTTACTAGTTTAATCAGATAGAATTCAACACCGGTAGTAAAAGGAATCACCATCTTGTTGGGTCACTCGACAACTCGACATCAACACAATGGGATAAACAACTCGATATACATGATAAACAATGCAGAAGAGGACATTGAAAATAACAGTGAAAAAGAATGGGTGCATTCTCGCTTGAGATGATTTATTGATCAGTATATTTTTTTTTGAAAGAGCAACCATCAGCAGAATATAAATTTTTAGAGATTTGAATTCCAACATAGGCCCTACTAAACACAAGCTAAACAAATGCAATTATATGCAACGAAATGATTGAATTATTTGATAGAAATGACAGTGAAAGATAAATTTTGTCAACGTAAAGCTGGTAGATATACTTTGTTTTTGACTCTTGGACAGCTCTGCGACGAACATCCCGTTCAACATTCGAAGTATCCCCATTTCCTGGTAATTTCCAGACATAGTTCAGGAGTTATTGTCAAACATACTGCAGAATTTTTTCCAAATCATTTTCGGGCAGGAAATGTCTTGCTGGTGTTGGTAAACGGGCTTTCCAATGGTATACAACTTGTGCAGATCGAATATTAATCTGAGTAAGATTTGACCGTCCTTGTTTTTATTTCTCTCTTTTGCTGCTCTGTGTAAAGAAATCCCATTGAAGGTGTATATTTTTAGCATTCGGAGTATCCCCCCTTGTTGGCCATTTCCGGTGTGAAGATAGCGCAAAGTGGCATCAAATGTCTGACTTTTGGATGCATGACTGTACCTAAGGCACAGCCACGTTCAACTTGCGTCGCTCTAGCATGCCTATTTCAGGAGTTATTTGCAAACTTAGCGCAGATTTTATTAGTTTCAAACCTTTTTTAGGCCGGAAATTTCTTGCTGGAGTTGATTTGCAGCCGCGGTCGGTTAATTTGGCGGTGGTGGTAGCCCTACTCCCTTGCCGCTCGTCCCGCCTACAAAGGCGCCATAAGAATGAAAACAAGACGAGAAGAGAGCCTTTGACAATGGCTTTTCAATTGTAAAAAACTTGTGCACATCCGATGTTATTCTGGGGGTGGTTTGACCGTCCTTGTTTTTTGTTTCTCTCACTTCCAGCTCTGTATACAAAAATCCCTTTAAGCTGCTTTTGAGAAGCATTCGGAGAAGCCCAACTTGATTGCAATTTCCGGTTAGAAGATGGCGGAAAGTGGCATCAAAAGTCTGTTTTTCGGATGCAAGAATACCTTAGGCACAGTCAGGTACAAATTTCGTCTCTCTAGCATGCCTAGTTCAGGAGTTAATATCAAATTTAGCGCAGATTTGGTTTAAATAATGTTTCGGCTTCAATTGATACGCAGCCCCGGTCGGCTAATGTCGGTATGGTAATAGCCCTACTCCCTGGGCGCTTGGCCCGCCTACGAAATCGTCCGAAATATTAAACTAATACGATGAGAGAGCCTTTGACAATAGCTTTCCAATGGTAAAAAATTTGTGCACATCCGATGTTTTTCTGGAGGTTAATTGACCGTTCTTGTTTTTTTTTTATTTCTCTCACTTCCAGCTCTGTGTAAAAAATAAAATAAATAAAGGTGCTTTTGAGGACCATTCGGAGTAGCCCCACCTGCCGGCCACTTCCGGTCTGAAATAAGCGCAAAATGGCATCAAAAGTCTAATTTGTGGATGCAAAAAACCTAAGGCACAGTCAGGTACAAATTGCGTCTCTATAGCATGCCTAGTTCAGGAGTTAATATCAAACTTAGTGCAGAATTTGTATCAAATCATTTCCCGGCTGGAAATGCCTTGCAGAGCGGTGGGCTAATGTTGGGCTGGTGGTAGCCCTACTCCCTGAGCGATCACCCCTCCTACAAAATCGTCACAAAAATGAACCAAAACGAGGAGAAATGGCTTTCCAAAGGTAAAAAACTTGTGAACATCCGACGGTATTCTGGAGGTTATTTGACCGCAGTGGTTTAAATTTTTTTTCTCACTTCCAGCTCTGTGTACAAATATCCAATTACAGGTGCTTACAGTAGCCCCACTTGCCTGCTATTTCCGGTCTGAAGTCGTCGCAAATTGGCATAAAAAAGTATGTTTTGGGGATGCAGGAATACCTAATACTTTGTCCCTCAAATGGTGTAAAACGTGTGCAAATCCAGTATTCTTGTGAGGTTGATTTGACCGTTCTTACTTTGTCTTTGTCTCTTTGACAGCTCTTTGTACAAAAATCCCGTTGGAGATGCTTTTGAGGAGCATTCGCAGTATGCTGGTCAATTCCGGTATGAAGCTTGCCCGCCGCGTCCCTAAGAGTCTGATTATCGGATGCAGGGATACCCAAGGCATAGTCAGGTACAAATTTTGTCTCTCTAGCATGTCTAGATCTGGAGTCATTCTCAAGCTTAGCGCAGAAATAATTTCGGACCGTTTTTGTGCCGGCATTTTCTCGATGACGTTGACGTAGGCATGTAATACGATGGCGTTTCGGGCAGTCCTACTCCCATGCGGCTCGCTTTGCCTACAAAATCACCAGCTAAACGAACAGAAGAAAGAGCACCTGAGACGGGCTTTCCAATGGTGTAAAACATATGCAAATAAAATACTATTGTGACTGTGATTTGACCGTCCTTAATTTGTCTTTGTCTCTTTGACAGCCCTGTGAACAAAAATCCCTTTCGAGATGCTTTTGAAGAGCGCTCGGAGTATCCCCCTTTGCTGGTCAATTCATGTACGAAGCTTGACCGTCGCGTCCCTGAAAGTCACATTTTTAGATGCAAGGATACCCAAGGCAGAGTAAGGTACAAATTTGGTCTTTCTAGCATGCCTAGATTGGAAGTTATTGCCGAGCTTAGCGGACCGTTTTTGTGCCGGCAATTTCTCAATCGCGATGACGTAGGCATGTAATACAGTTGTGTTCGGGTAGCCCCACCTCCAGGCCGCTCGTCTCGTCTACGAGATCGTCAGCTCACCGAAATTCTCAGAAATGAGAGCGTTTGAGACGGACTTTCCAGTGGTGTAAAACTGGTGCAAATCAAGTGTTATTTTGAGGGTGATTTGACCGTCCTTTCTTTGTCTTGGTCTCTTTTGAGGAGCGTTCGGAGTAGCCCCACCAGCTGGTCATTTCTGGTATGAAGCATGCCCGCTGCGACCCTAAAAGTTAGATTTTTGGTTAAAGGGGTATCGAAAAGGAAGAGTCAGGTACGAATTTTGTTTCTCTAGCATGCCTAGATGGGGAGTTATTCCCAAGCTTATCAGATAATTTATTTCGGACCTTTTTGTACCGGCTTTTACTCACCGGCGACGACGTAGGCATTTAATACAGTGCTGTTTTGGGATGCCCTACTTTCAGGACGCTCGCCTACAGAATCGTCACCTAAACAAAACTCAGGAAAGAGCCCAAGAGACGGGCTTTGTAATAGTGTAACATTTGTGCAAATCCAGAATTTTTCTGAGGGTGATTTGAACGTCCTTACTTTGCCTTTGTTTCTATGACAGCTCTGTGTACAAACATCCTATTGGAGATGCTCTTGAGGAGCCTTCGGTGCAGCCCCACCTGCTGGTCATTTCTGATATGAAGCTTGCCCGCCGCGACCCTAAAAGTTTAATTTTCGGATGCAGGTATATCCAAGGCAGAGTCAGGTGCATATTTTGTCTCTCAAGCATGCCTAGATCAGGAGTTACTCCCAATCTTAGCCAAGATTATATTTCGGACCTTTCTGTGCCGGTATTTTCTCACTGGCAATGACGTAGTCATGTTAAACAGTTATGTTTCGGGCAGCCCTACTTCCGGGCGTCTCAGCTCGCCTACAAAATCGTCAGCTAAACGAGACTCTCGGAATAGATAGCCTTTGAGACGAGCTTTCCTTTGGTGTAAAACTTGTGCAGATCCAGTATTATTCTGAGGATGATTTGACCGTCCTTACTTTGTCTTTGTTTCTTTGACAGCTCTGTGTAAAAAAATCCAATTAGAGATGCTTTTGAGGAGCGTTCCTAGCAGGCCCACTTGCTTGTCGTTTCCGGTATGAAGCATGCCCGCCGCAACCCTAAAAAATTAATTTTCGGATGCAGGGATATCCAAGGAAGAGTTAGGTACTGATTTTGTTTATTTAGCATGCCTAGATTGGGAGTTATTCCCAACCTTAGCGCACAATTTATTCGGACCATTCTGTGCCGGCATTTTCTCTCTTGCGATGACGTAAGCATGTAGTAAAGTGGTGTTTCGGGCAGCCCTACTTCCAGGCCTCTCAGCTCGTTCAAAAACTCATCACCTCAACGAAACTCACGGAAGAGAGTGCCATTGAAACGAGCTTTCCAATGGTGTAAAACTTGGTGCAAATCCAATCAAATGTTAAGGGTGATTTGACCGTCCTTACTTTGTCTTTGTTTCTTTGACAGCTCTGTGTACAAAAGTCCAATTGGAGATGCTGTTGAGGAGTGTTCGGAGCAGGCCAACTTGCAGGTCATTTCCGGTATGAAGCTTGCCCGCCGCAACCCTAAAAATTAAATTTTCGGATGCAGAGATATCCAAGGAAGAGTCAGGTACATATTTTGTCTCTCAAGCATGCCTAGATCAGGAGTTACTCCCAATCTTAGCCAAGATTATATTTCGGACCTCTGTGCCGGCATTTTCTCACTGGCAATGACGTAGGCATGTTATACAGTTATGTTTCGGGCAGCCCTACTTCCGGGCCGCTCTGCTCGTCTTCAAAATCGTCAGCTAAACGAAATTCACGGAAGAGATAGCATTAGAGACGAGCTTTCCAATGGTGTAAAACTTGTGCATATCCAGTATTATTCTG
>CM021544.1:5582163-5604666 GCA_010994315.2 Pisaster ochraceus | reverse complement strand
TTGACCGTCCTTACTTTGTCTTTGTTTCTTTGACAGCTCCGTGTACAAAAATCCAAATGGAGATGCTTTTGAGAAACGTTAGGTACAGGCCCACTTTCTGGTCATTTCCGCCATGAAGCTTGCCCGCCGCGACCCTAAAAAAATAATTTTCGGATGCAGGGATATCCACGGAAGAGTCAGGTACAAATTTTGTCTCTCTAGCATGCCTAGTTCGGGAGTTATTCTCAATCTTAGCCAAGTTTTTATTTCGGACCTTTCTGTGACGGCATTTTCTCACTGGCTATGGCGTAGGCATGTAATACAGTGGTGTTTCAGGCTGCTTTACTTCCAGGCCGCTCAGCTCGTCTATAAAATTCTCAGCTAAACGAAACTCGTGGAAGAGATAGGCCTTGAGATGAGCTTTCTAATGGTGTAAAACTTGTGCAGATCCAGTATTATTCTGGGTTGATTTGGCCGTCCTTACTTTGTCTTTGTTTCTTTGACAGCTCAATGTACAAAAATCGCATTGGATATGCTTTTGTGGAGTGTTCGGAGTAGCCCCACCTACTGGTCATTTCCGGTAAAAAGCTTGCCCGCCGGGACCCTAAATTTTAGATTTTCTGATGCAGGGATATCCAAGGCAGGGTCATGTACAAATTTTGTTCTTCTAGCTTGCCTAGATCGGGAGTTATTCCCAAGCTTAGCGAAGAATTTATTTCGGACCTTTCTGTGCCAGCATTTTCTCACTGGTGATAACGTAGGCATGTGATACAGTGGTGTTTCTGGCAGCCCTACTTCCGGCCGCTGACTTCGGCTACAAAATCGTCAGCTAAACAAAACTTACGGGAGAAAGAGCCCTTTGAGATTAGCCTTGCCCAAGGCTATTTGAGATCAGCTTTCCAATGGTAAAAAATTTGTGCAAATCCAGTACTATTCTGTGGGTGAATTAACCGTCCTTACTTGTTTTTGTTTCTTTGACAGCTTTGTGTAAACAATTCAATTGGAGATGCTTTTGAGGAGCGTTTGGAGTACCCCCCCCCCTCCCTTGCTGGTTATTCAGGTATAAAGCTTGACCGCCGCGTCCCTAAAAGTCTCATTTTCGGATGCAGAAATACCCAAGGCAGAGTCAGGTACAATTTTTTTCTTTCTTGCGTACCTAGATCGGGAGTTATTTTCAAGCTTGCCGCAGAATTTATTTTGGCCCGTTTTTATGCTGGCATTTTCTCGATGGCGTTGACGTAGTACAGTGGTTTTCGGGCAGCCTTACTTCCAGGCCGCTCTCATTGCCTACAAAATCGCCATCTAATTTAAACTAACAGAAGAGAGGGGTCTTGAGACGGGTTTGCAATGAAGTAAAACTTGTGCAAAGCCAATTTTACTGTGATGGTGATTTGACCGTCCTTACTTTGTCTTTGTCTCTTTTACAGCTCTGTGTATAAAAATCCCGTTGGAGATGTTTTTGAGGAGTGTTTAGCATATTCCCTCGTGCTGGTCGCCGCGTCACTGAAAGTCTGATTTTTGGATGCAGGGATATCAAAGGCAGAGTCAGGTACAAATTTTGTCTTTCTTGCGTACCTAGATCAGGAATTATTCCCAAGCTTAGCGCAGAAATTATCTTCGGACCGTTTTTTCCCAGTATTTTCTTGATGGCGTTTACGTAGGCATGTATTACAGTGGGGTCATTCCGTGCCAACTCACCTAAAATCCTGAAAAGTTCGGCAGGCCCCGTCTCAGATTTTGCTAATTTTCTTTTTAAACAATCCTCTATGGGTGCCATGAACACACGCAAAATTTTAGAATCCTACTCCTCATAGTTTTTGAGATATGACCCCCTAAAAAATTAAGCACCGCCCCTTCAAATTGACTTTTTGTGTTTTCGGCATTTTCAGAGGTCTGTATCTACAAATGGAGTTAAGATGTATAGCTACAAATTAATTTTAAGGGTATCTGGTATCCCATCAACTAAATTATACTGTCAAAAGTAACACAGGTCATTTGCATATTACGGTGTAGGTCTTTAAAAACAGACATTTTAGCCTGCGTGATGACTTTTTGTCATTTTTGAAACCCCCTAGAGCCCAAGTGAAATGTCCGATTGCTTTTATTTTACATTTGGTTATAAACTAGGTGCATATGTGTGACCTGATATGAGGATAGACAAATCACGTTTAAAATAAAAACATGGAAGGTATATCACCAATAAAATCAATGTGCCAGACGCATCTCAATATATCAAAAACAATTTTTATGGAATTCATTCCAATTAAAATAATGACCTAATTGACTGAACTGACGATCGGGTAAAGTGGTTATACAGGTAAACAAAATAGTGGACACGTGAATGACACAGGAGCGGAGCCACTAACGATTTATTTAAAGTGTCGTTAAAAGCAATTCACGGTGCCACCCTTCAAGCCTATGATTATTAAGAATCATGTACATGTAAATAATGTAAATTAATCGCCAATTTTCACACTCCACAAAACAATTAGTTATCATCTCACAACAAAAACACCATTGGGGTGACAATTGATAACTAATTGCAACCTGTCTATCTGTTTTTCATATTTCATCTTGATTCACAATGTGTCAACCCCCCCTGATTCATATTTTTTGTTCTCCTCTCCCCCCCCCCCTCCCTCTCTCTCCCCCTCTCTCTCTCTTTCTTTCTCTTGTGCCACTGATTAGCACAACAGAAATAAATCCCTCCCGCCTTTAGGAAATCCATTGTGATTCCCCTAAGGCGTTGAGCTTGCGCGGCTCGCTTTAATTGAAGGCTGTCTTTAAAGGCAGGGTCATCATGCTTTGGTAATGACCCAGACCCAGACCCTGAAAGCTAACATGCCATTACAGATGGTAATGGTAGTAGTAAAGCGTCATGTGACATTATTTCGTCTGAAGTGCCCCCGTTGATCAAAGTGTGTCGACAACATTTGAATCTCCAAAGATCGCCTTGGAGATTCAAATATTTGTTGTGTACGTTTGTGAATGCTGCGGCCAGAGATGATGCAGGTTGTTACCTGCTGCCACTTTGCTAAACGTGGATGGATTCCACATTCTTGATCAGAATATCGTGATTTTTGTTTACTGTTTTCTCAACAAGTAGACACTGTTTAAACAATTGAAACCACTAAAAGTTTCACACGTGACTTTTATTGTATCTTTTCGTGAATTGTAAAATTCCCTATAAATCCCTACGTTAGATTGAAAAAGAAAGAAACAAAAACAATTACCCTACCTTTGAAACCGTTCGACTGTTTCAATCCTATATAAATGTAGATACATACAAAAAAACAACCTGTGAAAGTTTCATTTCAAAAAATGGTCGCGTTTTTTGAGATATCGCCAAGAATCCGGTGGGAATCCGGTGGGAATATGTGGCAGGAAGAAAAATCCCTATAGGAACACACAATCTGAAAAACGTTTCTGACAGATTCAAATTTTGGTGGATAAAAACTTAAAATCTGTTTTCATAACCACTTTATTTCGATTTGAACTGTTTCTCAAAATGTTAAATCGAAAGCTGCTGTATTCTAACCATAAGTTTGTATTGCCAGTAATGTTTAGAGTGATACCGTTTTTCCCTACGAATCATACATAATAGGTTTCGATGAGTGTTCATTCATTTCCATCCTCTATAGACTTCAATAAACACACTATCGTATAAACCAACAGGAAATATTTCATCAAATCTTGCATTTGTCAACTCAAACTGATTTGCAATAGTCAGTTGCTCTGAACAATCACCTCGTTTTTTATTTCATTTAATTGAACAGCAGCGTTCTTGACAAAACCCTTAATAACGGGGTATGCTATTAGGCCTAAGTCCTTATTTTGATTTTGGGGATTTGTTTTTATTTGTTGTTTTTTTGTTTTTGTTTTTTTATCTCAATCATTACCAATGAGGTATGTACTACATCAGCCAAAATGGTTGGCGTTGATTACTGTTTTTGACTATTGACTGCAATGCTTTATTTGCTGATCAAGTACTTTCCAACAAGACAAAATCTTTATATTTATCTAGAACTTTGTTCATACCATGAAAAAACTAATGCTTCCAAAATTGTAGCGCTATTCAGTACATGGATTTAATGCAGGAGCCTTTTAGCCACAATCGTATCTATTTACAACGTGGTGGGGATTTTTTATTTGTTATTATTATTATTTTTTAGAACATCGCACTCCTTTAACCGCCCGTCCTTAAGTACTACCCATCTATAGTCTTATTATGAAGTTGCTATAATGTTGTGAATCCTAGCGTGCTTGGGTTAGCACCAGTAATCGCTACAGTGCTGTGTGTAGAACGGGCAATTACATACACAGTATTGTATTAAATTACCATTTTCCATCTGAAGCCCCACACTCATTGACATGGAAAGTGCCGCATTAATCCAACTGGCCAATTTAGAGTCATGTGACGATGTCATGTGACTTTGGGAGGCGTGTGCGGCTCAATGCACAAGCTACACTGTAAGTGTTTTGTATACGGCTTTCAAAGGGAGCGAATCTGACAGCACGGCACAGTGCCTACGGAGCCGTCTACGGTAGAAAGCAAGCTCGCGCTCACGCTGTTAGAGGAGAGAGCACCACTCATACATTAAACATCGCCTGTGCAGGTTGCTGGTTCGTCAGGGAACATCTGGTGCGTTGAATGAGCCTACGCCTGGTCGAGCTTTGTGTCTGCAACCAGTGGGATTAACCCTTGGATGTACTAAAGTAAGAAATTTCGTTATATTCAACCATTAGGTAAATGATTGAAAGGTTTGTGATATATCATGGAAATGTTTACAGTTAAGGCACTATGAATATGCATGTACCTGTATACGACCCTACCTTGTTTAATATTCATAAATTTAACGTGTACTTAATAATGTTGTGTTTGATATACATGTGTACTGGCTCGATATGCTGCCTGCTGGTATTGCTTCTGTACACGGATCTGCATATGCATAAGAACCAATCACCGTGTCATTAAAACATTGACTGATAATGTGATCGAGGGGTCAAATCGCAACTGCGTAGAAGAATATGTTTTACAGCGCATCCAATCATGTAGCACAGAAATAGAGATTACTCCATGCGTAAATGGATCCCATAAAAGAGACCATGGGGCGATTTGTGTGCAACCAGTGGGGATAATGGTTCATTTAAATACCTCCAGTTGTTATTGTAACACTGCGTTGATTGTGCACCCATTTTTGTCTTCTGTCATTGAACCAACGAGGAAGGTTTTCCTTTATCCATGATTGAACCAACCGTGAACAAACTACGTGAACAGCCTCTGTTTACGGGCTACAAACAGCAATGAATACGGTGTTATACGATGTGCTGTAGGAATATTAAGTAATGACACCAAATCTATAGCTGTACATATATAAGAACTGTAATTAATTGTCCGTTAAAAAATGCTATATATGCAGATATAAGACATGCATGAATACATTATAATTAATTGCCACATGCTTCTTGTAGAAATGCTTTAGGTAAATGATATTGGGACTAATTTGTGTGATTTTGTCATTTCCGTGCGGTGTAATTTGATGCAGATATATCAGGCCTATTAAGCTCGTGGTAATTAAAGCAAACCTGAATTAAGCATCGGGGGAGTTCCTGCGGGCAGTGATTTTAATTTAATGTAAGAGACACAGACCTTAATGGTTTAGACCTCAATCATCCTTCATCTGATTGTCATATCTCCCATATGCATTAACAATAATGAATACAAATTCGTTTTCGACCAAATGGGGGCCAGACTATTCGATATTGGACAAAGGGTGTCCCCCATTGTTCCCGTATTTTAACACACTATTTTCCTCCCCCCCCCCTAAAATCTTCTCAAGATTTCCTGAGATTCGAAGCACACAATGAAGAAACAATAGAAGGTACACCAGATGTCGGTTTGGTTTAAGGCCCCCTTCGAAACCAAGTCTTCGGCTTTGGCTTCCGCTTAGGCTCCGTCAATCATTTTGAAAGCGTTGCATTCGTATCTAAAAATAATCTTCTTATAGTGTAATATTCCATCAGTAATCTGCAATGCTATAGTCATCATCATAATTTTGTCATTAATAATATCAATACTGCAAAACAAAATGGTGGGCAATCACCAATCAACTCATACGTGCGTAATGACGGGTGACGTGATTGCATACAGAAAGCAATGGTGACTCCTAGATGTCTCACAAAGACACGGTGAGTCACCAGAAGATTGCAATCAGCTTATAAAATATCTTAAGAAGGAATGATACACTTATTTACATGTTTCAATTTTCATCATAAGGTTTTTGATGGGTGGGGAGAGCCCCTGTGGTTGGAGGGAGGACCCACTGGGGTGGGGTAGTAGACAACAAATTGAATTTTTGAAGTGATTATGTAGAATTAGTCATGGTCTAATTGTATTCTGTCAATGCCACGTTAATATTAACACAAATTAACTCTGATACACGACTTCTTTATATATGCATTCCTGTAGGTTACATTAAGAAATCATAAATCACGTCCAGAGTGCCAAAGTGCTTGTGCCAGTAAAACATGCATAGAATCAATGAGGAATTAAACAGAAGGAAATGGAAAATCTAAAACAAAACGTAAAAAATAAACAGGGAGACATGTTAAATTTACAAAGACAACAAATAAGAATCACATCGTTGAGCTGGTTGCAGCAGCATGAGATAATATCCAAATTTAACTCTTTTGTAAAAGCAGAAAATGCTGTTTGAAACATTTCTGCTGCGTGAAAAGTTAAGCGTGGACACAAGCAGTACACGTGATAATTCGACAGTGATATCTTTTCAGGTAAACAAGCTGCATGTTCTTTAAGCTAAGCTAATTTATTTGCTTGAGTAGGGCAAGAAATCGGGCCTATACAGTTAATAAAACGCACAAACATTCATCACTTCATTTTACACGCGGAATTAATTGCAAGAACAATTAACCATTGTTTGGAAATTCACCATTTGACGCCTTAATGAGGACCGTGGCTCCATCGGAAAACCTAATCTTGTGTCGATCAAATTGATGACGTAGCATTTTATGATTGGATCCCAAATGAGGCTTGACCGGACGTGCATTAATTTGAACGAACAACATCGCTGCATCCGTGCATCGTGACATACGTGCGTTACAATTTGCAAGTCTGTTTTTGTTGTGGTTTGGGGGGGGGTTTAAATGATAATAATGTTGCCTTTATCGCAGCCACTGTCTATTTTTAAACTTAACCATTCGCAATCCTTCAAAATCATTGTTTTGTTTGTTCTGTTGGACTGATGCAAGTAAACTGATTGTGCTTCACATGGGGTGGTCTTTGACAGGCTTCCTGTATGTGAGACGGCCATTTTAATTACCAGATTGCACCAGAATAGTCTATTTCTAGCCTCGGTTTGGGTATACGCCTAACTGCAGATGTATACTATCAGTTTTCTGTATAGATGGGTTGCAATGAAAATATATCAGTGAGTCAGAAACAGTTTTTATCGTGAAAATATCTTAATGTTTATTTCTATTTGTATATTATAGATTAGTATTCATAAATTATATCAAATGCAGCATATACCAATAAAGGAAATAACATCATCGGTAATTGTTGCAGTTTTCGAAAAAATTTGGATTTGTGAAATATCGTTCCACCGACCTGTTTACGTTTGAGTGTCTGTGACTGCCGAGAAAAACGAGAGCAAGTGGTGACGATTTTAAGTTGTCAGACAGACCTTGTTATATTAAAAGTCACATAATCAAACGATGGTCGGCCGACCATCGCTTCAAAATGAAACAAAAATGCAATTTTCGTTAAAATGAAATCACACCTTGGCAAATTATTTCACCGTGATTGTTTGTACTTTCATTCAAAATAAGTTATTAGTAACTAATTTTGAAGCTACTTTTTTCTACAACTCTCACCCAGTGACTCAGGAACTCTCACCCAGTGACTGCACGCGGGAGCCCTCCCTCCGTATAATTACCATGGAGAGCGCGCGCGCGTGCTGTAATTGGGAGAGAGTTCAAAATGTACAGCCACAGACCTTTTTAAATCATGACGACACAGCCCCTTTAAGTTTATTTTTCAGACGGGCTTGCCTGTCGATAATGCCACGATATTACATCATATGTAAGGTCATATAAACCATACTAATTAACTTCACTTCAAATCCTCCCCATTCTGGCGAGCATGAATGTTAACAGCGTTATCCCACAATCGAATTGCAAAGGAGGAGCATTCTGGCACGACCTTAAAGGTATCGCCCTGAATAATGGCGAAACTGTTGCGTCTGCAATGTGTGCAGTGTTTAGGTCAACCAAAAGCCATTGTTGGTTTCCGTTGCCCTAGGCTAGTTTTGGCCTTCATCTACTGCCTTACAATTTTACAACTGTTGATCATACTTAATGTGTGTCCCTACTTTTAAACCAAATAATAGCAAGTATTTATGTTGCTCCTCTTGTTGGCCGTACCATTTAATTATAGTCATTGCTTTTTTGCACTGTAGCTTTGGCCTCTGGGCTTAATATTTTGACTA
The DNA here is from genome assembly GCA_010994315.2 of Pisaster ochraceus. Taxonomy (NCBI): domain Eukaryota; kingdom Metazoa; phylum Echinodermata; class Asteroidea; order Forcipulatida; family Asteriidae; genus Pisaster; species Pisaster ochraceus. The sequence continues at coordinate 5,596,180 of CM021544.1, read as the reverse complement.
CTTCTCCTAAATGTTTTTCCAGTCATGAGAACAGAATAACCGTAGCCAATGTTTTTTGCTGCCCGCGTTCTTGGTTTTGGGGGCTAAGTAACACTTTTTTACAACTGCTGATTCTCGTAATGTCCACAATGAGATCAAGCAAAATGTGATACATCCATACACTTTTCCAAGCCTTACACTTTGCCATGTGGTGCACTCGTATGTTTTCCCATGTGGTGCACCCAAACATTTCCACATGCGGTGCCCTATTGCCATGTGGTGCACCCATTACCAGGTGGTGCACCCATTACCAGGTGGTGCACCCATTGCCAAGTGGTGTACCTATAAACTTTTCCATGCGGTGCCCCATTGCCAGGTGAGGCACCCATTGCCAGGTGGGGCACCCATATATTTTGCCATGTTGTGCGCTCATTGCCACGTGGTGCCTCATACATTTTGCCAGGCGGTGCATCCATACTTTTGCCATGTGATGTCCAATTTTTTTGCCAGGTGGTGCATCCATACTTTTACCATGTGATGTCCATTATTTGCCATGTGGTGCACCCATACTTTTTGCCATGTGGTGCACCTTACTTTTTTGTTTGCCAGGTGGTGCGTCCAAACTTTTGCCATGTGTTGTCAATTTTGTTTTCTTTTTTTTTCAGGTGATGCATTCCCCACTTTTGCTATGTGCTGCCCATTATTGGGCCATGTGGTGCACCCATACTTTTTTAAATTGAGCATTTCAAACAATGGCAGAAAACGATGGTGCTTGACAAATAACGACACCTTTAAGTTGCATTGACATATTATACGCAGACACAGAATCCAATAACCGGGCAATTTACTCAATGATTCGATTTGTCAGCATCTTTGAGAGGCGTTCACGGAGGCAGTCACGGTCAGGTGGTGATAAAGTAGACTGACCACTGTCATAAACCTCACCTCACAAATTGACCTCAAGGCTAACGTTGAGCGGATATGATAGCCTGTGACTTTAATGGCAATTTGCACAGTAGAATCGTTTTGAATAATTGCTCTGTTTTAACGTTTTAGACAGATCTGTAATTTGAGGGTTTCACAATTAGGTTTTACATGGAAATACTATTTCGACCCTTTGGAGGCCATACTTGGGGTGTTTTTTTTTATTTATTGTTTTTATTATGTTTAATTTTAAGGAAAAATGGAAACAGGACTTTTACACAAGTCGTCATTCAGAGATGGTGTAAACAATCATTGTTTCTCTTCCATTAAGATCTGTGCCTGCTACCATACCGAACGTTTTAAACAAATTAATATCAAATTTAACGACATTGTCACACAGTATTATCTCGGTATACATTCCATGCGTACACAACCACGGAAAAAACATTTTAATTCAAGTTGGCATGCCACTATAAGCCATACAAAACAGTGTTTACTATATTCGTTTCCAGTGAGACAGCTGCAGTGAAGTGCCCTATTTGAAACAGCAATCTTTTATAATTTTCAATTTTGAGAAATTCAATTATAAGAGCAGCACTTGGTAAATTTTGTGACCTTTTAGTAGAACCCTTGTCCACTTCAAATAGCATGCCGCTCTAATTCATTTACATGGATCGTTTGCCATTTTCCTCCGAGGCTACGCACTTGTTCACGTACGATAGTTTGCTGAAGGACGCTTGAAAAAAAAGCAGTGATTCCCAACACAATTAAAGATCATTAACCTTCAATAGACATCTTACACACTGCCGCCATCTTTGTCGTGTTCCCAACCTCCGTGGAAAAGCAACTTGGGTACTGATCTGTATTACTTTTTAAAGGGACCCCTATTTTTTCATTCCAGCCTTGACTTGCTTAGTAGGGTCCTTTTGCTTTGGTTCTGGATTGGGCGATGTCATTAATTTTGGAGCTGTGGGAATTTTTTCGACATCAAACGGTTATCCCAGAGCTGAAGACTATAGCCAAGGTATGGAAAAAGCACACTGTATTCACAAATTGGGGGGGGCGTGTTTTGGCTGTACCACGATTGAAGTGTATGTGGGTGTGCCTCTAAAACGAGTAGCACGTAAAATGGAGAAAAATAGACGCAGGGCTAAAACACTGTGTACAGTTATACTACCGACTGGCATCAACCTTTCCGCCACAGCCATTTTTGTCAGGTGCATAGTATTCACAAATTCATGTTCACATCAACGGTAATATATAGAAATCTTAATATTTCAACATGTTTGTTTTTCTCTTCTGTTATTACCCAGGCTCTTACTTAATGAACAGCTGTTACTCCGGTAACCGCATCCGTTCTAGCCACTTTACCTAGACAACCACGTTGTGTATTGACAGAACGTATGGAGATAATGGGTAGTCCGCGCGAGTGTGGGGGAAATAAACCGTATCTTGAATGCCATTAGGGTTGTCGTGGAAACGGAGCAGTTGGACTAGGATGCCTGGAATGCGATATATCACAGCGGGCCGGGCTCGTTGGCGTGCGTAGTGTACCCGCATACATTAAACACTCTTGATTTCCCTGGATGCAAACCAAAATAACATTAGCTCGTGAAAAATAAGAAACCCGATATGATCGTACAGTGAATAGACATTTATCACTGTCCACTGCAGTCATGTGACTTTGGTGGTTTGAGGGGAAACGTTAATGGTTGCAAAACATACTGAACTCTCAACCATAGTATTATTAATTCTATAGATGTTAAATTTGCGTCTGGGATAAAGAATACGGATGTTTGTAAAGCACTGTATATACAGTACTTTCCCGATCCCCGTGAAAATTATACCAAATAATATTCATAATTTTGTTGCTTGAAATCCAAAAAGTATTGTGCATTTCTGTTGATTTGTTGTTCTTCTCTTTTTGATTACAAATGATCATTAATTATTTATCCAGAATTCCTTCATTATCAGTTGTTTGTGTAAAAATGCTATCAAAGATTCAAAGTGATTGAACAAATTACGTGTACAAGTTTTTAACGGGAAGACCATTGCGACGACAAGATCTATGCTGCCACCGTCGCGTTACCTGCGTGCCGTTAATCGTGAACACATGGTTCCAAAGCAATTACCAGACTATTTTCCCTTTCAACCTCGGTTTGGGTACAACAGCAAATGAAACTGGAAGATACAAACAAATTGTCTACTGAAGCAAAAACTAGGTCAGAGCAATCAAAATGGAAACCTTTTAATAATTGAAAGGGTCTTTTGTTTCTTTCCACACTTGAATTATGCTCGGCTCGATACATAGAAAAAATGTCTGAAAAGAGTTCCGTGTGATGTTACACAGACCATACAAATGTGTTAGCAATACATTTCTCTCATCAAGGGAAATGCTTTTTTTTTATTCAATTCGACGCGGAGCAATTCACATGGTTAATAATAGTGGATACAATCAATAATTTTTCTCGCACGGTCATAAAACTATTTTTTTATGTCTGCATTTTGTTTTATTTTATTGTTTAAGTTCTTGGCACTTACCATTATACATTATTAAATGTGAGTTTGATTAAATTGAGCATTTGTGCTGTTGGAAACAAAAGGCTATACATTCAGTACCTGAGAAAATAAATTTCTACCGAATTTGATATGCTATAAAAAATTTTTTTACAAAATTAAATCATTGCATGACAAAAATCAGCCAGTTTTGTAATCAGTATGTTTCAGGACTCAGTCTTGTTAAAATAAAAAAGCCCACGTTTGGCATTTAATTGTGGTGGGGAGGGGGAGGTAGAAACTTTAACAATTAATCCGCGTTTCTTTAGAATTGTTACAGATCCTACTTTGTTTACAACTGATCAAATCCAGGCAAGAGAAGATAAATTGTATCGAAACACAGTTTGTTATTCCGTGCACGGCATATATCAGATGACTGTAACCTGGTACTGCATGCTTTTTGTCGCCATTGAAATACCTGAAAAATAGCTGAGTTTGTGAAAATTAAACACGAGGGAGGAAAATCTAAATAATACATTGACGCCAAAGTATCGTACACATGATAGACGTGACTCGAGTCTGATATAAACGATACAAGAACAGCATCACGTTGTAGGTATTACGTTCAGTATAGCTTTTAGTCATAAGCTACTGGATATGCGTTCACATTATGCGTGGTCCCTGCAATGATTATGGTACCATATGGTGGCATAATTCTGTTGAAATTTAAACCGTAATAAAAATTCCTTCAGAGAGACACTAAATGTTAAAAGCTGAAATGAAATATTTTACGGTGTGTCATCAAGTGAGAGATTACCGACTGCGTAAAACTTGGTAAAGTAAATAAATAAATAAGTCATCGTGAATGGCCACAGTCATCCATGGTAGTTATAATTTTTATCACATATACATTTATGCTATTATAAATTCAAGAGAAAACAACTGCAGTTGTTAATTTCAAGCGCTTTCGGCATTGCCATTTTGTTGAATTTACACCCAATTTAGTCTTAGTGTCTGTCTTGTTTTGAGAGTTGTGTTGGTAAGGGAAATGTTTTCAGTCAACTAGCGATTTTGTCATTGACATCATGCTTTATGTCTCTTACGACGAAACGTATTGAGTCATACCTTGCCTAGAAGTAAGAATTTCTCATGCGTTGATGAAACCCACACATAAGATGCAAATAGACAATGCCACATTTTGCCCAGAAGAATTTTCCCTCAAGTTGATGAAGCTCTTAAACACCATATAACCGTTGTACCATATCTTGGTTCAAAGTGGCCCACAGCCCATAGCAGTCTGCCAACTAAAGCAAGGCAGCTCCGAAGTGTAACTGCTCAAACAATAATGCCGCGGCGTGGGAGTAGTTCAAAGGGTAAAACAACACAATGTTCTTATTGATTAAAGACCTTGATCTAATCACAACTATACTCAGTATAAAGCAGACATGCCTTGGCTTCTATACACAGCATGTCAATCATCCACGACCCCTTGCTTCATCGTCTCTAGTTGCGCCAAGTTCAATTAATGGACGAGATATTTCATTTCACAACCGCATGACGCGATATGCCTACCTTTTTCAATCAGAACAATTTCCTGTGGGAAAATGCTCCATGGACCACAATCCTCTCAGTCCAAAAAAATCCAACCTAGAAATGAAAAATCTATTAGGAAAATATGTCAACATCAAACAGATTTTTCATATTTTAAGTAACACGTTCACGATTGTATCCAGGTGTATGTAAATGTCCAGAACCAGAAAGCAGGCATGGAAGCTACCTCTATTTTATTGAGCTTTCTGTCACGCCCCGCATTATGAAAAACACATTCCAAATCATAAAAAAATTAAGATGACTGTTCCATTTTCCGGACGATTCAAGGCGCCAAAAATGATCCACATGCTAAAATGATTTTCATTAAATCAGTGTGCTGATTTGTGAAATGTGTTTGTAACAATTTCACAATAATTTAAGATTTCATACATTTAAGAGCATTTAAATATCGACTGTCGTGTGAAATATTTTTACGGAAATAAAACCTTGTAAATAAAACATGTTCACGCAATATATTAATAATATTGGCATCATCAAAAATAAACATTAATAAATTCACTTAAATTAAATGATTGTTTTCATGATATCCCATTGTGGGTTGTCTAATCTTTAAGAATATCCCTCCTGAATATCTGAGAAAGGATTCTTCTTTTCACGAGAAGCCAACGGGGATATTCGATATTAATTCCCGCCAAATCGATTTAGTCAGACTTAAAGGTTAAAAGTCAATGTCGAAAGTCATATATCCCAGAGATATCGTCTGTATCGAGTACCGGTAATGTAATATGCATAGACTTTTACCATTACTCTCATCATCATTGTCTTGTACCCTGTGCTGTTAAAATAACAATCTTAACTATACATAAATCTAAATGGACCAGACCAATTTTCTTACAGCATCTGTTTGATTTTGTTGATGATTTTTATAATTATGTCAAAAACAAGATGGCTTTACTGTGACAGACGCTTATAAACGAACCGCGTTTTACACTTTCAGCAAACTTTCAAACAAATAAAACCCATCATTGGTTGCTTTGTTTCCAAAAAAAAATCAACATTAGTTTTGAATATTTGTGGCTATCTGTTTTTGCTTTGCATTTATGGCTTCCCATAGTTTTCCAACCTCGGTTTATAAAGATCTTTATATGTTCAACTATTATGCAGGATTACCCTACCATCATGATAATTATTTGTAACTCATCAAGAATTTGTTGCCTATTTTAGTTCCCATCTTGCATACACACTCATTTTTACGGCGTTTTTGCTGTTCCATTTTTTATCAAATACCCAAACCTCACCCCTTCTAAATAATTAATAAAAGAAAAAAATGAATTCCTTCTGATGATTTAATTTGAATTGAAATTGCTACAGCTTTTTTTTTCTTTTCTTTTTTTGAAAGCAGGGCCCGTTTCACGGTTTTCTGATAAGCAAAACTAAGCAGGAAACTAGTCCAAGGCGGTATATGTGCTACGGTATTTTGGCTGGTAACCTTGATCTAGTAATTCCAATTATTTTGTGCTTAGCTGCTCTTTCTGCTTAAAGCTCCATGAAATTGGGCCCAGATTTGCTTAAAAACAAAAACGTGCTTTCCTTTAACTTCATCTTTCAAGTCGCCCAGAAAAGCAACATCTTTTATCCCTCCGCTCAAATCTCAAAGCAATTTCCAAGGGCCCTCAGAGGAGGTTATACGCCCCTCCCAGTCATAATAACGATTCTCTTAAGTGATGTTCGTTGCAGATGGCCGGGGCACTCGTTCCCCTAAAGAGTTGCATCCACAAGCACTCTCTATACTTGAACCCTAACAAAGTGTGGAGTGATGAATTATTCATTGCTCCTATACTGGACTTATATGAATAACGAATGCGTAAAATATGGTAATTTGTTGCATAATGAGAGCTTTAATTACCCGTGTTATATAAGGCAATGTGGGTTCGCATTAACCTACGATCAGGTTGGCATGTGAAACTAAAACGATTTACTTAGATATCGCTTTGTATTCTTAAAAGGGGATAACTATTATCATCAATGACAATTTTTGTTTAAACTGTGAGTCATGTTGATATGGTTTTGTATGAAGTTTATCGTAAAAGGTTTTGGCATAAGAGTTAATCGTGGCAGTCTCCTGAATATGAGTGGAGCAGGCTAGTCGAAACGTTGAGATAAATTATATAAATTAATAACGAGAAGTCCACTCGATCCACTAAGCGTAGTAGTAGTCCTACCTCCCGCCCAGGTAGAAGCTATTGAAAGCAGGACATTCTTTTCAGAACTAAGCAGCCCCCCGGATTCCAAAATCTAATCCGCGGCAGTAGATTTAATAGCAAGACAAGTTCTCAAAGAACAAATCTACGCAGCAAGGTAGATATACAAACATATGCTCCATACTATAATGCTCTTTCTGGGCCAGGAATCTGTTTCCAAACAACTCACAAATGGGTCAAACTATATACGCAGAGAGTACAGAGTCTCTACCCTACACTCTAAAAACCGCCGGGTCAGAATTTGGCCGGATCTGGGTCCTGTGGGGTCTGACCCTTTGCTGGGTCAGTATATAAATCGAAATCTGTTTAAAAATGGCCCAGAAATGGGTTAGACTTACTACTTTCCTGGTCAGCCTGACCCAGATATTGGGTCAAGTCTCCTGGGACTCTGATTCCGGGTCAATGGAGACTTTTGGGGGCTGTAGGTGGCAGCAGACTTACCAGGTAATTCTGTTGTTCTTGGAAATGTGAGCGTACTCAGAACGACGGTAACAATGGACATTTACCTGGTAAGTCTGCTGCCACCTAGCGTTCAAAAGTCTCCTATTCTGACCCAGAATGTTCAGCGTGTGAAGATTTCAATAAACTTCATACCACCAATTTATGAAAATGTCACAAATTGGCTGTCATCTGTTCTGGCATATCTTTTTCCTCCATTTGAAAGTGTTTCAAATAAAAATATTTTCTTGGGCTAGTTGGCTAAGTTGACACGTGGTAAACAAAAATAAATGTTCAATTGCATCGTACGTTTCGACCAAAGAAGAGGCTAAAAAAGTATCTATATGAGGCCCTATATTATATATCATAAAGTATGTATAATAATAAGGTATAAAGTATTCATTCTTTTAAAATGAAAGAAAATCTTTGAGGTGGCATATATCTCTTTAAGAAGGAACACCCATGTTTGCGATTGATCAAAAAAACCAACCACGCGCCGCAGCAATTAGACTTGCCATCTAAGTCTCCTCGCAGTAATTATTAACCATATAAAGTGTTAAAACATCAATAATTAACCCACGCTGTTTTAGTCAACCGCACAGATGTTACTCTATGCATAGCGAGGCTGTGTTCGCGGATGACTAAAAAGTGTTTGAATAATTCATTAGATAAATACCTGTCGTGGAACACGCGCAAAGTTGTGATAATATTCCACTATATCTGTCCTGTCCTCTTGGGCAGAAGGTTGAACATGGGCCGAGGCTAAAGGGCAGTCTCTCCGTGCATGACGTCAGACCCTTCCGCGGTGCCCATTTATGGATTCCTTATTCGTCAGAGACGTTCACCATTATGTAAAATACATAGTGACCATGTAATGCTATGAAACAGAATTAATGAAATCGGATTTGTCGTATTGCAAAACGGGACCAGACTATTTTGCCTTGCCAGCCTCGCTTCGGGGCCATTCATTTGATTGAAAGAGAAGCCATATGGTTGCGCCATGGTAAAATCTGGCTCTTTTAATTGATTTTATTTTAATATCGCACTCAAACACACAGATGCTGTCAGAGGCGGCCCATACACACACTCACCACAATCAAGTCTGCATTTTCCATTCAAATTTAGAATTAAAACCAGACGCTTTGTGCTTTTGGGGCATCTGCCATCGGGAAAGACTCGCTCACCAGTCAATATTCCCGTAAAACTACGACTGATACCCAAGGCTACACTTACAGTAAATCGTATCACATCAGGCCAACATGCGTTAATCGTACGCGATGATGAGTCCTCAGCGTAATTTCATTTGGTTGGAGGAGCAGGGAGCGGCGGTTTTAAAGAGGTACCTTTGTTTGGTTTATTGAAGTTGGGACGTGGCGACTCTATTTCTGTTGGTGTATATCCTTAAGTAAATCTGGGTCGCAGCTTTTGGTAAAATTAAAGGCCATCCATAGTATAAAGCTTCCTCATGCAATTGTAAATTTTTCCTATGATGTCAACGAGAGGAATTTAACTTGCGTGTTTTTTTTTAGTCTTCCCATGTGATGTTTTTTCGTTGGTTATACTTTTTCCTTTTTATATATTTTGTTATCATGTACCTTCATCCTTGTTAAGTTACACTTGCACTGCTAGCCAGTTTCGTACTATTGCGCCTAAATATCGCTAAATAAAATAATGTGTAATCACTTAAAATTCTAACCACTTATAAAAATAGACGTTTATATATAATTTCATATTAGAAGATGTAGAGACTCCAGGAGTCCACAGTCTCTTCTGATCAAAATTAATAATAACTTCATCCCCTTGGAAATGCAATCTTTTCTTAGCCATGCCGAGATGTTCGCTATTTCAGTATCTTTATGCGAAGCAGACGAGAAATTACACATTTTCAGACTTAATTATTTGACGAGAAGCTCAAGCGATGACGAACCAATATGCCTCGTTCATATGACGTCACAATTTCAGATAGCGCCCTCGCTGAGCATGGGGTTAACAGAAGACTCGTCAATGGTTGAGAGTTGTGTGTGGCGCGTATACACGTGCCCGTCTTTGACTAAGTCCCCCTTTATTGTTGCAGCTCGCCTCTCCATCTTTTCCTCTGGTGCTCTCTATTTCGTTTGTTCCCATGGCGTCCAGGGAGCGATTGCTGAGATCCAACAGTTATCTTCTGTGCACTGCCCAGCTCCATTTTCTCTGTTCATTCGCTGTGTCTAAAATGTAATTAACTTTGGTCTGTTTCAATACATTTGTTTGCTGTTCTGTCCTTCTATGTGATCTTTCTTCTCTCCATGTTGTGTTGAGCTGTGGCTATTTTTCTTTCCAACTGTGATGTCCAAACACTTACCATATTATTGTTTACGTTTGTGCAAGTGGTCAATAACTAATTGCTTGAAAATACTTAGACATGAAGAGTTTGACATTTAGAATCAACCGTGTGGTTATTCTTGTATTATTTATATACCGACTTTGTTATTTCTACATTTAGGGCCAGAGTAAAAATAAATTGAGTTTCCTGTTTGGTTTCTAACCCCCGAGCCATGTACACAAATCCTCTGGGGGAAAGTCGTGCATAAGCGATTTCAGTTGGGGAAACGCAAATGAAAGTACCCTTGGTAGCATTGTAACTGTCGGTGAAAAACCGAGTCGCCAATAATTATTTGCTATAATGATTTCAATCAAAATGCAAAACATTTGCGATGGGTGAGTTAGAACACAAGCACGAATTTACATGAACTTCAGACAAGCGGGATTAAATTTAGACACAGTTTGTCTGTACAGTGAAGGGCACTCTGCTCTACAAAATAATATGCACTGTATAGGGTGACAACGACTCTGTAGAATGACGTCAACGTGATGTCATTTGCTAATGGTTCGATCGTTAGTCATCAAAGGCTTGCGCCCCTTAGCCATGCGTTGTGGGTTAAACTCTATTAAGGGCGAATGACGTCATTAATGTGACGTCACGGATGTCCACTTCTACGCTCACGCTATGCATTTGAATGAGCCGTCAGTCAGTACTACTCAAGTTCATTTTATAACGCCGTGTACTATTAAGCAGATCTTATTCGACGTATTTACTTATCAAATGCAGCGCATCCTACGGGTGCACTACACGAAACAGAGAGAAACTCGTGCGCGGAGCCTCATGAATAATGTAAACCCACATCTTCTCGTGAATCAAAGATTTGAAGGTCATGACTTGTATGCATTGTGGGGAAATAGTCCAGTATTGTGCCCCTGGGGTTGTTGACTTTCAACCTGGAGCGTCTAAGGTACACTTACAGTCCTCCTAAAGATGGCCCTATTTTGCTGAACTGTGTACGGTGATTTTTGCAAGATGGAGTTTGGCCAGTTCTCGTTCAGACATATTTGTTTGGATGAGCCATAGCTCAAAAGCTATACGTCTAGCCTAATATAAGTTGAAAAGAAAAATTAAGTGTAGATGTCAGAAAATATTAATTTTATTTGTTTTCAGGAGGCTTTTTTGAATAGTATGTATTTAGCATTGGTTGCTGTGTGAAGCTTATTTAGTGTGGTGCACTCGTGTAAGGCAACGCTGCACTGAACACATGCGGTTTACTAACTATGGGCGTGGGTTTTGTAATGAAAGGGGCATGGAAACATGTTCTCATCCAAGGCACTTTTCGAAGCTTTGGCTCCATTTGTAATTTTGTAAACATGTACTTGTGATACGGAGCTAATAAAAAGGATCTGTGCCGTGCTGCCTTGTCCATGTACACGTTTGCATGGCTTCCCGCCAAAAAGACCAGCCTATAATTAATGGTATCATAAAGTAATTCCATACAATAGATGTATACCCGCATTAGATGTTATACATTTATGTTAATGGCCTGGTGCATTCCATTTCAGGGACAACAGTGTGAAATTAATTGAAATGTATATACCCAAAGGGCTAGCAGTAGCCATTCCGGAAAACCAAACGGTTGGCTACAGCACGGCATACCTTTTACAGTGGTCAACAATGTTGGCAACTGCCTGAAACCGATTACAGCAACACCACTGAGACCTATATAATACATCCGAATTCCATCCCACACCATTCAGTTCTACATAAGGTCAACACTTAATGTCACCAGAGGAGCTATAGTGGCATTAGGGAGATGAATGATAAGCTGTTGCGAGTCTCTTCAGCGTCAGGTCCTCCAGGCATTGCTTAAAGGAAGTGTCAAGCTTTAAGATGTATGTAAATACATCCAGTCATGGTTGACCGTGGTGCATAAAGAACCGAAAACGCGTGCGTAAAACGCTATGCCGTAGACAACGCGAAACAAAACCACGCTCATTTTCATATCAAAATTACTTTTGGCGAATGTCACACAATTCAAGTGTCAATTCAATTTTCTTAATGTCTCACAATAGTGCACTCCGGTTCTTGATTAAATGCCCCCCCCCCCTCTCGATTCGAAGAAACCATTTAAGGGGGAGTTTTTGGTTACGAGTGAGATCATCGTGTTGTGTGTGTATTTTACTCGTATCTCACACCAAGAGATGTGCATCTTTAAACTGTCCTAGCCAATCCACTTAAGTCCAGCAACCCCTCGCCATCATGATGCGAGTGGAATCCAAACAGTCTCCAAATGGTCTGTTTTACATGGCTAATGGGATAGCCGTCAAGTGGATAGGTCGCTTAACATTCCTCATCATCTACACATCAATTGGGTCGGTATCTCCACAATTTATGTTTGCAATTGAGTCTTAAGAGGATGTATTCTGCATTTCACGCTCTATATCATTGCAGCCTATAAGCCGTCGACGGCATATGTATATAGTTTTGCTGTGATCGCGGCTCTTTTCGTACAGTGCAGACATTTTGGGCCTCTTAAAGGCTCATCGAAACCCTTTTCGAAAAGATGGCTTCGGGCTTCCGGCTTAGGCTCCGTCTGCCTGTTTGAAGCCCCGTATACCAGAAGTGCACGTCTTCAAAATTACTGACGGGGCCTGAATTAGAAGCCAGAGTTCGAAAATGGGTCGAAGTAACTAAGGTGAAGATGGAAGGAAAAATAGTCTGGATCTTAATACAGTTTGCATGTCATACAATTCGAATGTAAACAGGAAGCATGGCAATGGTGGTTGGTTACATGTCCTATGAAAAAAGGTGTATGCACACAACGCTTCCGCCATATGAAGTGCTTTATTTTTACCTATCCTTTTTTAAAGTTTACTCCATTCGTTAAATTCACTCTAATTTCACTCAAAATAAATACAAAATTGTAAAATTAAATGGGGAAAAATCAAGATCGCGTCTTGAATATATGACCCCCATGCTGAATGTTTTAGTTTAAATTTCACTGTGATGAGTTTTAAGCAAAGAAATGTTATGTACTCACATTCAAATTGGAATACAGGAAATAAAGATTGGGGGATTGGACCCTAATTTCGGATCAGAAAAATCAATGGATCATTATTTTATGACCGAACTTTAGAGTTTAGCAATTGCGTAAGTAATTGTGAGTTGTACGTAGGTTGAACTTTTCATTGGTTTTTTTATTTATTTTTTTTCATCATAATCCATTTCTAAATTACAATCAGCAGCTGACTTACCAAAGTGTAAATTCATTGTTCTCAGAAATGTGCGCGTGCTCAGAATTGCTTAAACAATGAAAATTGACCTGATAAGTCTTCTGCCACCTAGCGTTTCAAAGTGTCAAATTTGTTTTCTTGCTTTTTATCACGAACACAAAAACGTTTAGCAAGTTTGAACATGAACGACTATTTAGTACATTTTAAAAGAAGTGTGTCATATGGCAGGGTAAACAAGAACGTATTTTTGAAGATACCATTATTATACCCAATTATCATCTCGTTTTCCCAACGGGAACATCACATCTCTTCTATACTCACATTAAACTCTAGATCTTACTGCATGTTCTTCTTATTGATTGTTGCCCGCGGGTCATGGCTGTGCCCAACTGCATGTACAAAACACAGTCGCTTCTGAAATGTGATATTGATAGGTTTTACTTTTCGAAAAACCTAATAAAGGCGACAAGAGCCCGTGTCTGGAAACATAAAAGCATCCGTGAAGGCGTACGATTGCGAAATGGAAAACTCTTATTGGTAATGTATCCAGTTCTGCCTGTTCTGGAACCACTTCAAATGGTAAACGGCCACAAGAAAAAGAACAAATGTTGTCTGGGCCAAACCCTCCCCAAATCAATACACGGGATCGAGACAAGAGATTCACTTCGATAGAAACGTTCGTGCAACATACGACAATCATTATGTTGTTTTCATAAAATTCAGTTTATCTTTTAGATGTAACAAAAATAATAATAATAAAATAAAATAGCCGTTTAAATTATGGTCCAAATGTCATTTTAGGGCCTTCAAAATGTCATGAAAATTTGCAT
>CM021544.1:5565552-5581122 GCA_010994315.2 Pisaster ochraceus | reverse complement strand
CAAGTCAGTATAATCATGGAGGAGAAAGTCTTCCTCCATGGTATAATAGAGGTCAGTGGTGTGACCCCCGCACGGTTAATTAGCGGGGCTGAATGAAGTTGATTCAAAAGAGGGCGCTGTCAGACGAAATTTCTATGGGCGACAGAATCTCTGGGTGACAAAATTGCCTGCCTCAGCGGCACCGTTGGTGAGACAAACAAGAAGACCAGAAAAATGTTTGGAGCGGGTGGAGGCAAATTTTAGTAGCCACGAGTCAGGAATTTCTGACAATGCACTCACTTATACAACTATAGTCAGTTTCAGTGTACAGAAAAATACCCCCACCCCACAACTCTGCAGCTCTATGACCAACGCATGTAAGCGAGTGTAGTATAGAAGTAGTGTTAACCCTGGGCCAGTGGTTTAAGAACAGTGCATTAGGGCTTTGAGGTTCGATGCAATTTATTTTCCATCCACACTGACTCAGCACAGACATGTCTCGAACGCCATTTTTATCTCCGCCTATTTCCACACAAATAGTCAGTACGTGCTTTTTCAAATGCCAGCCGTTTTACTAGTGTATGAGAAGGTTTTTTCCGTAAAAAAATTGTCTGAGACTTATATTTTTAAGGTCAGCCCCGGGCAAAAGGCCGCCTTAATAAAATGTCGAATCTTATCCATGATTAGGGGAGAGTGGAAATATTCTAGATCAATGCTAAATTATGTTTGTATCCGTTTGAGTTGGAGTAATGTATAGCCCATGGGAATTTTAGGCAGATCGACTGATTTCAAACTATACGTACGTACGCAAAAGAAAACTAAAGAAAAGTGGTGTTGTGCTGTGATCACGGACGAGGTAATTACTTTTGTCGGTTTCATTTTAAGACTCAAATAGTGAAGTGCTAGTCTTCACGTAGCGCGTCCGGCGCATCCCGCTGGAATTGTTTAATTTTTATGTTCAATATCTCGGCTAAAAACTGGGCGTAAATGCTTCTGTATGAACAACAAGAAATTTGTTTATTTTGAGAGTCCTTAATGGTGAAAATAATACTAAACTCGTGCAATGTGGATAAACAAATGTGGCTTTTTTGGCTTCCAACTTCCTCAATCTAAGCCTACATACACCTGCCGTTATTAGCCTGTACGTCTGACGTCACTCTTCGAGGCTCCCTGCCATAAGATCTTTACAAGGTGCAATGACACCAGTAAATGCACCTTGAGGAGAATGGCTACGACAATGTGTTTCGTTTGCCTGGTTTAGTGACCGATGTCTGAGACCAGAGAAAAAAAGGGTATTAGTTTTACCGGGGAGGACTCTTTCTACATCAATGGTTTTACCATTATTATCAACTATCAACAACCTTGAACTGTCTACCTCGATGATAGTCTTGAAATCAAGTCGGTAATAATTGTTGTGCGGTCTAGTTGCGGGGACGGTACACACATCCTCGATCCCAACATGTGTGTGAGTCAGTCGCAATTACCGTCTTGAATAACTTGTGCCCAGCTTTTAAGCTTTGTACACATGCAATTGGACTTGCTACCAATATTGGCTAGCGACTTGTCATCAAGTCTAACCTCGATGAGTGCATGGGCCGGGCCTTGGTGTGTCAACGCAGAATTTCATAACTAACTGCGTGTTACGTGTGTTATTTACGCTGTGCTCCGTCATTGACTTCGTGTTCATATTGAGATTGAAGTCTGTTTAACAAAATATCCTGTGGTCAAACCGCAAGACCGCCGTTCGAATTGTGATGGAGTCGGACATCTCAGAAACGGAGCAGATGAAGCTTGCTGACAACATAGGTAAACTGACTCTAAAATTACCAGAATAGAATCAATTCAGCATGAATGTCTGACTGATCAAAACCAGATTCCCCTCAACAATCAAAGCTGACGTCAGCTTTGATCCCTGGAGCAAGTTTTCCAGGCATTCGTTTATTTGACGTTTTTTCACCTATTTAGTGTTTGACCCTAAAATAGTATTTTATTCAGCCAAAATAAGATACTCTTAACGGGGAAAAATGCAGCTGCATCGGCATTTTGTTTTCCTGTTTAATTGTTTTAGTTTTAGTTTGTAATTTGTTTTTAGAGATGAGGAAGTTGGAAGTGGAGACAACCCGATACATCTAAAGCTCTAAAACTTGCCGCAGTAACACTAGTTACATACAGCAGTGGCAGGCATGATATATTATTCCTGCTTATATCTGTTTTTCGATTGTTTTGCTCTTGCGAAACTCAGGCTTCAAAGTGTGAGTTTAAGTTATAGCCTGAAAAGTCTATGTAACTACGCCATGTAGGTCAGCCCTTGCACTTGATAAAATGTTCCTACGTACTTGTTTCAATTGCTAAATATCATGCCTGCACTCCGTGGCTTGGTTCTGGTATGAACCGAGCCTTCAGCCAATCTTGTTTACATCAAGTTGCCATAATTAGATTTGTCAATTGGAGGAGTTGAAATGGATAACAAATCCTATTCCTGAATCCTAGGTTTTCATCAGACCCACGAGATCAATTTCACACTTCTGCTTCTTGATTTAGGCTCTTTCTCCAGGGGTTTACTTCAGCATGCTTAAAAGATGAGCTCAAAATGTTGTTTCAGATGGAGCTATCTTTGTGCCTGTGTTAATTTAAAGTATTTGTCCACATTGCAAGGTCATTTTAAGTTTGTTAAGGGCAATCTATTTGAAGGAGCACTGACATGACTGAGGCAATAAGGACCAGAGGCAACTGAGGCCATGGTCGCCTGTTTGTTAATAATCTCTTAGCGTTTATTAAGGAATTCCACTCTTCAAGATGTTGCAAGTATTTTCAACTAACACACATTAAGGGTACACCTTGTACCTGCTAAAGTTTTAAAAAATTCAGTCTATGAATGTTATTTATTTTTTAGAATGTAACAATTGCTGTGGAATTTCGGACAGTTGAGTTATCTGACAGTCTGTTGTGTCAGTATGGCACGACTCTTTACAATCAGCTGGATAATTTAACAATGCAAACTTTGCAAACTGATAAGTATTCTTAGATATCTGACAATTGAAGTGCATACTTCAAATTGATATACACGTACACTGTTAGAATCTTTACAAATCAGATATCAATCGTGTGATAATACTGTGTATTTTATCACGCATTCTTGTCATGTCATAATGTGGTGGAATCGATGCTGATACTGATTGTTATAGTTGCTGATGGGATTCTTGTAAACACGCTGGTACATAATGGTGTTGTTGGCATTTAATTACTAAAATTTTAGCTAATTATTTTGTTGCAGCTAAATGGGATACTTTTTGGAAGTCTTCCCTCCTAGTGATGATAGTTATGTGTTAAGGCTAGACTTGGTATAGCTGACAAAATATGAGTCACAGTGTTCATAGTTTGTGTGACCAATCAACCTTATACATGGAGTGACAAACCTGTGAAAATATAAGGCTTAATCCGTTATGTGAGTCAGAAAAAATTGTGAAAAACCAGGCACAATCTTTTTTTTTTGGGGGGGGGGGGTTCAATATACAGGTTTTTGGGTAATTGGGTTGGCGTAGTGGTATCTTTCCTCGCCTTCCAACTCTAGAACCCCAGTTGGAATAATGCTCGGGCATTATGTGGATTGGGTTTTTCGTTCCCATCTGATTGCTGATGGTTTTCCCTGGAATAATTTTCTGGGAGTTTCCTCCCACATCTAAAACTGAAACTTCCTATTTTTTCTTTTATCCATTGGGTTCTTGGCAAGTATAGTGATTAAGTTCTCTTTTCTGAGAGTCCTTGGCTTAACAACTAGAATAAATAAAATGAAATGAAACAGGCCTACAACTTAATCCCAGAGGGAAATATTTGACCAAAACTATGGGTCTAGTATGAACTTTATAATCAGACAGCTCATTAAACTAAAATTAATCTATGATACTATTATCCTTACTAATCCTGTATTCCTTTAACTGAGACGCCTACTGAATGTTTCCATAACTTTGTCATGGAGAGAATAGCAGTAGGCCCATTCCAAAGTTAACCCTAACCTAATGGATCATTTCCTTTTCATCAGGCAACACTATCTGAAATATTATCATATTAGTTTTAATTTAGTTATAAGGCTAGATGGCTCAGTTGGTAGAGCACCAGCATGTTAATCTGGAGGTCGCAGGTTCAAGTCCTGCTGTAGTTGATGGTTCTTTATTCAACCCCAAATAATTTAACATTACTCAGTCAATTTCCCTTGTGGTTAATTATTACTTATTTTAGTTTTGACATTTTATGTGTTTGGTAGATGATAAAATACGCATTCAAAATATCACTCATATAATCTTAATTGTGTAAAACTTTAAGATGAAGTTTTTGAGAATTGTTGAAACCTCATTGTAGTTGGTTTTCTTGTTTTTACAGAAGATAAGGATTTAACATCCAAGAAATCGGGTCAGCCCACTGCAGTCATGTCAGGAGCTTTCTACCCCCTGGTCCTGGCTTCTCAGATCGCCGTAGTCACCGTCCTGATCCTGGCAGGCTACTGGACAGGTCATTTCCTTGGAGGCTTTGCCTGGGACGGATCAGCGCAGGAGTTTAATCTCCACCCGCTGCTGATGATTCTTGGACTTGTCTTCTTCTATGGAGATGGTAAGAAAAAGAAATACACAATGAAACCACAAATTTTATGAACTTAACTCAGACCCTGCTAACCTTGGTTTCTTCTGCCAGACAGCTCTACCAGATTTCTAAAATCCATTTCACATGAGGCAGTTTACAGGCAACCAGTCCCAGTCAATTTCCAATAAGGAAATTCATTCACATTTCAGTTTTCTCACTATTTTCGTTGGGATAGTTTGTTACAGCTGCTATAAGAATGTCTCTTGTGCTACTGAAGTATTCCTTTTGCATGCAGCACAATTGGTTGCCTCCAAGTTGCCTGTAAAAATTGCCATGTGTGACATGTCCTTAAGGAGCAAGTTCTAGTCGGTATTTAGAAGCAAAGGTTTGTGGTCATGCAACCCAACATTTTGTTGCTCTGTCTTTCTTACTCCTTACCTTAGTTTCCTGATGTTTGTTTTTCTGTAAAATTTCAAATCCTGCTAAAATAGGATTTGTGGACAAACTGCCCTCTTGTGACCTGAGACCCAAATCATTTTTGTGCGTTTGATTGAAACAAATGTTCCTGCCGTCGATTTCACCAAACTCTTCCTAACTAAGGATTAATCTTAGGACTTAGGACGAGTCCCAGCCTTGCACTGTAACATGTAAACCTTAAGATTAATCCTAAGTTAGGACTAGTTACTCGTCCTAACTCGAGATAGGATTAATCCTAGCGTTTCGTGAAATCGGCTGCTGGTCTCAGATTTGGAATCCACGCTACATGAACTGTAGTATGCTTCCATAAGAAATCAACAACACATAATACTTCATTTAACAGACTAACTTAAAATTTTCTTCTCTGGTATTGTGTGAAACAAAATACGTTGTAAAAAATTTCTGAGAAACACAGAACTTTTTCAACTCTTTAAAATTCATGAACTGCTTTCTCGAGAAGTGTTTTCTCAAGTTTCATGAGTTGGATCTAGGAGATTTTGTAAAAGTTCAGCATTTGCAGAAGCTGTGCAATCACTTCCTAAATTTGAATAAGTTTCTTTTTTACCTCCAGCCATCTTGATGTTCCGCATTTTCCGCAAGGAGAACAAGACAGTAGTGAAGATAATCCACATGTTGATGCAGTCCTTTGCGATCATCTGTGGGGGCATTGCCCTTAAGGCGGTGTTCCGCTTTCACAACAAGGCAGGCATCCCTAATATGTACACGCTCCACAGTTGGATTGGGTTACCAACTTACTTCTTGTTTATCTTACAGGTAAGCTTGAGGGACCCAAGATTTTACTATATTATGAGATACATGTTGTTCGAACAGCCCAGTGAGCTCAAATTTAAGTAGATTAGAGACCATTGCTATGTCCCCCTTTGAGAGAAGATTTAAGGGTTAGGCGTACCATTAATGGTTTAAATTTGGTACCAACAACCCTGGGAGCCCCGGCAATTCATGCAGGAGGTACATGGTCACCCAAGGACTTCCTGTTTGGGAAACCAATTATTTTCTTTTCCTAACTGGGATATTGTTGGTGACAATAACCCGGGGAGCCAATCAGGCACATCATGCAGGAGGCGCATGGCCACCCAAAAAACAGCTGTTTTCTCTTGTACCCAAACTGGGATAACATGTACCATTGGTGACAATAGCCATGAGAGCCCATTGGGCACATCAGGCATGGTCTGATCACCCAAGGACTACCTTTATAGGAAACGATTTTATCCTTTGCCCAACTGGAAATACCTGTGTAACCCACCAGGGAGGTTTTTATTTTTGCAGGAGTACTGTACACGCGATCACCATCCTGATGCAATTGTAACATACAAGAGTAAATTTTCTGGGGAACAATCATGTATATTCTAGAGTCCAAATCAAGGTGCAAAAGGGTTACTTCAGTTGACAGTAATCAAGGAAGCCCATGTAGAGTAGAGGGTTGGCTGTTAATTAAGGGATTCTTCACTGATGCAACTGATACTCATATTGGAGAAGAATGTGGATAACAATCTTTTTTTTATTTGGATCAAGCCCTGAACGATCCGAAAACCCCACTGACCTTAACCAATGCCATTTCTGTTTTCTTGTTTTATTCAGTATGTAGGTGGCTTTGTCTCATTTCTATTCCCCAAGCTGAGTGAGAGAGGAAGGGCTGCCATCTTGCCCTTCCACAAGTACTTTGGAGTTGCTCTCTTAGGGATGGTGTGTGTCACAGCAATAAGCGGAATCAATAACAAGCTCTTCTTTGTTTTACCGTAAGTCTTTGTCAGATTCAGGGATTGCAGTTTAACCCTAAAGCCAATGGATTCATTGTAGCTCTCCACATGGATATTTGAACCTCTTCTTGAACATTCTTCTTTTTTTTCACTGATAGTTTACTGCGTAGTCAAACGACACTGGTATTGCAATGGGGATTCTCTAAATTTTGAAATCAGACTCTCGAAACATAAAATCTTGCTTACATTGATAACCAAATACGTAACCCTTTGATGGTGGTGGTATATTAATGACAAATCAACAAACTTTTTCTGTAAAATGTATTTAGGAATGCAAGTGATACTCCATACAACAGCCTCCCTGCACAAGCTCATGTTGGTAACTTCCTTGGCATTGCCATTATCATCTACTCCCTCATTGTTGGCTTCCTCGTCACCTTTGATGAGTTCAAGAGAGAGCAGGTAATTAACCCAGAAAAGCTCCCCCTAGCCCAAGCAGAGATGAAACAGTTCAAGACAATGGATCCCACAGATACAACAGGTGAAGAGGAGATCAAATAGATAGTTGGGTGTATCTTCAATAGGAGACAGGAGTGGAATTACTGGTGTCAGAAGTGGGTTTACTGGTGGCAGGAGTGGAATAACTAGTTGCACATGGGACAACTGGTGGTAGAAGCAGGATTTATGGTAGCTTCAAACCAAAGAATGTACCTCAACTAACATACATGTAATTGGAGAGGAATTTCCACCAGTGCTTTGGGTTTCTCAGTTGTCCTGTTTCCAAGTCTGTCATTTACAACTATTTCCAGAAATGGCTCTTAATAAGCTAGGAAATGTACTTGTAACTAGTTTGTTATAATATATAGTCCAGATCGCTATCTAGTTTAGTCTCCTCTAATTGTATTATAGTTCTCTAAGTTGAGTCGCAAAGTGCTAAATCTAAAGATCAAGGTTCCAGAAAGTTTGTAGTTGAAAATTAGTTTAGGGTTTGTCATGAATTGAAAGCATACAGCAAACCTAAAGGAAAGTTGTACTAAGAGGAAAAACCGTCACTAAAATGCAAATTGTTACTCTACAAGGTCAGTAATGTGTGAGGTAGGGCCTAGGTCATAAGTAAAGGTCCTGTTTAGTGTTTAGTAAATAGTCTGTCCAACAATGTGCTCATCATTCGTTTGGCTTTGAAGAATATTGTATTGATGTTTATTGAATGGGAGCTTTATGATGACTTTAAAAACGTAGCCCTATATTTTAAAACATTTATTGTTTTGTGTGACCAAGTTTTCTTTAGCCACAAGTGAGATGGATTGGTCTTGTGATTATTAGAATTGGTTATTATAACTAAACCACGAAATGTTACTTCAATGAGCTTGCCACTATTTTTACTGTTAGATTGTGAACATACTGTAGTTTAAAACACCTTTCTTAGGCTTGCTTAGCGGAAAGTTCTGCTTAGTGCTTGATCAAAATTAGATAAGAACCCAGAACCAAAACACCTCTTAACCTGTAGACCCAATTTCATTGAGCAGTTTAAGCAGAAACTAATGCTTTACTTTTCCTGCTGAGCAAAAAATGAGCAGGCTACCAGTTATCGATAGTAGCCTACATGTGACATGGCATTTAGGCTGGTAACCTTATTCTTGCAAGCACAATTTTGTTGTACTTTGCAATACATTTTTTCTGCTAGAGCAGCTCTTTGAAACAAGCCATTTGTAAGTTCAAGATTTGAATAATGTCAAATGGTTCAGAGCAAGCATTTGTATAGTAACCCTCCAGATGAGTAAACCTTTTGAGAATTGTGTATGGGTGTTCGCTGTCTCTTATGCAACTAACAAAAACTTGCCCCAAACCATGAAACATTGCAACTGTTTCTATAGTCTGAGGAGATCATATTTAAGCAATAAGCTGTGACTAAGCAAGCCATTGTACCAGACATTATTCAAATCAAACTCGTAAATGGCTTATTGAGAGCAGCTCAGCAAGCAGAAAACTACGGTGGCTGATTTCCGCCAACAACAACACACTTTTTCAGTACGGCGTTACAACGCCCTATACGGCATTATAACGCCCTAATTTACAGCGTTATTACGCCCTAATACAGCGTTACAACGCCCTATACGGCGTTATAGCGCCCTAATTTGCGGCGTTATAACACCGTACTTCAGGGCGTTTGTAAATTAGGCCTTTATAACGCCGTATTAGGGCACAATAACGCCATACTGAAAAAGTGTTTTGTTGTTGGCGGATATCAGCCACCGTAGAAAACATATGCGTGCATGTTATGAGTGAAGTTGTCACTAGGTTAAGTGTTGATACATCTATAATTTTTCTTTCCATTCTTGATTTAGAAGTTCCTTGTATCACAAATGCCTTGCTAAACACTGGGATGTACATGTACTAGAAATAACAGCAAATAAATATTTATATATGTATATAAACAGTGTGTAAAGACAAAGAATATTAATGATACGAATTGTCTGTGGAACATAATGTATTCTATTTTGATGTTAAAATGTGAGTCTGCATTCTAATGTGACAAAATATTCCCTAGTGTTAGTGCATTTCGACCCAGTAAATAATTTTAGGGTAAAACGTTTTAACAGATTAATTTAATCCGTCACAGAGAGTTATTTAAGTAATTTTACTTAATGCCTTATAATAAAACAAATTTTATTTTAAATCAAAATATTTGTAAGGGATTTGAAGAGAATGTATATCCCTTGAAAGTAAACACAGATCGTTTTTCAACAGGTTGTACAAGTTAGGATCGTGTTATACTTTTTGGTAACTATAAGTTTTTATACCTTTTTTTGGGGGGGAGGGGTTAGAGTTGAGACAGTACATCTGCATAAATATGTCATCTGCAGACAGTATTTTTCTGAAAACATCAGCACCTGTTTCAAATATGTTCATAGTTAATTAACGAGCCCACTTAGGTAACAAGTAAATCTAGACTATTTGAAAGGATTAACATATCAGTAGCTAGTCAGATGAAACAATGCTTCTGGATTTACCTCAGGGCGTTTGCTGTGTGTGCGCGCAGAGAGGAAGGGGAGGTGGGAGGGGGTCAGAGGAGTGCCTTGCATCTTATTCCACACTCGCTGATTCCATTGCTATCAGTATTACTCTATTCCCAACCCCATGATATCCCTTCCACATTTGTTCTAAACCTAAATCATGAAATGAAATTAAAATTGAGACACTACCAAAATTACCCCGAAAGAAAACACTTGAGGTAGTCCTGCTTAACGGAAAACTTACACATGTAATTATTTCCTTTATTACATACATTTCTTTAAAAGCGATAATAAAAAATATTATTTATTGTAACAGTTGTCTCAGCTTATTGGGACATATATGTATATATTTTTATATAAAATACCAGGAGCATAAATTCTTGACCAACGAATCTTATTACTGTACAATTCTCTCTGCAAATCATGTTCTTGCAAAAAAATCTCAGACACTAGTGTGTGATTTGTCAAAAGTAACAACACTTTTAAAAAAACAACCCAGGTTTCATTGTAACAAACGAAGAACTTTATTAGTGGACCTGTGTCTCTCTCTGTGGTATAAGAATGGAATTCTCCATAGTTGTTGCCTTACCTTAGAGTTTAACAGTCATGACTGTAATCATGCAGAGTTACATCACCCAAGTACAAAACAAGTTTAAGACAAATCTTGGTTGACATTTTCTCCTTGTAGCTACTCCAGTTCCTTTTCAAACCATTTGGAGGTAAGGGAAGGCTCGCTAAAAAACTAATTCCCCCCCCCAAAAAAAATAAATAAATAAAAAAAATTAATAATTAATAGTAATAATAAATCATTGCCTATATTTAGCACCAGTGGCAATTAACTATTGATTAACTCAATATGAAACTAACAAAAGTAACGATTACTTTTTAACTTTGTCTTTAAATTCTTAAGATGGATATTTAACCGTTAGAGGGAAAAAGCCTTATGCATTATATAAAAGCAAGCCATAGAAGGTTACTTAAATGCCGTTAGTAGCAGGGAATTACAATATATATTGTCCATTTTGTCAACTCATAACCCACCATCCTGAAAAGAAAAATAATAAGGTGCTACAATCTCTTATTCTAATTTTGAAAGGCTGCTAAGGAAATAAAATTTATACTAAACAATGCTTTACTACTATGGCCCTTTTCGAGACCACAGCTTGGACGTGGGCTCCAAATTTGGCTCTGTCTTCCTGTTTGAAACCCTGTTAGGAAAGCACGCATTTTCTAAAAAACTGAAGGAGCCTAGGAACCAAGCCCAAGCAGTAGTTTTGAATGTGGCCATAAATACATGAAATAGTATGTGTCTCTCACATAGATTTAGCGCAGCCATTTTGTTTGTCTCTGACTCAAACTAGTGTAGTCAAACTGAGACTGGAAAGGAAAACAAATAGTCAGGCCCTTTGCTGGTGAAGTGTTATGGTTATTGTAATTTAACACTACGGAGGTGTGTGAACAAGGTTTTAAGACCTCGGTTCTTAATTTTTACAAAGTTTGTAGTATTCTCTCATTTGACCACTGCTTGAACTATAATTGGGCACCAATCTTAACTGCATCTGGGTCATGACAAATGACTGTGCACAGATTGAACCCATCTGAAATTGGAACAGTAAACTCAAGTTGGCCATAAGAACTGAATTCAGCCTTTTGCCCAGCTCTTATAGTAAATATTATACATTACTTGAATTAAGTCTCTTTTGGGGAAGAGGAGTTGGTTCTGAGAAGAACCTGAGAGCTCAATTTCACAAAGCACCAAGGTTCATTTTTAAGATGAGTTGTCAATATAACTAAGTGATTTGCATTTTGACATCACACTTTGCTTAGCGGTTAAGATTTACCGTTTTTAGATCAATCTTAGCTTTCTTGGAAATCCGGATCTCGGGTCGATATTTATCTTAAACATGAATCAGTGTTAATTGCCAAGTCAGATAATATTGACAACTCATTTTAAGATAAATTGCCTTGCGAGATCGGGACCAAGATTCCCCAAACAGATTTAACTCACATGGTTGTTACCCATAAACCTATTAAGTTCGCTGCACCACGCAAAACCTCAAATATTACTTAAAACAGCAGCAGTTGTAGAAAATATAAGAGATTTTAATTCAACATTGTAACATGTACAACCCTATTTAAAATGTATTGTGTGTTAATGTGAGGTCTGTTCTGTTAAAGTCAATCTGTACTCTACGTGCTAAAATATGGAATAATTAAAACTAAAAATAATTCTGCAAATATGTATATAGGTTTGTTTTTGTTACTTCTTAAATCTTTACTCTCCTTTCCAGAGTATTTCCAGGTGACCAACCATTCAACTGCACTGCTTGTGTATGGAGGCACAACTGTACACAGAAAGTCTGTGTACTGTGTAGATACTAGATGCTTGTGTATATAATGCTTTAACCATTTGATATCATATTGCAGGTTGGTGCAGTTTATCTATTATTGTTATATCCTTCAAAATGGCAGTGGATGATGTTGAATGGTTAGACGGTAGGAAGGATAAGGCTGTGTACTGCTACTGTGTAGATGCATACCTCATAAAAAACTATTTACATGTACATTCAAAAAGGATGTAATGCTTCCATTTTATAGCATTAGCTTCTAATCAAACACACATAAAAATGAAACGAGAAATTTGATGAAAAATGCAACTTTTGAAGTTAAACACCATGTAAGTTAAGGTTTCTTATAAAAAAAGACTCCAGAAAATGTAGTAAAAATGACAAGTTTATATTTTTATATTAAGTAGTCAATTTGATTTTGGCGGGGAAATGACAAACATCCTGGAACTTTCCTTGCTCAAATGTATTTAAAAATATGCAGCGCTCATACCCATGCAAAATTGATGTGATAATACCATCATTTCTACTGATATATGGGGCTGTGGTTGCGTACATATACTACAGACAATAGGGGCAAAAGCAGCCATTTTGTTTTCATGCGAATTAGGAATACTTATCCAACATCCTGTTTTCTACCTTTTTGATGTGTTGGTTGGGATAGGGTTTCAAGAAATAATTTTTGTTGCAATTTTTTTGCACAGATTGACTAGACTAGCAGGAAGGACGACTGTGTAGTGTCTGGATGTTGCACCCATGATGTGATATTGCAGGCTGGCAAAGTTCATGGTCAGACAGTAGGAAAGTTGACTGTACAGTTTTTCCTACCATAGCAATTTGTGACATCAAACCTTGCTTAGCAGATAAGATTGATACACAATTAAGATCAATAGTTAGCCCTTTGTGCAACGGCCCCTGGACCTAATCTTATATCATAAAGCTGGTAAGCACAGACACGTATAAATTGCGTAGAAGAATCGGGCATTACATTACTGCAACTGATGTCCTATTGACTTGCTTAGCATCAGTAAGGCCCCATGCTGATGACTCCCCAACTTGGTATCGCCTCTTAAGGTATAAGATTTGACTTGTTTTTGTGCATATGATTTTGCAGCAGGTATGCATGAGTACTTTGTACAACTGTTGCATCTTTTAAAACAATTGAAAAGTTTTCAGACATAATTTTGGGTTGTTCAACCCCAAAAGTTTAATATTTACCCTGTCAGTTTCCCTTATAGTTTATTACTTGAAATTTTAAGTCATGATACATTTTCTCTCTAAATAGAATTTCTGTCTGCACAAGTGTCATCCATCCAAGGTAAGCACCAAAGTATACTTTACGACTATAAACAGCACCATGAAATGTGAGATATTGAGAAGCTATAGGTGGCAGCAGACATACTTGTACATTCAACATTAGTCAATCTGAGCAAAGCTCAACTTCTTCTACCTGGGCCCAATTTCATAGAGCTGCTTAACGGCTGATTTTGTGCTAACTGCGCAAGTGTCCATTTCGTACTGCTGCTAACCGTAAGCACATGAAAAGGCATGCTAACCTTCCGGTGCTTACTGTATGAAAATCCATGTCGTAACAATGCAAATCCATGGTGAACCCGCAAGCTGGCTGCCTAATTTTCTAGCAAACCTGTGAAATATGCTAAAGCTTAAGAAATTTTTTCTGCTACAAATATTTGCTTTCCGTTAAGCAGTGCTATGAAGTTGGTGATTTTGGTGTAACCAGGGGCCAATTTCATAAAGCCTGTAAGCAGATGTTTTCTGCTTACTGAGCGACGTCTAGCACAATTTCTATTTCATAAACACTGCTAAATGGAAGCAAAGCAGAAGGCTGACCTGCTTGCTTGTAAGCGAGTGAGTGAGGCAACAATGCAAACCCAGTGTGAATTTGCACACGAGCTGTCAAATCTTCTTAATCGTTTATGAAACACACTTTTGATTGGGCAAACAGTTGCTTCAGGTGAACAGCTTTATGAATTGGGGACCCAAATTAATAGAGCCAATAAAAGCAAATAAAGTATAGCAAGAAGACAATTATATGGCTCACTGGAAAAGGGTTACCAACCAAAACTCCTGAGCATTTGTGGATTTTATGGGTGGTCCCACACATATTTATTTCCAATGGCAGAAAATTGTTATGCAAAACTTCGGCCCAACGCTAAATGATACATGACCCAGGAATAGCATTGAAAAACGCTAAATACATGTACATGTCATTCCACATCTATTTTTCACCAAGTGTACCATGTATGTATTTTTTGTGTGTATTATTGTTATTTTTAATAGTTTTTTTTTACAATGCTTACCGCGTAGGGTTAAAAAAAAAAAAAAATCCATTAATCCAAAAAAATATAGCGTCTACTAAATTTTATTTTGTACATAGCAGCTCAAAAAAAAAATTTGGTTTGTTGGGTGACTAACACAATTTTATGTTAATTGATGTTTGGGTTTTAAATTGTTGTAGCCCTTCTTATAAAGACCTTAAAACCAAACAGGTCACCCCAAAAGCTTATTTTTGCAAAGTCCTTTTAACTCAAACAAAGAAAGTATGGTACCCTGTACCCCCTTTACTGCTCGACCACGTTCATCTGCTGTGTGTACTCACTGTCTGTGTTGGCAGCAGGCTTGAGCTTGTCAGTAAACAGAATGTAGCACACGAGGCCAACGAAGATGACGGTAAATATGCCAAAAAGGTTTGCCACGACTGCAACTGGTGGCAACTCGCTGTAGTTTTTGCTGCATGAAATGAAGAGAAAGTGTATTTTGGTATTCGGTCTTTGAGTGAGCCTTCAGATTGAAGTCAATCTTAAAATTTAATTGTTTATTTGGGGTTGACAAAAGAAAAATTGGCTAGAGCAGGACCTGAACCTGTGACCTGTGACATGCCGACACTCTACCAACTGAGGTAACTAGCTCTAAACTGGCGGCCCCCCTATTTTGTTAACATCTTTGTTCAGGGTGCCAGTCAGACGCCATACAACCTGTATATTCTGTATTAGCAAGGGATCACACCCAAGTTTATGGTACAACCCAGTCAGTTTCCCTTGAGGTTTATTCGTTATTTTTTGGTTTATACCACTCATGAACTAAAGTCTTCAACCATTTTGGTCCCGCTTTTCAAAAATGTTTCCAGTACCACCCCTGGTGTTAATTTTCAGAAAACCAACACAGACTGTTTCTGGTTCTAAAAACTTTCAGGAATGAAAGATCTATCCTTAAATATTACGGCCATTGAAAAAAAATCAGAGGATGAACGATAACATTTTTCACATTATGTCAATATTTGTAATTGTAACCATTTAGCGGAGACGTTTTGTAATGAAATTCCCACCTGGACCCATTCATACACACTAGCCAACTAAAAGAACGGAAAGTTTATGGTAATATTTTTATGCACTTTATATAAAACTAACCACCTTAACAATTGAAAATGCATTTACAATTTAT